>WEIU01014255.1:149878-295493 GCA_013389925.1 Aegithalos caudatus
CCTGAGCCAAGGGGTGGTGCCGCAGCGCGTGGGCGGTGGCTGCCAATCAACCCCGACAACCAATCGGTGGGCGCGAAGGCGGTGACGTCAGGCTGGAGGGGCGGGGCGAGGAGCAGTGACAGTGACCCGCGGCCGCATCCGCCTCTTATCCGCGGGCCCCGGCACCGGCAGCACCTCCGGCACCGGCAGCACCTCCGCCACCTTCAGCAGCACCAGGTACAGCCCGCCCGGCCCTCGGGGGCCATTCCTACCTCTCTCCGGGCCACCGTGCCCCGGTTCTGTCCTGCCGCAGCCGGCCCCGTCGGCAAGGCCCCGGGAGCGCTGTCGCTGTGCGGGGAGCGGGGGAGGTGACAGCCCGTCCCCTCCTCTGTGCATGTGCCAGCCCCGCTCGGCGATGCCACATCCTTGCCTCTGTAGTGTCTTTGACCGTGGCGTTGGCGGGGAGACGGCGAGGAGCTGGTATTTCACCGCTGGGGTTATTGCCTTATTTATTTATTTATTTATTTATCTTCCCTGTCGGAAGGAAGGCTCAGAGGAGACCTAATCCCTTTCTACAACTCCCTGAAAGGGGACTGTAGCCAGTTAGGGATCGGGCTCTTCTTCTACGTAACAAGTGACAGGAGGAGAGGAGACGGGCTCAAGCTGTGCCAGAGGAGGTTCAAGTTGGACATCAGGAGGAAATCCTTCACTGAAAAGGTGAAGACAGCCCTGGAGGTGTCTAAGGAAGGCCTGGATGTGGCACTCAGTGCTCTGGGCTGGTGACGAGGTGGGGATTGGGCACAAGGTTGGACTCGGTGAGCTCAGAGGTCTTTTCCAGCCTCTGTGGTTCTGTGATCCTGCAATTCTCCTCTGCCAGCCTCGGTCCTGAGCTGTTCCTGCTGTGGTGCTGGTCTGCAGAGGTAGCTTGGCATGGCCACACTGATGTCCCCCCTGCTTGTCCCCTTTGATTCAGCTGGTGGAGGCTGCAGAGTGGCACTGATTCCTCTCTGCTCTATCAACATGAACCTGAGTTTTCATGTGTTCAACAACATCCCCCATTTACCTCGGGGTGTTTTCAGTGTCAGGTACATACAACCACTCAATTTACCTGTGCAATCTGCAGGCTCCTGTCTGGATGATCTTGCCCAACAGCTGAGCAAAGCTGTTCAAGTGTTTTACAGCTGTGTTTTGAGTGGTTTTTCTATTCTGATGCAAGACCTCTTCCAGTTGGTGAAATTCCCTGGCTCCTGATTCCTGTACTGCCTGCTGCAGTGCACGATCATATTTCTCACAGTTGGTAATGAGTTTGATTTTATTTCATTTTGTTTGCTTGGGTTTTTTCCTCAGTATGCCCCTCCTCTTTTCAGAAATTTCTGTTCATCTTGTCTTGCTGATCATCACTCCTAAATTTTCCCCCTCCTTTAACTCCAGATTCATCTGTAATTCTCAGCTTTACTCAGCTCTTCTCCATGTAACCTTCCACACCCTGGCTAAAGTGGTGTGGCCTCACTAGCACAGTTTGCAGGGCAATCCCCTTCATGCAGGAAAAAGCCCTTTTAAAAACATCTGATTAATATTTTCCAATATGCAAGAAGTAGAACAAGAACCTCAAACTGGGGATCTGTGATCCTTCATGCAGAGAGGTTCCTCTGATACAGGGCAGATAAGAGTTTAACTTCTTTGTACCTTTCATTTCAGGAATGTCTGGAAAATCTCCAAAATATAGAAGCTTGGATAGGATTAGCTGCTCTGCCATGGAGGTGTGCCAGGGGCCAGGATGCCACAGACCAATGACATTTTAGGGGTTGAGCAGGTTGAAATTTTGAGTCATCAAATTTTTTTCTTGCACAGAGAAGTATTTGTCTTTTTTGTTTGCAAAATCCTTGAGTAACAATCATGAAAAGTATTAACACAAAGGGCTAATCTTTAACAGCTGGAAACATGCCCAGAGTTGTGCAGCATTCATCTCTTTCTGGAATGGAGAATACTGACTCTTCCTGAACACTTGAATTTTGGTAGATGGAGAAAAGAAGTCTTGGCTTTGGTTAGAAGTGAGGAGCAGCAAAGTAATACCTGAGGAGTCTGCTGAAAGAAATGCCTCTCTGTTCAAGGCAACACATTAAGGTTGTGGATTTTTTCCAAAATAAATCAGGGATAAATCCATGACTTAGTACTTCTGTCTTCTGCAAGCAGCCTGAAAGAACAGCAGCCTTGTGTGAGCCATCCTTGCATCCTCCTGTTGGTGTTTAATACCTGCATTTTGGGTAGATTTTGCAGTGTGCTCCTGTTGGGTGGTGCAGCAGTGTCCAGGCTGCTCAGCTCTTCCCTTTGCTGTGCAGTGTGTCACAGGGAGACTGCATTTGATAAGCACTGGTTGTGATCTGTGATCCTCCTCTGGGGTTTAATCCTTCTGCCAGTCTGTAAGTGGGATGTTCTGTCAGACCTGAAACCTGAGCTTTGGGAACTCTTGGCTCTGTGCTGTGGGAAGAGCTTCCCCAAACAGCTTTTCAAGTGCCAGCTCATGTCCTCTTCTCTGGGAAGTGTCTTTAGGGTGACTGAGGTGCAAGCATGGAGAAGAAATCAAAGTGCATTTGCCTCATGAAATCCTACCCTCATGTAGGATTTATCCCTAAATTAGTTATCCCTAAATGGTGAAAGTACAAGGTTATCTATTCAGGGGAAATTGCTGGGAAAATACAGAGTGCTCTAATATTCATTAATAACTGATATACTTTTACTTTCCATCTGTTTTTTGATCACAGAATCCCAAAATGGTTTGGGTTGGAAGGCACCTTAAAGCTCATCCAGTGCCATGGGCAGGAGCACCTTCCACTATCTCAGGCTGCTCCAAGCCCCATCCAACCTGGCCTTGGACACTTCCAGGGACAGCCAATATCATGGAAGTTTGTGACATGATTTTTCTGTCAGAAAATGGGCTTTTCAATAGAACAAGAAATTTGATGAACTTGACTTTCTTACTGTAGTTTATATTAATAAATCAGAATTTAAGGTGCAGTGAAAAAGGAACACTTACAGGAAAAATGATGTAACTAGTTCCTAGACTTGCTGAGTCACACAGCTGAGTTCTCTTTCTGTTTCTGTAAGTGTAGAGAATAGAAAAAATGACTTGTTTGATGTTAATCCCACGTTCATTTATACATCATATAAGCTTTCTTGGCTGAATCGCAAAATAGCTGAGGAACCTGTAATCCTGGCAGTGAAACCACTTCAATCGTGTCAGACATAACTCCTGAAGTGTTCTTAATGCTAATTATTAACTTTGTTCATTTATTTCCCCTCCAGATCTGTGTCAGATTTCCTGAAGTCCACCATGCTTTCCAAGCTCACCCGCTCCCAGAGCCTCGCTGCTCTCTGCCGAGGCCTTCATTCCTCACTGAGCTCTGCTACCTCAGTCGCTCCAAAAAAAACCATCCAGGGGCCTCCCTCCTCTGACTTCATCTTTGAACGTGAGGCAAAGTATGGTGCCCACAATTATCACCCACTGCCTGTTGCTCTGGAAAGAGGAAAAGGTATTTTAGTTAGGTTTTTTTCCTGGAGGTTGTAGGTGAGGTGTGTCTGTGTAGGTGAATGAGATCGTGGCAGAATGATTTGGACCTGGTTGATTTCTGAATCTTTGTTGGGGTTTCAACAAAGATGAATAATTATGCATAAAGGCACCTGAAAAAATTGTGATGTCTCTAAAATGATTTAAAGTGTTGATAATTTCCAGAATAACTCAGCAAGAAAAATTTCAAGCAGCTCAATTTCTTCTGTTACCTTATGTGGAGAGGTTTAATGTTAATGTGAATGGGAAAAGTGAATTGGAACCCTAAGCCCTCGTGGGCTGTTCATGCATTACCACTTAATTTAAATTTACTCTGCTCTTCAATTATGTTTGAGGAATCTTTTTCTGTTTTGTGTTTTCTATTATTTTGTGAACTGACCACAGCTTTGTTTTCCCAGGTGTTTATGTGTGGGATGTTGAAGGTAGAAAGTATTTTGACTTTCTAAGTGCTTACAGTGCAGTCAACCAAGGCCACTGTCACCCAAAAATCGTGGATGCTCTGAAAGCCCAGTCTGAAAAACTGACCCTGACATCCAGGGCATTCTACAATGATGTCCTTGGGGAATATGAGGAGCTGGTCACCAAAATGTTCAATTATAACAAAGTTCTTCCAATGAACACAGGTAAAGAAATACTTTGTTTCCATTTCAGTTCTTCTCTCTGAGACTGACCAGTTGTGTAACATTTTCTGCTGCTGCACTGATAGCCTGTTTCATGTGTCAGACTGAAAATGGTGCTGCTTTATGTTTTAGGAGTGGAAGCTGGAGAAACTGCCTGTAAACTGGCTCGGAAATGGGCCTACACTGTGAAGGGAATTCCAAAATACAAAGCTAAAATCATTTTTGCAGGTATGTAAAGTGTGTGTTACGACTTGAGGATCTGGACACTGGGTTACTGGGAGGCAGCCTGAAGTCACAGGGAAAGTACATCCAGTCCTCCATGTTCTTTTAATCATTTAAAGTGCAGTACTTTTTATTCCTGAGTTGTTGTTCCTAGATAACTTTTTTGTGGATTAATTCCTCAGGTTGGTGTCACATCTCTCACAGATTTCACAATAATGTTAAGCTGTCCTCTTGGCTTCACCTACCAGGGCTTTTTTCCTGCATTCTCCAGGTCTTCCAGAAATTGGCACTAACCCAGTAAAGCCATACTGGAGCCTTGATCATATAATGAAAGTAAAAGCAACATTGCTGAAGAAAATAATGAACCCTGATACTCTGTTGGGATATTTCCTTCCTTTACCTGCCTGCCCTGCTTGGCTCTGTAACAGGGAGAAGTTACCAGGCCCTGAAGAGAATTCTGATTTTTTTAAACAAAAAATTTAAAAACCCACATACAATTAAAAAAACACTTATATTTAGTATTTTTTGGTTAAAGATAAAAGCAACTTTGTCAATACTAATATTATTTAATGGGTCTATATTTAAGAAAACCTTCCAGAATAAAGTTTACTATTTAAATACTGACCTTTATTTTGTAGCTGCAAATACTATTTTTAACTTTTGGTACATATAGTAGCCATAAATGTCATTAGGCAGCATTTATAAATTGCAGTGCATACTTGAATTTTGTTTTATGGTTTCTGGAAATGAATGGATATTTTTTATCTTTTTTTTTTTTGTCTTCTGGGAATTATTTGAATAAATATTTCTCATTTTTTCTCTTCTCTATATATGTAATTTTGCTCTTCAGGCAACTTTTAGAAAGTGTTTTCTCATTTTGATAAAGGGGATGTGCTTCCCATTTTGGCAGAAAAAAGCTCTTTTGAATAATTAAGAAATTACTTTAAACATCAGTTTAAAAAGAACTTGACCCAGACTCTGCTGGTAGTGAAGGCTCTGAACCCTTCATCTTCCTCAGTCTCATTAGCATCTTATTATTGATTAGTGAGAGTCTCTTGTTTTAACTGAATATTAAAATGAGGATATGATTATCTTGGTAATGGACATGGGTCCTGGACATTTTACCTGATGTTTCTGAATAAAACAGTGCAAATCACAATACTTTTAGATATGTAAATAGGTCCTTCTGGAACTTTGAAATGCACAGAAATATATTTTCTGATTTGGGCTTACTGACAAGTTGATTTTTAGGACTTAAATTATTAATGGTGTTTATTTTCCTCCCTACATTTTAGGAGTAATAATTGCATTAAAGCTGAACATTATCAATAAAAAGATGTTCCTGGAGTTATCTTCAATTTTCCAGACTACCAAAGAAACTTAAGGCAATTATTTTGTGCAGTTGTCAGGTTTTAGAGTATAATTTTCTTTTGGTTTTTGATATGTGCCTTTGATACAGCAACAGAGTGTATTTATGGCATCAATAAAAAATACTAACAGTTAGGTGGAGGATGTTAATATCTTGTTAGATAACCCTTAAAATGCATCATCAACTGGAAATTGTAATGTCCTTTAAAGTGTTCTGGATCTTGGTCAGTTTTTTATCATTTTCCCTCTTTTTTTTCTTCCAGCTGGCAACTTCTGGGGCAGGACAATGTCTGCCATCTCCAGTTCTACTGACCCATCCAGCTATGATGGCTTTGGACCCTTCATGCCAGGATTTGAAGTGATCCCATACAATGATCTACCAGCTCTTGAGGTACTTGACAATTTTTTCTTCCCTTGTGTGAAGTCATTTTTCAATGTCTTTTGGTAAATAGCAAGGAAACCAGAAGTTTATACTTTAAAACAGGTGCTTTGACATTAAGATACCTCTAAGTAGATGTATGTAAGGAATGTGTTTGTTATAATTATGTACAGCAAATGTGGATAAATTCTGCTTTGGCTTTGATTTTCAGTTATGCTTTAGGATGTGAGAGAAAAACTACATGATCTGTTTGATTTCCCAGCCACCTGGTCTAGTGGAAATGTCCCTGCCCACGGCAAGGAGTGATATGGGATGAGCTTTAAGGTCCCTTCCCACCTAAACCATCCTGTGATTCTGTGACTAGAATTCACTGCAGTTGCAAATATTTATTTCCAGTTTCACAGCATCCTTAAAACCATGCCAGGCTGCTGTTTCACTTGCACAAGCTCCTGAAATGCTAATGATTCCCAGTATTTCCCAGTGCTTTCTGAAATTAATCCTGTAAACAGCTGTTAAAGCTGTTGGGGAGGGGTGACCTTGATTAGGTACCATTTCTGTGAGTAAAAACCTCTGTGCCTCTTGGGTCTGCTTCATACCAGTGGGTGGGCTTTGGAGATTGAGGGATTTTAGGAGAGAGCTGGGTTAGGGGACACAGAGGGCTCTCAGTGTGGAAAAGCTTGTTCAGATTTCAACCTACACCATGGTGAAAGGCCTGCAAGGATTTAATGCCTTCATTAGAGCTGAATTCATCCTGCTCCTGGGGAAATGCTGAGAAAAGCTGTAGTAAATTCATGCTGGGAATCATTAGATCTCTTGTGCCTTGTGCACTTCTAAAGCTTTTTGAACTTGATAGTGCAGGAATGTACCTGTGGACTTTGTTTTATGGTAAAAAGTTGTGGAGGGGCTCCATTCTTTTTTATTTAAGGGAAGAGTTGAGCAATTGTTTGTATTGTATGGGGTAATATGAAACTGAGGGTATTTCTGAGGTGATTTCTGAATTGATCTGATAAACTTCTTGTCTGGGTTTGCTGACTGCAAGCTCTGTACCTTCCCAAGCAAGCACAGCAGCTGATTTTACACTGCCAGCAGTGACACAGGGCTGGAAATGAAGTGGCACTCAGGGAGAGCTGCCTGACAGGAATGCAGCTCTCATCCTCAGTGGAAGATCAGCAGGGCTAGAATCAAGTTCTGCTACATGTATTTTCTGTATTTGCCCTGAGTAAAAGCTTTTTCTTTTTGTCTCTCCTCTCCCTGTGCCCGATGTTGCAGCGAGCCCTTCAAGACCCCAACGTGGCAGCTTTCATGGTGGAGCCAATTCAAGGGGAGGCAGGTGTGATTGTTCCTGACAAAGGCTATCTCACTGGAGTGAGGGACCTCTGCACAAAGCACAATGTGAGAATTCACTGTGACATTAAATATGGAACACTTTGCACTCTGTGTTCACTGGTGTAACTTGTAAGGTCACCCTTCTATGCAAGGTGTAGAACTTTATATGCTATTTAATAATTCCCTTTTCTTTCAGTGGAGTAATGCAGGGATGTCTCTTGTGTTTCCTGGTAATATCTCACTAAAAAGTACTTCTTAGCAGTGAACATTTTTCACTATTTCTTACTATTGTCACTGACTTAAGTTTCTAATTAACATTCTTCTTTATTGTAGATTAATTTAACTTCTAATTTCTTTTTCACATTATAAGTTTCCAGTTACCATGGCTATCCAGGACCTTTGTTGCTGACGTGCATAACTACCAAGAATCAGTAACAGTAACAGGTCACAGAATGAAACATTCAGGAAAATGGTTATCAGTGACCTCTAATTTAAAAATCAGTGGTCTCTATTCCAATAGAATTCAGATTTCTAATTTGTAAGTGCTACTCATAATTCTTTTCATATATTCAAAGGAAGACATTGACATATTATTAATAAAGTTGTCTTCATTATTGTTGTGATACCTCAAAAAAATTGTATTGTTGGAATTGGGTTAGGAATGAGAGTGAAAGTAATTCCCTGTTCTGTTTGGATTTTTCTTCTCTTTAAAGGTTCTGTTTATTGCTGATGAAATACAAACTGGTTTAGCCAGAACAGGGAAAATGCTGGCTGTTGACCATGAAAATGTGAGACCTGATATAATTCTTCTTGGAAAGGCCCTTTCTGGTGGCTTATACCCTGTGAGTACCAAAGAAATACCAATAATTTAAGCTAATATCAAATTACTCAAACTTTTGTTCAATAATCTTTTTTTTTTTTCCTTAGCCATCACCACTGAAAATCTGCCAGTTGGAAGAACAATAAATCTGATGTTTGTTGTACTTGGAAATTGCTGTTTGCAAGACTAATTATGATTTATGACCAGACAGTCCAACTTGAGAGAGACATAATAAAATAATGGAATACCTAATACTACTTTTATAGCTGAACAACTGGCATTATTTCATTTGTCTGGCATGCCTGCATGGCTGATTTTATCCTCTTGGAGTGACTTAAATTCCTGCTGATTAGGCTGGAAATTACAATGCCTTGAACTATTTTGGCCAACTGACAGGATTTCTGAGTTGTTAAACCAAGTATTGAAGCTTAAACTCTTGAAATAATATTCAGTTTGGAGAAATTCCCCTCAGCTGTGATTGAAAGTTGTGTTACCACTATAGCTAAGTGTATTTAAGGGATTAATTATGGGATTGTCAGATCTAACTGGGAATGTAAATGTTATTTATCACCATAGGCTGAAAATTTCCTAAGCTCTGAGGGAAAGTTTGCTTCAGAGATATTAAAGGTTCCTGTTCTAAATATGTGAATTTGCTGCCCTTTTCATTTTAGGTCTCAGCAGTGCTGTGTGATGATGAAGTTATGCTGACCATTAAACCTGGTGAACATGGATCCACATATGGAGGAAATCCATTAGCTTGCCGTGTGGCAATGGCAGCACTGGAGGTTTGTGTGTGGGCACAGAGATCTGGAGTCCAAATTAAAAAGGGTCTCATGATCTTTGCTTAAATAAGTGGTATTGTTTTTCATGCTATGAGTAGAAATCTAGCTTTAAATAAGGATGGAAAATTGGTAGATTGGTAAATTGGAAAATCTGTAGCTCTTAAAACAAGTTTTAATTTTTTTATTGGAATGTGTTCTAATTTCTGTGTTCTTATGATCTTAATGTCTTAAATGTCAAAATAAGATTTATCTAGAGGAAGTTTCAAGGCAATTATGTAAATTTGGTCAAATACCTTCACTAATTTCATGGAGACATTTTGAAATTGGTTTATTTTACTGTACCAACAGAAGCTGCTGCTCTGTAAGCTTGAGAACAGGTATGGATCTCAAACAGAAACTACAGTGTCCTGTCCAGAAGGTGCAATTCAATTATTTTGTGATTGCTTAACTGATTACATTGATGCAGGTCACACAGAAAACCTCATCACTACCCAGTACTCAGACTTGGACAGATTAAGAGCCTTCAGAAGTTTACTGTTTACTTGCAAATAACAGCAAACAAAGGGCAGTTAATTTAGAATAAACTTTCAAAGATGTTATTGTTTCTTGTAGACATGAATGAGCAAAGGCTCAATACCAACCTGCAGGGACTTGCAGCCTGTGCAGGGACACTGTGGCTGCAGCAGCTTTTGTGTCTCAGCAGGTTCAGTGTCATTATCCATCCTTCCCCATGGTACAGAAAACAGTGCCCCTCAGCTGACTGTGGATCTGACTTCTCTTTAGGTAATTGAAGAGGAAAATCTGGCAAAAAATGCAGAAATAATGGGTAATCTGCTAAGAAGTGAGCTCATGAAGACTCCATCTAATATTGTAACTGCTGTAAGAGGAAAAGGGCTCTTAAATGCAATCGTAATTCGGGAAACCAAAGGTGAGGAGATAAAACCAACTGCACAAACACAGCATGGAGAAGTATTTTTCAACTTAAATAGTAGGGGATGGCATGTGGACACGATCTTTGTGTTCAGAACATGGCTATAGCACTGTAGTACCCCCTGAAAATTGATTTAAATTACTGTGTGCCATTAAAAATAGGATTTTTAAAACTAAGAAAAGCCAAACAATTGTATTTAAATTGTTTGAACTCTTTTATGATTTGATAATTTTCAAATCTCATGGTCAGTTTGTCTCCCAACAAACACCTTTATCCCTCCTCTTTGGAAGAAAACTGTCCACATCTGCAACACCAGTTCCTGCCATGTTATGGGAGCATTGGCTGGGATTAGTTGTTTTTAGTAAGAGTTAGAAGAGTACAATGAATACAAGAGGGTACAAAGAAGAAAACCGTTAATTATGAAGAACGAGTTTCTAAGGAGTAACACCTTAAATGATGTCAGAAATCTCAATATCAAGGGATAAAGTGCTGCAGGAAGGTGGTGTCACTTTTCACGATGACGCGCTGAAATCCAGGCTACATAAACATAACCTTGTCTGAAGTCCTGTCCACATGGATCCCCTTTTAAAATTTATTTTCAAGTCTAACTGATTGCCAGCCAAGCACTGAGCTGTGAAGGAGCAGCACTCTGTGTGCTGAGGCAAAGGGCAGCTCTGGAGCAGCATCACTCTGCGGAATTCCGGAGAGCCGCTCCCTTTGTGAGCAGCCTGCATCACCTCTCTGCCAGCTGGCAAACAGCAGCACGTGCTGCAGGTGTGACACCTCTCTTGGGAATGTCCTCGATGTCCTGTTGATGTCCCCTCTCTCTCCCTCCCTGTCTCCCCTTGCAGACTACGATGCCTGGAAGGTGTGCCTGCGGCTCCGGGATAACGGGCTGCTGGCCAAGCCCACGCACGGCGACATCATCCGCCTGGCCCCGCCCTTGGTCATCAAGGAGGATGAGATCAGAGAGTCCATCGAGATCATTCACAAAACCATCCTGTCCTTCTGAAAAAACGGCTCTTACACTGCTCTGGCTGCTGCCTGGTCCTAGGGGGTGTGTTGAAATGTGTGTGATGAAGGCCTGCCCTTGAAGCAAGCATCTCTCATTCCTTTTGTCTAAGAGGACTCGACTACTAAAACATAGATGTGTCTTTAAATTATAATGGCTCTATAGAAAATACAGAATGATTTTGAAGTGTTTCCAGCCTTGGAGTACTTGGAAATAAAGTTCTGTATGTACTGAACAGCTAAGTTGAAGTATTTGAGGGGAGATACCTATAGAAATCTGCTTAATTGTTGTAAGTCTTGGCCAAAGTTTAAAGTGTGATTTATATATATATTTTAGGTTGCCTTGCACTCTCATATCACTCTCCAAAACATGGCATTTGGCAACTTTTGCCTCTCAGCAAGATGTCTGTAGGATGGAAGCACTTACCATTGTGGGTGAATTTGTGTTTTTCACGTGCAGCTTGAAAAAAAATTTCTAATGCTGAAGGTTTGACAAACTGGGTGTTATGCTGGTGAACTCGAGAAGCATCGAGCTGTGTTCTGTGTGTACAATATTTTGATTGTATGACAAGAGATGCTGTTTTCAAGCCTGGTCTCACTGTTTGGCTTTGCAATCTTGTAAAATAGATCTAAACATTTAGATCTGTTTTTACTGTTACAAAACTTTTTATCATCTGGATGATGATATTAAAACATGTTTTGCATTTAAAAAATACGTTGTTGTGCACTGAAAATACTCTTGAGTCTTCAAAAATAGCAAATCTCATAGAAACTGTAAGTTTTTAATTTTTCCTAGCTGGTTTTAGCTGAACTAAGCCCCAAATAATTACACAGTGCAAAATGTTCCCTTTGCTGAGCATAGGGGTTAAATACAATCACATGCTCATACTGTGAAGTGGTAAACAATCCTTTGGGATTTGGAAGGCACCTTAGTTCATGGCAGTGACCCAGTGTGGTGGTTGGGGTGACAGAACATTTTCCCTTCCTTGCTTTGGGTGAGACAGAAAAATGTGTGTCCTGGTTTAGGGCAAATTTTGGGAGGAAACCTCTGAATGGGGCTTCTCTAGAAAGTAAATTTAAGTGGCCCCATCCCTTAACCCGTTCGAGGAAAAAATCCTTCAAGAAAAGTTGAAAAAGCTGTCTGTCCAATGAGCAAAGTGTTCACGAGCATTAAAAAAATGAATAATATAGAACAATAAAACCTCTCACCATTCTGGAAATGGCAAAATTGAGAAGGTGTTTGCCAAGGGCTGCAGCTCAGCTCCCTCAGTCTCTGCCAGTCCCTCTGGCACTGGAAAATGCCATCCTGGGCCCGCTGGGCTGCCAGCCTGAGCTCTGGGTGTTTTCTGGGTTTTCAGTCCAGAAAGGTTTAAAGAGTTACAAGAAAAAGAAAAACAAAACAAAAACAACCAGTTCAGGAACTTCTCTGCCTCAGCTAGCAAAACCTCACTAAAAAGCAAAGGTGAGTTCTCGCTCTCTCTCTACAGACAGCAGAGCCCAGGAGCAGAATGGGAGCAGTGAGTGCAGTTTCTGCAAATAAACCCTGAACTGCTTCTTCTTTCCCCTCTTTGCTCTCAGAACCAGCTCAAAAGGTGCAGAACTTATTTCTGGGCTAAACAGACAAATACAGACACAAACATCATAAGGCCACTCCAGGACAGTGTGTCAGCTGTGGGTGAGGTAAGACTGAGCTCCATTCGGAAAAGCCTCCTCGTTACAAGGGGCGATGTGGCAGTGGGATTGTTATCCTTGGGGATAGCAGAGGGCTGCGTGTGCCCTTCCAAACTCCCGGAGAACCGGGAAGGAGCAGCCAGGGTGTCGAGGAACGGGGGGGTGGCAGGCGGCAGGGACAGCCCCTGTAACGGGATACCGGAGGGGGGGAATGTGGGGNTGTGGGGAACATGTGGGGGAATGTGTGGGGAATTTGTGTGGGGAAATTTGTGTGGGGAATGTGCCGGGAAGGCTGTGCCCGCCCAGGAGTGCGGCCAATGCGGGAAGGAGGAGGGCACTCCGGGGTCGGGATTAAAGGAGGCAGCGACTCCCGAACCTTCCAGAAACCTCACAGGCAGTCGGCGCCATGAGCCTTTCCTCTATTTAAATAGATTTCTGTAGGGCTTCCCCGTCTCCTTCCTGGGCGCTGGCCTCTGGCAGAGCGGTTTTCTGCACATTAGTACTAACATAAAAAATGCAGGAAGGTGTTGCCAAGGAAGTTTCTAAAAGCTGGGCTTTTGTATCCTGATGGGCAAAGAGGGAAATACCTGACAGAAACCACAGGGTAAACAGCACTCGCTGGAGACCTTTCCCAGGCCCAAAAGATAAATCACCAAAACAGCAGCACACAAGTTGACATTTTTTAGAGTTTTTGTTTCCCTGATTGCCAAAAGGGGCCGTAGGGCAGAAGGGTCCACTGTGTGTTTCAGTGTTTCCCTGTTGCCTGCCATGTGGGTGCCGTGCTGCCACTGTGCCCCTCAAGCCACAGAACATAATTTTCCTTCTCTTGTTGTTTCAGTTTTTACTCCTTTTCTAGTTAAAATTCTCTCTTTTTTTTTTTTTTTTTTTTTTTTTTTTTTTTTTTTTTTTTTTTTTTTTTTTTTTTTCCCCTGGAGAGGTGCTGTTTTGTAGAGCCCTTGCTGTCTGCAATCCCCTGCTCCCCCATGCCCTCACTAATGCTGGGAAGAGCCAGTCAAGTTCACATGGTTTGGATGCTGTCCTGTGGTTTATGGCCAGTATTGTGGAGGATTTTTTTGTTGTTGTTGTTGAAACTGTTTTGAAGTACAGCTTTGAAGCTGTTCCCCCCATTTTTTCATTTGTATAATAAAGAAGAATTGTGTGTAAAATTGTGTGACTTGATTTTCTCATTTGCACTCTCTGAAAGTTTCTCTGTCTGCTGATGATCAATTTGAGCTCAGATCTTACCCAGCCCACTTTCTGCTTGCAGTTTGGTTGGGCCAAGACTTTTCAGAACTTGAATTTTTTTTCTTTTTCTCTACCACTCTATTGTTGAATCTCCCAAGCTTTTAATTCATCTTTTGGTTGCTCCACAAGTCCAATTTTTTTCTTTGCAGGCTTATGAAAATCAGAGTATTGTAGCTTTTCCCAAGACAAGTCATCCTAAATTGCCCTTATGTAATGATGGGGTAATTGAGTTTTCTGTTTCAACCTGAAAGCTCTCTGGCCCTCTTAAGTAAGCAAAAGCCAGGGTGTGTGTCTGGAACCAGAGCTAGAGCAGACAGAGGGTTTTGATGGTTTGGTTTATTACAGTTCAATGCCAGAACAAGTACAAAATGATATGTACTATTTCAGAAGTGAAGACAGATACAGGATGTCTCTACTGGGATACTAAGCCTGTCACCAGCTAACCTCCACTTCGGAAACAATAAAAACCACGTTGGCAGCTCTTTGTGAGTTAGGAGGTGGAGCTGGATGGCCAAAAGGAATGTCACAGCTCTTCTTCTTCTGTGCAAAGTGACAAAATGATAGACTATCAGAAAGTTTGTCTGTCTTTGGAATGTTCTGTCTGTTTTGGGGGTTTGCTTCATCATGGAAAGTGGTTTTTGTGTCTGCTGGCAATCCCAGACTGGGATTTGGCCAGTTGTCAGTGACACCGCTTAAAGCTCTCAAATCCAAATACTGCTGCTTGTATAACTAATGTGCTTGTAAAACCTGTCTGTGCTTTTGTTGTCTGGGATCTTAATTAGCCTTAGAAAATTTCTTCAGGGCTTTTATTCCCAAAAAAACATAGACAACTAAAGTGCCCTGAGTGCCAGAAATCCAGTGCTCTGGGGTTTGTGCTTGTTCCACTGATTGCTCAAGTGGAGGTAGCTCAGCCAAAGGCTGGTGCTGAGCAAAATTTAATTTGAAGGAGGCCAAACTGAAAATAATTTACAAATTAGTGTAATGCACACACTAAAATATGCAAAGGAAATATGTTTCATGCAGTGAGTTTGGTTTTTGCATCATAACTTTGTAGGCAGTGAAAAAGTGAGCAGTGTAATCTCAGAGAATGCCCTTTCTGAACCTTCCTAGTACTTTTTTTTTTTGATTTTGCATTAGGTAAAGATGCAAGTGTGGAAATGGCATTTTTTTTTCTGCTATAATTAAAATTTGTCTTTAAAATGGTACTTGAAAGAGCTCTGTATTGCCTATCCAGAGGGCTTAGTTTTCTTTAGCAAGAGCTGTACAGCAGTAAAACTTTTAAAAGGCACAAATATGTAACTGCAAAATATTGCTTTTAAAAATTTGGCTGTAAAGGCTTAATCTGTCTCCAGCATATCACTTGCACATATTTTTGTGAAGTAGCTTGTGATGTTTCTTTAAATCAGGTATATGAAATGCTTTCCTAAATGAATAGTGACCCTGCCTTCAGTGCTGTGCAAACACATGGAAGTAAGCCAAGCACCCCAAAGCCAAACCAGCATTCCTAGGGCACCCAGGGCAGCCCTTGGCTTCACTGGGAGCTTTGTTTGTGGAAATAATTTCCAATTGTGCTGGCACCTGTGCACTTTGGCAAGGGAAAAACATGTGGGTTTTGGCATGAAATCGTTAAATATATATATTGGCATAAAAAGAAAAGAATTACAGTTTGTGGGTAAATGTAAACTAAGATTTAAGGAGACCATGTGAAACACTGAGAGGCAAGAACCACACAGTGAACAGAGGGAGATGGGAAAACATACAATGCAGGGTTTCCTTTTTTCCCGCCTTCCTGCTGGCAATCTTAGGAATCATGCTTATGACATTGTCCTTGACTTGGGTTCTTTTCAACTACAAACTCCATTAATTTGTGCCATCAGACAGCATTTTCTAAAGTTAAGTAATCTATTTTGGTAATTTTTAATAGGACCCAAGTGCCTGGTGGTCATGACCGGGTAAAGAGCTGCACATCTTGAACCTGTTAGAATTTTCCATGATGAAACAATCTCTGTTTTGTTTGTCTTCTAATAACAATGTTGGGGGAATGAGTTAAGTGGAAAAGCAGGCCTTAGTAATTTCTTTGTTCTTTTAATATTTTTTTTTGTCTGCAGCTGCATCTTCATCTTTTCCAGCCTTCCAGCAGCAGATGGAGCCAGAAGCTCAGCTTTAAACTGAGAGTTTTCTGCTGGGTGGAGAGTTTTTGGAGTCTGGGAACTCCTGGGGGCTTGCTTTTGGGCTTTACTAACACCAAAATGTGACAAGCTTCAGTCTCAGCTCTGGGTGCAGTCTCAGTGCATAACTTGTGCTGTCCACTGCTGTGGCTAATCTTGAGTGAAGGGGATTGTCAGAAGAATTCCTGTACCTCTAGTGTGGCAAATACCCAGCAATTCTGACTGATAGGGACATAGGGACAGCTGAGAGGGAGGAAAAAAAAAAGAGGCTTTGCTTCTCACATCACTGAAATAGAGCAAATGAGAATGTGGAGATTTGAGACAAAATTTTAAGTAGACCTTTAAACTGCTTTCCCTGGGCCTCACTGTCGTGTTTCCATCCCGAGTGTGAGGTTTAACCTGTTGGAGCTGCTGTATTTGTGCAATGAAAAGAGGTGTTTTGCTGAACATACCCTCAGCAGGAAAAGCAGGCAAGGGAAAAAATGTTGCTGGATTAAAAATCCTTCTTAGTACCCTGGTGGGAAGGTCATGAGGCTTCTGTGTTGAGCATCACTTGTAAGGGGGCTTGAGGGTCACCAAATGCTTGAAAGTGGTAAGATTTCATGGAATCATTAGGGCTGTAAAGGACCTCTAAGATCATCAAGTCCAACCTTACTGCTTTGCCTGTCGAATGTGGGGGTGTTATTGGGGCCCTTGCAGTTGGATTGCTCAGGGCTCAAGGAAGAGCAGCTGTCTTAGGCCATGGGTTGGAATGCTCCTTTGTTTTTAATTTCCAGTTTAAGTTGCTGTGCTTTTCATTTCGTCCTTGAGGCAGCCCAGCGTGCTGAATGTACAGTGGTGCAGATAAGAGGTGACCATCAGGAATCCTCTTCAGTTGTTGTTTCTCTCAAAGCTTTCGTGTCCCTCTGCTCAGGCTTGCTTGGAGAAATCCGAGCAGAGATTGTGCTGTCTGGAAAATCCCCAGGCTGTTATCGGCACTAGTCCAAACAAATATGGGTAGAAAGCAACTCCTACTCATGCCTGTATAATCCTAGTAATCTGCTATGATTTAGGCTGCAGAAAAAGCCCCTCAAGAGTATTGACCCTTGGCACAATGTGCAAACCAAACAAAGGCCTGGACCTTGGATGAACTCCCAGATCTTCCCTGGGTCTGACACATGGGAGACCTAATCCTCAAACTAATACAGTCATTTGGAAGAGCTGTGAAATGAGAAAGGGGAGTAATTACCTTCTAAACACTCAGTTCCCCATCTACCATAGGTATTTCTAGCAGACACTCAGGCTGCCCTGCCTCAGATGAGCTGTGCTAGAGCCTAGATTTGTGTAAGGAATAAAACTATGGCTCAAATTGGCTCTCCTGGGAGGAATGACAGTGGTGTACATTCCATCTGGCTCTTGTTGGCAGGATGGCCAATGCCTGGTCAATGAGTATTTGGCAATTAGGGCTGTGCTGAAGGAGCTTTGGCTCACACGTGGTGGGAGTTTTCAAGTAATTTTCCCTTAGAAGTCATCCTGAAACCACTGAAGGAGATGTCCAGCAGTGCTTCCCTACATGCACCCATTTTGGGGTCATGTAAGGGGGCTAAGGACTGGTATCACTGTTAATGTACACAGGTATGAGGTTCAGCTTGTCATGTGGCAACCTGGATGAACTTCATCCCTGGCAGGGAGAGCCCCTTGTGCTTTCAGACCCCTCGTGGGGAGTGGGAGGCCAGGGAACGCAGGGTGCTCACACATGGATGGGGGTGGCTTTTTCTGAGCTGAAAGTTGCCACTGTGTAATTCACACAACATGGGTTTGGGAAGGAACAATTTGGTTTAATCTAGTCCTCTGCCCACGCTGTTCTTCAGCAGGCTGGTGGGTGGTCACATGCTAAACCAAAAGCAAGTAAATTAAAACCAAAAGTGCTAACTAACAACCATGATGGTGTTTGGGACCTCCTTACACACGTGGCACAACTTCTCTTGTCTGATTGTGGCTGGGCCATCTCTGCCCATGCAACCATACCATGCCTCGGTGTGCCTGGAACAGATGAGATCTCCATCCAGAAATGAAGGTAAAATTACTGAACAGAGGGAGAGCAAGGCCTGGGGTGACATCCAGCACTGTTAGGTACTGGTGCCTGCCTTGCCTGTCTCATGAGAGAGACCTGAGGGTCTCCCTTTTCTCAGCAGAGCTAAAGTTTGCATCTTTGGAGAATATGTTATTGCAGTTTCAGAGAAAGCTGGGATGGGATCAATATTTATGTAAAGAACAAATAATGAGAATGTGAAAATCTGGAATAGCTCAGTAAAAGGAAGCTCACTGAGGTTGCACTGACTGATGAAGAAGCTTTGCAGAAACAGAAAGACAGTGCTGGCAAGTGGCAGCAGGTCACAGAGCTCCTTGCAGCCCCACTTTCCAGGCTAATGCTCTCTCCAAAATCTGAGGAGCATTAAAAAAATGCACTTCCTTTGCATTCCAAGGGGGTCTGGGCTGTCATCTCCCACTTCATTCCTTCTGTGCCTTGATTGCTTGCTCTCATCACCGAGGCTTTGGAGTACTCTTTATTCTCTTTTTAAGATGTAGCCCCTTCACTCTTTATTAAGGCTAAATGCATCCAGTGTTGGTGGCCTTGTGAACATCCAGAGGATCAGGAAGATCATGTGGAGGTGGGCGCTGGACGTCTTGGTGATATGAAACCTCTGTAGGGATTTAAATAAAAATATTTAAATGTAAATCTTAACTTTCTATTTATTAAAGGGTTGTCTTTCCCTCCCTTCTCCCAATTTCTCCCTTTAAACGATAACAAAAATAACTACAGCTGGAGGTATTGAGATACGTGGTGGGGAAGGGAGGTTAAAACAAGGAGAGGTAAGGAGGGACTAGGAGACCAGTTAGGGAAGAGGGAGGAGGAGAGCTTTAGGGTTTTTCTTCAAAGGGGTTACAGCAAGCCTGACCTTAGAGTCAGCTCTCTCTCCAGGGGAGAGTACCTCTACCATTATCAGACCTAACAGTCTGCATCACTCTCTTTTCCTTATCAACTAAAAAGATTTCCCCAATGGCGTTCTTGGAATAACATAAAAGGTATACACTCACAAGAGAAAATAACAAGGATAACTACAGAAACTGAAATGACACCATAAAAAAAGGAACCAACCCATCCAGTTTGTCCCACAGGTCCAACTGTGCTTTCAGCTTGCTCGGCGTCCTTTCTGTTGTTTGGATCTTCCTCATCCTTTTTTGACGGCTGGGTGCTTTTGGGATTGTTCACTGCCTGGCAGTTGCTTTCTAGCAGATCTGTCTGGTTCTGTTGGGGAACATTTTAATACTGTGAAATTGCAGATGGCATGCCTGGTCACCTGGGCTAATTCTGCCTTTATGAAGTACTTGACTCTGGTCACGATCTGCTTCTTGGTGCTGATGATCTGTGCCATCTGACTAGAGTACATGTCTTTACTGGCTCTGTTGAACTCTGTCAAGGCCAACTGCAGAGCACGCTTCAATCCTTCATGGTTTTCAGGATCCTCAATGGTCTGCAGGGCACTTGACAGCCGTGGGGAGAGCTTACCCCCTTGTATGGGCATGCATGTCAAAAAGCAGGGCTACTGCCCACAACATCACCTCAGGCACTTTCTTGACCACCATAGCTGCACTTAACTAATGTTTGTGTGGTTGGGAAAGGTATTTCTGTTAAAAAAAGATACGTAATTTATATAACCAGGCTTTTAAAAACTTATTCTTCCAACTTTTTTCCCCCTTCTCCCATCAGCCCTCTCTTTCCCCTTTTTAATACTCAGAGAACAGTAGGAGGGGTCATGTGAGAGGATTAGGGAAGGTTTGGTGTAGGGAACTGAAAACTGGGATACAAGGATAAACAAGGTAACAGGAAGGATATTGAACTGGGGATAACATGAGCTAAGTCCTTATTCAAACTCCGGATTTGTCCGGAGTTCTGCCTTTGCTGCAGTCTTGGTTGGTGGTGGAGAAAGACCCATTCAATAATAAGGGGTAGGTCTCTCAATTCAGTGTCCCGTTGAAAAACAAGTGCATGGAATCTGTGTGAATTACCCAGGACTACGAGCTGGAAAGGGATATCAGGATGCATCCCATGTGCTTGCGGTGTGGAAAGGGCTTCATGGACCTTGATGACAGATTCTTAGGCCTCTGGTGTGATGGTCCTCAGTGAGTTGAGATCCTTGTTGCCTCCAAGGGGGTTGAAAAGAGGGGCAAGGTCCTCTGTTGTGATTCCCAGTAGGGGATGAACCCAGTTGATGGACCTGCAGAGTTGGTGAAGGTCTTGGAGGGTCTTTGGGTTGTCCTTGATGACCAGCTGCTGGAGCACCATGATCCGTTCACCAGTGCGGAGTCCCAAGTAGATCCACGGGCTGTATCTTTTCCTCCTGTATCTCAAAGCCAGGTTCTTCCACAGTTTTAATTGTTTTGATAATGACAGAGTCTAAATAAAGTTGTTCTTTTGCACAAATTAAAATGTCATCCATGCAGCGTAGGATGACAGCGTCTGGGAAAAGTTTGCAGATGGGCAAAAGAATGTGGGCCACCACGTACCACTGACAGATAGAGGGCGAGTTCTTCATGCCTTGGGGAAGAACTCGCCAGTGGTACTGGCTGAGAGAGTCTTGTTGATTTAGGGATGGGAATGAGAAAGCAAACTTGGGCATATCTTGAGGATGGAGTTGAAGTGTAGAATAAGGACTTCACCATTAGAAGTTGTAAAGCAGGTATGTTTTACGTGCAGCTGGGACACATGGGGGGATATCTCCTCCAAACTGTGCATACCTGGTCAAGACAAGGACCAGGTTTAAATACACCTTGATCCCCCAAACCCACACCTCCCCACCTGCCCATTCCCCACCTTCTCTCAGTTCATATTCTAATTAGCTGCCACCCCTCCTGGTGGTCATGAGTTGGGGTCTTGGGAGGAAGGCCAACGTCTTCCTCAGGTTGATCTTTGCTTCTGGACAGGTGCAGTGGAGGTTTAGCTTTTTTTTAGGTCACTTTGCTCTTGCCAAAGATTAGGAGCTTGATTTTGCTGGATGCAAGCCACAAATTTCTGCTTTATCAGTTTTTGACAAATACCTAGGTCCCGCTTTGTTGAGTTTCAACATTATACATCTTATCTATATAACTCCTACTTAGTAACTACCTAACAACCAAGCTCAATAACTAATCTATGTGTTCTCAGAACAAGTTGCTTCTCTACTTCTACAAAATCACCAAAAGCTGCTTCTAAAATTGTCATGGTGTGCTCTCCTACAGTGCATTATGGGGGGTGACACTCCCCCGGGGCCCTGAACTCCCTGGGCAGTCGCTGGTTGGTCACTGCAGTGAAATAACGAGATGGGCCTCACCTTCCAGTCCAAGAATTGTGTTTATTGAAGCATCACAAAACACAACCTATCTTTAATGGGAGGCAGAAGTGAGGACCTAAAAATCTCTAAAGAAAAGTGAAAGAAAAAGTCTTCTCAGGTCAGGGTAGTGGATTTTAAAGGACTGCTTAGGGGTGTGGTTTAATATCTGGGACCAATAAGAACCTGGGTACTAGGTGGGGACTACAATACAAGAGCCAATAAGGGGAGGGAAATAACCTAAAAAACCAATGGTGCTTTGAAGGTAATGAGAATGACAAGGAATGTTCAGGAACAAGGGGTAGGATTAGGATATAACAGACAACTAAGGCTAAACCTATGCTACAGGGAGAGGGGGGTACAGAACAAACCATTGAAGGCAATTAAAAATACATAAAGCAATGAAAATAACAATAATAAAACACAACAACATAAAATCTTGTATTTTTTTATTCATAAACATCCTCCATATCAGGGGGATGTTAAGAAAGCAGATGTTGATGTCAATGATTGCCAGTCTCCAATGACACTGAGGAGGAGGGCAGGCCAGGTTGTAAAGGGCCCGTGTCCTCTATGACCTCATTGATCTTAGGGAGGTCCTGTAAGAAGCGCCATTTGTCTTTGCCTGTTTTTTTCAGCACAAAGACAGGGGAATTCGAGGACTGTTGGTAGGGACTGTGTGACCTTTGGCCAGCTGTTCCTCAACAAGGAGCTCTAGAGTGCATAGTTTTTCTGCAGATGTGGGCCACTGGTCAACCCCACTGGACGATCTGTTTTCCAGGTGAGCTGTGGTGGGGTTATGCACTCTCCAGTGGCCCCAACTAAAAATCCTTACTTGGGAAGGGATTACTAGCCAAGCTCCCCATTGAGACAGCAGGTCCCTGCCCCAAAGTGTGATGGGTGCATTTACCACAAATGTTCTGATGGTGACTATCTGTCCCTCTGATCCCTCAGTGGTGATGGGGTGTTTGCTCCACATGGAGACTGCAGCCCCTCCAATCCCTGAGACTACTCCCACAACAGGAGTCAGTTCCCATTCCTGGGGCCACATGGAGCAAACAGTGATGGTGACCTCAGCTCCAGTGTCCACCATCCCTGGAAGATATAAACTTGTTTTTATGGGACAAGCCACACTCTATGATTGGTTTGTTCTTGCCTATGATCTCCACCCAGAATGCCATCAGGTTTTTGGGGATGACCTCCTGATTATGTGGTAGTAAAAAAGCTTGTGCAATGGATGTTCCAGCACACAAAAAATACCATGGGATTGTATAACAAACAGACACTATTACATCATCTCGTGGCCCTACACACAGTACTCGTGTAAGTACAAATGCTTCTGGTCCATTAATAGAGTCTCCAATAAAAAGGACCTCTTCTGCAAGGGAGTCATCGATAACAATGTGTTTGTGGACTGGTCCTTTGGAAATGAGGTCTCAGAGATGGTGGGGAGGGTAGGATGGAATGGCTCCCCATTTGGTGTCATCATGTGCAGCTGTCCCACGCTCTGCCAGAAGTTTCCCTGACAGCAACCTCAAACACTTGGGCATTGATGCAAAAATCTGTCTAGAGTCACAACAGTCTGTAAAAGGGCACTTAGGTGGACAATAATCCTGAGTAAACTTGAGTTGTGGGCAGTCTTTAATGAAAGGTCCAGGTTCCCTGCAAAGTTTGGAGTGGGAGTGGCATCATCAGGGGTCTGTAGCCGTGCTGTTTTGGCTGCACTGTTGATATCATTTAGCACAACCTCAGGGAAGTCTTGGGCTTGGTCCTGTGGTTTTTTGAAATCACCTTCTCTGCTTAGGTGTTCTGGTGTTAGGGGATGGGATTAACCCCATCTCCTCACCTTTATCATCACCCCTTTTCAGCAGGGTGCTCCCGGCCCCGAAAGCGCACGTTGCTCTCAGTGACACGCTGTTGTGATGCAACAGCCCCCAAAGTACTGGGTGATGTATTGTCATACACTGGGTGACGTGTGGGTTCTCCTAGTGTAAAAAAAACTATTTATTTTCCACCTCTCTCTATATATATCTATCTACCTATCTATGTGTCTTTGATGGGTAAGGGTGATGGGACCTACGGGCTGGCTGACACTTTGTCCTACTGTTGTTTTCAGGCCGGCTGTAGGGCTTTTTTGCCCGCCGTTGTTGCCGCCAGACGTGTCTCATTCGAATGGGCCCAGGCTGGGAGCGGTTGTCCGTCGTGGATCCATGGAAGATCCATGGAGGCCTGTATGGATGTCGTGGCTGTGCTGCTTGACTGTTGGCTGCCGGTGTGCCCTCAGACAGCCCTGACTCTGCCTCTCTGGAAGTGCTGGGGCCATTTTTATCAGCACTCTGGGCTGCCCTATTGTCAATCCTGCGGCGTTTTGCGGGTGGGCTGTACCCTGAGTCATTGTCTTCCTCTGGGTAGCCCCGTTTGAAGGCCTGCCGAGGGCAAGAGGAAGAGCTGCTGGTCTTAATAGGACACTTGCCTTGGGACAGCTGTGATGCTGCCTGTCTGGAAGTGCTGGGCCTGCTGGTTTCAGCGCTGTGGGCTGGCCCATCATCGATCCTGCGGCGTTTTGCAGGAGGGCTGTAGGTTGTCTGTGACTCTGTTTCTTCCTCAGGGTAGCGCCGCTTCAGGGCCTGCCGAGGATGAAGGGAGCAGCTGCTCTTGAGGAGAAATGTGTCCTGGGGCAGTGTCAGCAGTTCCTGGCTGGCAATGCTGGGCTTGCTGGTCTCAGCACTGTGGGCTGGCCCATTGTCGATCCTGCGGCGTTTTGCAGGAGGGCTGTAGGTTGTCTGTGACTCTGTTTCTTCCTCAGGGTAGCGCCGTTTCAGGGCCCGCTGAGGGCCAGTGGAGCTGCTCCTGAGGAGCAGCGTGCCCTGGGACAGTGATGACAGCACCTGTCTGGAAGTTCTGGGGCTCACAAGCTCTGGTTTGCCCGTGGAGCCTGCAAAACGAGGCAGCAAGAGGGTTGTCAGGACAGCCACCCAGGCCACAGGCAGGAGAGGCCACTGTGGTGACCTGAGCTCTCCTGAAGCCAAGCCATGTGCCAAAGGCCCTGCTGCCCAGCCCAGCCTGGCCCTTTGTCCCCCTTGCATGGGACATGTGATGTCAGGGGTCCAGGGGGCTCTGGCTAGCTTTCACCCCAGCCACGCTGGTCAGGAGGGGCCATTCCTGGACTGTAAGCAGTCCAAGTAATGGTAGAGAGCAGAGCCGTTTTCTGCTCTCCTGGTCCTGGTTTCCTTGATGTCTAGGTATGAAGCAAGAGTCAAAGAAGGCTCCCTCTAAGGAGTTTATTCTTCCAGATGGTACAGGAGATAGAGTGAGGGGTCCCACATGCTTAACATTTAAACCAGAGGGCAGAGGAGGTGGGGCAGGGCAGGTGATTTGCCCCAGGTTAACACAGGGCAGGGTCAGGAAATGGGACAAAGGGAAGGGGAGGAGATAACCTGGGGTAAAAACCAAGATAACCCAGACACTTGTGGGGGTAACAGGAGCAAACCACAACTTATCAAAAACCCACCAGCACAGCATGCAATGTTTTGGTGCCTACCAGTGTCTGTGGCAGCACAGGTGTTGCACTCCCAGGAGTAGGTGCTGTTCTCCAAAGAGGAGCATTGTTGGTGGGTGCCCTCAGCAGAGCAGGAGCTGCACAGCCACAGTTGCCAGGGTCTGGAGGAGCAAATGGAGATACTGGTTGTGAGGACAAAGTGCCAGAGCAAGAGATGGCCATGCCCACATCAGAGCTGTTGTTGTTAGTTCTTCATCCCTGAGCCTGTGGGCAGATGGATCCCATTCAGATCCCTGCATTGCTCCTTTGGCAGCTTACCCCTCTGCCTCTGTGTGCTCCCTGCCTTCTGGACAAAGGCACGTTGTGGCATCGCAGCGGCCGTGCCTCTGATCTGAGGGTCTGACCTCTTGGTCACTCTCCCATGATGGGGGTCTGCCAGAGAAGGAGGGGAAAGAGTTGAGCCCAGCTGAGCCAGCATCAGGCAGATCCCTGCAGTCACTGCTCCTCTGCCTGTCCCGTTTCCAGCTCCTTGGTGGAGCTGAGGGCAAGAGGCACAGGCCAGAAGGCAGCCAGGCTTGTGAGGGAAGTCCCTGCCCTTGTGAGCTGGGAGGAGAAAGCCTAACCTCTTGCGGAGTCGTATGCCCATGGTGAGCATTTCCATCATGAAGGGCTCTTGGTTCAGGCAGCGTGGGCATCGGAAGCTGATGCCGGCGTGCAAAGCCAATCTCTGGATGCATTGCCTGTGGAAGCGGGCATCTTGGCATGCAGGGCACCCCATGGTTTTGTAGGAGACTTTGTCTTCCACAGTGTCCAGGCAGATGGAGCAGGTGTTGTCCTGGCTTGGACGTGGCTGCAGTGCCTGCCGTGGGCTGTGCTCCCAGCAGAAGGACCTGTGGGGAAGATGGAAGAGATGGGTGAGGGAAGGCAGGAAATGCAGAGTCCTTCAGCTGTGCTGGTGGTGTGGGTGGTAGAGCTGTGAGGGAGCCCCAGCCCCTGTGTGGGCTCTGCCCCTGTCTGTGGCAGGTTGGTGGGAGCTGTCCCCATGGGCTCCTCTCTCGTGTGGCCACTGCAGGTGGAAAGGGCTTGGAGGAGAATGCAGGGGCTGTGAGGTGAGGATGGGCAGCCCTTACCTGTAGGCCCCAAAGTACTGGGTGACACATTGTCCATCTGGGGCGCAGGGCAGGTGGAAGCTGCGGTCACAGCCCGTCTGGCAGCAGGTGATGCTGGCCCCCATCTTGCAGCAAATGAAGCAGCTCTGGAAAGAGCACAGCAGCCCCCTGAGTGTCAGGACAGGGCTTTGTGGCTGGTCTGCATCTCCAGACAGGGAGCAGGATGTGGGCTGTGCCAGCTCAGAGCCCCCAGAGCCGCCTGTGCTCGAGGCTTCTCTGTGTGCCAGCTTGGGGGCTTCTTTGCTGGGCAGCAGGAGGAGCTGCTGAAGCCTGTCCTGGTTCAAAGCTCTGTGCTCCTGCCAGATCCTCCTCACCTTCTCGGCTGCTTGTCTGATGATGCACCTGGTGGGCCCAACAAGAAATTGTCCTGTGTCCTCTTTTGGGAAAAGCCCACTGGCAAGAATCTGCAAAGCAGAGAAGGCCAGGAGCCTGTTAGGTCAGGAAGGCAGGGCCATCCTGGGCAGAAAGCTGGAGGGTGCCCAAAAGAAGTCACCTGGCAGTAGGTGTGGACACAGAGGTTGAACCTCACTCTCTTGTCCCCACAGATGTCAATGTCTGCCTCGGTCCGGTGGCACAGCATGCATGCTGGTGAGGGAGAGAGCAAGTGCCCCGAGCATGAGCACGTCTGTGGGGCTGGGCAAGTGCAGGATCAGCCCCAGGGCCCTGCTGGGTGTGTGCCCTGCTGGCTGAAGGGCAGGGCAGGTGAGGCATGGGTGCCCAAGCAAGTGCCCAGAGCCCAGCCTGGCTGGGCAGCTCCTGCCTGGCCCTGGCATCGTTGTTGCCTCCTCACTGACTGCCCCAGAACCCCCTGTGGCAATGACGGGGAGCTGTGGGGAGGGTGCCCTGTGCTGTCACCTTTCTCCTCGGGGACAGTTTCTGGCTGTGCCGTGCTGGATCCAGACGAGGTTGATGGTGAGTGCTTGTCGCTTCTCTTGCTCAGCACAGCTGGCATTCTTCCTCCTGACACTTGTGCACCAACCTTGAGCAAAGATAGATCTTTGTGTGATTTGTGTTGAAGGCACCAGAACCTTCCAACTTACCCTCGTGCCTGGGCCTCCTGGGGCAAGCTCCTTCTCTGTAATCCTCTCCTCGACTCTCAGGCTTGTGTTGATGCACAGCCACATTTTATGTTGTAGGCTGTGGTGATGATGTCACTGAGGCCACTGTGACATGGCCAGCACTGGTGGGCTCCCCCAGTACCATCCTTAGTGATGGTGTTGCAGTAGTGGCTGGTTTGGAGGGGATGGGATTAACTTCTCCTGGGACTGACTTTTGTATGTGTGACCAAACCAGCGTGGGTGACACAGCGCTGTGTAGAGCTGTGGCTGAGCGGTGAGTGCCGAGGCCTGTCCTGCTCCTGAGCCCCAGGGAGCAGGCTGGGGGCAGCAGCTGCTGCCAGGGGACACAGGTGGGACAGCAGATCCCACAAATCCCAGGGAGACCCCACACCTCACCCCATGTCTGCTCGGCTGCACACCTGCAAGTTACTGCTGCTGCTCTCCGAATGGTGACTCACTGGGCAGTTGGTTGTGATCTACTCTGGCCTTTTCATCACCAGTAGGATTTGTTCTGATTTGTTTTGCTGGTTAAAGTGTCCCAGCCCACAAGTCTTTGTCTTATCAGCTCCCATTCCAACTCTGATTTGCTAAGCTTGTTGCAGACCAGGATATGTTCAATGTCCCTTCAGCATTCTCAGCTCCAGTGACATAAGGACCTGCCCAAGCCTGGGGTCTGCCCCTGCCCTGTCAGGCACTCAGCCCCCACTCACAGCAGTCTCAGGCCATGCTGTGGGTGTGAGGAATTGCATCTGGAAAGCTGATGGGTGGAAAAGGATCTGGGGGTGGTGGTTGAGAGCAGCTGAGTGTGAGATGGTGTGTGCCCATGTGGCCAAGGAGGCCATGGCAGCTGGCCTGCAGCAGCCCTGGTGTGGGCAGCAGGAGCAGGGCACAGCCCTCTCTGCTGGCACTGCTGAGGAACCTCAAATTCTGGAGTGGGTTTTGGGCCCCTCACGATAACAAAGACATTGAGGTGCTTATACATGTTCAGAGAACAGAACAGAGCTGGGGTAGGATCTGGAGCAGACATTTGATAACGAGCAGCTGAGGGACATATAGGGCTAAGCCTCAAAAAAATGAGGCTTGGAGGGAATCTTACTGTTCCAGAATGCCTTGGAAGGATGTTGGAGCCATTTGGAGGTTTGTGTCTTGTCTCAGGGAACAGGTTTGTGTATTTATGAAACAAAGAGGAAATGTACAAGGTTAGTCCTGAGATGCTAAAACATAGCACACACTTTTGTATAAATAAGAAACCAATAAGAATTAAAAGCAGTTCCCAGAGGTGGTCATTGCCAGTGGTTACTTTGCTGATAAGTGATCTTGTTAATTATTAATAGCAGTCAAGAACTTTTTTAAGGCATGGTGGATCTGGAGACTTTTCAGATATGGAAAACCTCTGAAGAACTCTCATACTTTTGGAGGTCAACTCCAGCCCTCATTTTTGCATACTGTGGCTTTCATGCAATTTTATTTGGGGATCTGTATGTGTGGAGCTTGGTATCATTGTCCCAACAGTCTCAGGAGACCTGAAGGCAGTGCCTTTGTTCCCTCTTTGGAAAGCTGGGATGTGCCTGGGGAGCTGCATCTGTGTGCCCAGATGGCACCTGTATCCTGGCCAAAGCTTCAAGTTAGGAAAGAGATTTAGTCACATGGAGGGGTAATGCCATCATGCACATTTCTGATGTGAGAGACATACACAGAAACCCTCAAACTGCACTTCTTCCCATTCCTCACCCCACTGTGAAAAAAAAATTCTGTGCTCTTGCATGTGGAGCTAGAAAAATCCACACCTTGTGTTTCTTGCAATGTCCATTCCATGGGCATAGGCTTTCTTCCTTTGCTATATAATCTCATTTTTTCCCCTCAAATCCTGAATTCCTGACCTGTTTACTGCTGCTGACCTATTTACTGGTCTGCTGAAAGCAGGGGCTTCCCATGCAGTAATCTGATTTATGTGCCACCTTGCAGTCATGCCTTTTATAACTCTGGCAGTACACACCCAGATTTGGATGTGACCAGGATTTTTCTACCACAGATTAACAAAAATGTGTTTTGATTCTATCTGTCACAGTTCCATGGCTGGAAAAAAAAAAAAAAAAAAGGTTGAGAAGTTGTTGGCAGGAATTGTTTTAAAATCTGCGTTTCACAGCGAGCTCATCATCAGCACAGGCATGATTAAATACTTTAGTCATAGGTAAAAGCAATGGGAACAGTGATCCTTCATGTTATATCCAATTACATCATTCCTCCCAATGAGATTCAGTCCAATTCTCAGTATTTTCCTTTAGGAAATACAGAGCATAAATAAAACATTTTGCTGTGTAGGAAACGGCAACAGCAAATTTTTATAGAAGATGTAAGAAAGAATGTTTTTTGTAAAACAATTTGGAGTGAGTGTTCTGCTGTTCATTTGTATTTATTCCTTCTCCAGGACAACTGGACTTTCCCAGGATGTTTTTCCTTCCTATGCCTCATCCGTTACATTCTCTAAACCTCACTTAAAAGAAAAATTCATTCATTACAACTTCATCACCTTTAATTTCCAAAAGGTTTGTCTAATTATACCCTTAAGTGCCTTGGGAGAGGCATCTCAGACATTCTTGAGGCTATCTGGGAATAGTTTTGGGTGTGTTTTCTGTGTCTGTGTAGCATCCAAGGGACTGCTTTTACAGATGAATTGATGACAGGTTTTTGCCTGGGCACAGCAGGGATGGTGCAATTCCACCTGAGAAATGCCAAAATACTGAGTGACCATGGCTGGCACTGGATTTCCTACCTTCAGACCCAGCAGTGCCAGGTTGTCTCAAGGGTGAAGGAGCACATTTATCCATGTTTTCAATTCTGCTCTTCCAAATTTATGAAAGACATGAGATGAAGGAATATCCCAGGCTTTTTTGTTATCTTAGGAAGTTGATCTGTTTGAGGCCACCTGATGACATTTTGTTAAGCAGTGAACTGTTGGATGTGGTTTTCCTAAGCCAGACAGAGGACATCAGAAGCAGTCCATTGGACTGACTTGCATTCCATTGCCTGACACTATCCCCAGGTCAAACTTCTCCTCTTTTAAACCAAATTTATTCCAAATATGATTAGTTATTAGAGTTACTTGCCCTATGGAAAGTTTACCCCAACATAAGGCTTAAAGGCTTTGAAATAAACCTTTTTTCTTCAGTGTTGGAAACACGTGGCCTTTACTGACAAAACCCAGCAGGGTTTTTTTCCTGGGCTAGAGGTGTATGTAAATCACAGGGCTGGGATAGTATGGCAGGGAGGGGGTTGTGATTTCTTGGGTCTCTATAGGAAAATCTGCTTTTTTTTCCCATTGTCTTCTCATCCCAGCTGGTTTGGATCAACTCCAGTGGTTTGCAGGGATTATTTATTTCTACTACTTGTAAACCATTTTCTTTTGTGGAAATCTTCCCTCAAAATGACCTTTTGTCTTTTTTTTTTATATACAGATTACTCAGCCCAGCATCCTCTCAGGCCTAGGGTGCACTGTGACTGCACCCTCTGTTATAATTTCCCAGATCTCATGTGCCTTGGTTTCCTTTCCTGGAAGGAGCCTTATGATAAAAATTCGTTATCTGGAGTTGGGGGTGTTACAAATATGTTTTAAGAAATGACCAGATGAACAATGAAACTCGGTGCTACCTGGTGCTAAATACTGCTCTAATATCTAAATACTATAATATCTAATATCTAAATACTTAGATATCACAGAATTCTAGAGTGGTTTGTGTGCTGCAGCTGCCTTGGCCAAAGTCTTTCTGCATCCTGCTTCCCAAAGAGACCATCTGGGCTATCCCAACAGCCCCAGTCCCAGGAAACCAGCTGTACCCCTCCCTAACCTCAGTCAAACACTCAGAACTCAGTAAATGGCACACATTTATAACATTCCTGGTGGATGCCTGGGCTTGCAGGTTCTGACTCAACACAGCAACTCCTTTCTCACCAGCTGCCTGGGAGTAGTTGATATTTACAGACCTACAGGGCAAAAAAAAAAAAAAAAAAAAAGAAAAAAAGAGATTGATGTGCTTGTGTCAGCCTTGCCCTCACCAAAGATGAGCTGCCAAATGCTACTGAGGCAATGGTGAAACAATCTGAAGAGAATATGTCTAGTGATAAATTAATTGCAATTTGAAGTTTGTTGGTTTTCCTTTACAAATTCCAAAGATTGTCAGGCAAGGAAAGAGAATTAACAAAGCTTGGAAGGACTGAAATCTGGGTGAAGGAAAACCTCTGTCATGGAGCAGAGGTGTAGGGATGGATACTGAGAGAATCATTAAAGGTGATGATTTTTTCATTGCCTGTACGTTGTATTGTTGTCTCTGGGGACACAAGCTTTTCCCTAGGGGTTTTGTGGAAACCATGTTGAGTTTTAGTTTCTTCGGGCAAGATCTTTCAGTGGATAAATGCACTTTTACCCTCACCCCCAATTTATCACCCAGTCTGTGCATTATCTGAGTGCTCTGATGCTGTAGTGTCTTGGAGTCCAGTCTGTTTGTCTTCTTCTAAAATCTGCCCAAACAACATCCCCCACATGTCAGTGCCTGTGTGTGTGCAGAGCTGTGTGATTTCTCCCTGTGATCATCTCCTGTGATTTCTGCCTGTGGCTGAGGAAGAGGAGAGGCTTGTCACAGCAGGCTCTTTCCTCGTGTGCCTGTGCACATGACCCTGCCAGGAGCCAGCTTGCCCTCACAGCCACAAATCATGCTGAGCCTGGGAGCCAGCAGAAGCTCAGATACACGTAATTAATGCACTCTTAATTCAGGGGGCAGGTTCTCCCTCCCTATAACCTTACAGCAGAGTGAATGTTGCACTGACACTGCATATCCCACTGCTTCTGTCCTGTCTTGAAACTCCTGACTTGTGGGGCACCTCGCAAAGAGAAACCTTTCATTTTCCAGTAGGTATTTTCAGCAAAACCAGAGATTTAATTTACTGTATTCAGGGACTCTTGAATAGGACTGTTTTGCTTTTGCCACAAACTTTTTGGTAGAAGGAGAATTTTTTTTTTCAGTGTTCCTTTTTACTTTTTTCCCCCCATATCAAATGAAGTATCTTAGTAAAAATTTATTTAAAGTACTTTTAGGTAATTAGCAGAACCTGGTGTGGCAGTGGGCCAGTAAGGAGACAATTTGCTACCAGAGATGTTGGTACTGACCATGTCTCTCCCTGTCAGCCTCCCTTCTTCACAGGGTATAATTTCTGCTCAGGACACCCAGAGGGAATCCCCCCCTGGCCTACAGGCAGCAGGTTCCCTCAGCAGGAAGGCAGACCAGGATACTCTGGAGTAGTGATCACCTTTTAACTCTTGGATGCTGCTGTTTCACCATGCAGCTCTCCAGTGCTGTCAGTAAACTTCCTTTGCTCAGTGCTCTGCAAATGCAGCTCTTTGTTTATCCTTCCATCACACTGGTGCTGCCCAAATGGCTCTGGGGCATGGAGGTAGAAATGTGCTGTTCCAGAGCTCTGCTCCTCAATCAACAAATAAATAACTTCACAAAGGAAAATACTTGGCAGTTTAAGACAGTTGGCAACACTTTTCCACACTCCTATAATTAAACAGGTCCTAACTGATCTAGGTATAGGAGTCTGGCTAGGTCTGGAAGTAAAGGGTTTATTCTCTAGATGCTCTTCTGCTGCTCTGCTCTAAGTGGGCAGTGAGTATTTTTGTTTACAGAGATCTTTCATTCTTACTGCATGCCTAGATTTCATCCTCAGCAGCCTTCCTCCTGCTCCTGTTTCCCCCCAGAACTGCCATTGGCAGTAACCTGACTTCAGAGTGAGTTTCTGGAGGAGCTGTGGGAGTTTGAGTGTGATCAGCTCAGCAGGACATCTCACTGCAAATATCTGGTATTTGGGCAGGATACAAAGATTGTAGAATCATGGAATATCCTGAGTTGGAAGGGACCCACAGTGATCATCAGTCCAGCTCTTGGCCCTGTGCAGACACCCCAACAATCCCACCCTGTGCCTGAGATTGTTGTCCAAATCCATTCCCTGGGGAGCCTGTTCTGAAAAGGACACATTTTACCATGCTGGAGGTTGGTTCAGAACCAGGATATGAAATTGGTATCCTCAGGTAAGAAGCAGAAAATAGGAGGCCACATAAGGAGTAAAAATTCTCCTGCAGCAAGGTTCTGCCCTTTGTGAGTAAAGAGGACAAATCCATTCCAGAGAACTGGCATTTGATAAAAATCCTCATTGGCTTATTTTTCATTCCTGACCTCAACAAGCAGTTGGAACATTGAGTGTTTCAGCCTTCCAGAAGCTGGAACTCCACAAGTTTTATGGCTGGCACTTTCCTCTTGGTGGTTCAGCTTACGATGTAGAGTTGGATTTGAACACCAGCCCAGGTTTTGTGAGTGGTGTCAGGTTAGAGGCAGTGGAGTTGCACTGTGCACCTGATGGCGAGGCAGGAACAGGCATTTACACACAGGGATGTTATCAGGGACATCAGAGTAGGCTGGAAAAACACATCCAACCTTGCAAGTGCTGAGTTTTGGTACAGGAAACCTTAAATTCTACTGCTTCCATGAGGAAACAAAACTGCGCCCAATGACCACTCCGTCTAGTCCCAGGGTGACAGAATCTTAAAATAATAGTGTCCTAAAATTTTCTAGGAATTTCTCTACAAATTTTAATGCCTTTCCTCTCAGCAGGCCCCCAAGAGGGTGGGGAGTGCTGCTACCCTTTTACAAATAAGTTGTTGGAGGCACAGAGGAGCTGAACTACTTCTTGTCAGACACAAAGTCTGCTCCAGAGTATGGAGACTTGGCTTTGATTTGCAAACCCCAGCCCTCTGCACTAACCAGGGCACAATATTTCCTTGTTCTTCTGCCTTCTGAAAGGGCCACTGAGGGTTTGGCTAAGAGCCCTTTTTAATAAATGGGGGCAAAAAGAGAAAAGAGAATGAACACTTTGGCTTATCAAGTGTTGTTTGCTGAAACTGAGCACTGGATTGTGGCTCCCAGATCAGAGGTTGGCTCTGTTGAGTGTTTGTATGTTGTCTAACACAGTGGATAATTAGTCCCAGTTGGGATACTTTGGATGTAGAAATTATGCAAATATATTTACTACAAATAATAAAAACAGTTAAAAAAATGGGCAAACTCTCTCCTGCTGTCTAAAATGGTTTTTCATTTGAGCCTCAGTGTTTTCAGTTAAAATTCAAATAATTCCATAGAGCAGCCTTTGCCTTCAGGTTCCCTAATAGTGTCCTCTGGGAAAGTAATAAATACATTTTTTCCAATTATTTCCATTACAGTTTTTTTAGATAAAAGAGGGCTTATTCCCAGTCTTGATCTATCAATTGTTGCTTGATCTCCTCAAAACCCAGTCTCATTCTGCTCAGGGCTGGCGTGTAATCAGTTGTGAACAGAAATGTTGCTCATGGGTGATGGGGCCAGTTAAAAATGAGCAGTCAAGAAGAGACTTAGATGTTAAAAAATGCTTGGTTTGATCTTTGCTGCCAGTGACCTGATGATGGGATCAGGTTTAGGCCAGTGACATACAAGTTTTGGAAGTCCTTGTCCAAAGCCCCTCTCCAGCTCTCTTGGAGCATCTTCATGGCTTCCTCTGGTCCCTTTTACCAGGACATTGTAAATAAAAAGAATTACTGCAGCATGAAAATAACTTCCTTAAGATTTCTAGGAAACATGCAGCCAGCTAAAAAGCAAGTGAGACTTTTGTCCTCTTTCTTTTATTCCTGATTTTTTTCTGGGCAAATCTGGAGTTCCAAAGTTGGAGCTGCATGTCTCTGGTTTGACTGGAAAAGTCATGGATAACAATCAGGGGACCGACAAATAACCTTTTTTCAGGAATAATGTTTTCGTTGTTACAGGACATTGTGCCTTACACAGTGTGGTTTATTTAGTCAAAATAATTACTGACACTCTGGTGTCAATGTCCAGGATGGTGTCCTCCTGGAGTGTCAGTAATTATTTTGACTAAATAATACTGGTGTCACTTCACAGGGCTCTTCCTTTAGCTGAATACATCATGGTCATTTCCATGAAAGCTTTAATGAATATCTCATTAGGAACAGCTGAAGAATATCCACAATAAATTAATACCAAATTCTAATGGATAATATTCCCACTGGAAGCCATGACACTAAGAAGTGAATGAAAAGGTAATGTTAAGTAAAAAACAGCAATAAAGGACAGCTTGATTTTGTAGAGCTACTGAAGAATTAGTCAGAGAAATTTCTTTATTAAAGTTCCCATCAGAGACCATCAGAGAACAACATGATGCCTTTCATACTGCAATCCTCTCACAAGGTTATTTATAATTTCCCATCTACTTTTTCTCCAGGGCCCCATATTTTCCCATTTTTTTCAGGAGCACTGACAGCAGCCGCTTCCAAACTTTTAACATCAAAATGACACGGATACAAATAGAGCACATCAGTCTCACGACCCTTCATGTCAGGGAGCAGAAATGCTGGATAACTCTTCTTTACAAGCACCAGAGCTGCTATTGACCTGCAGAGTTCTTGAGACCTTTGTATCACTTACTCATGGTGAGATGGAGCTCTCCTAACACACCCCAGGGGAGGAGAGGAGTTTGGTCCTGACATATCCATAAAAAACAGTGATGGTTTCACCTGTCATCCATTCTCCTTGGGAGCTTCCCAGAAAAGCCTGAACTTCAAGGCTGAACAAGGCTTGAAGCAACCTGGTCTGGTGAAAGGTGTCCCTGTCCATGGCAGAGGGTGAAAATGAGATGAGCTTTAAAGTCCCTTGGAACTGCAACCATTTTATGACTCCCTGAACGTGCCCCCAGCAAATATCACTGCCAAAACCAAGGGGGTTTGTCCTTGCTTGCTGCTTTGAGCTGCTTGTTTTGGACTATGATTGGCACAATCTAACTGCTGTGAAAATCAGACTCTCATCCCCAGTCCCTTGTATACAGAGCTTATAAGGAGGCTGTTGTTGTCACCTAAACAGAAGCACAGTTTGCACTAAAGTCGCTTTTGAAGCCAGCTCTGCTTTCTCCACACATGGCACAACGATGTTGTTTTCAATCTAAAAGACTTCTACTACCCTTCAGGGAGAAGAGTAATAAGAAACACAGCAAAAGTCAATTCTTTTAGGGAAGACACGTGTTAGGATTTGTGTCTGCTCCCTGACAGCCTCCCTTGACATGAATGCAAAGAGGCTGCCAGGCGTGGTGGTGAATGAGGGGATGCCTTAGAGATTTAAGACTGCAACGTACCAAAATAAAGACATAACAATTCCACAGTGCACACACCACAAAGCTCTCTAAGGGTAATTACATGGTAATCTGTAGGAATCCATAAATATCCCACTGTCACATGTTATTGGTTAGAGAAATCTACAAAGTTTCAGAATAATTAAAGGATAAGTTACGTGATATCTGTGCCCGGTGACTCAATAAAATGACTTTCACAGCTGTTTTGATGTAACATTCACCTTACTTAGAAAGAAATTGTGATGCTGAAACAGTTGGGAAACTGCTTTTAATGTTGCCTGACTTCAATCTATTCATAATTGAGACACTAATAGAAATCCTACTTATCCGAAATTCCCTGTGTGTTGAACAAGCTACAGAGAACATTTTGGGACTGAAAGCTCTGTCAGTGAAAGCACTCTTGCTTTAAGTTCCATAATTCTTCCTAGTTCTCCCTGATACTTCCCCATAGGAAGAAGGTCTTTTAGGTCAGAGAATGTTCTCCGTTATTTAAAAGGGAGCCACTTTCCTGAGTCTTAAGTACAAACCTGAAGCACCACTCAGTGCCACTGCTGTGAGCCAGGAAAACCCTGTCCCTTAATAAGAAACACTGGGGAAATAAGATAGAATTGTCAGGAGAAGCTCTCACATCACCAGAAGTTTAGAAGTGGAATAAGGTGACACTGATTTTGTCTGTTCTGCAGAGGTTTTCATGCAGGAAGATGGGGGGGATACTGAATTTCCCAATTCCTTGCAATAAGGCATCATCCAGGCTCACTGCTGTGTCTCCTTTGGAGGAGAGATCTGGCAAGAAGAGCAGGGGCAGAGCAAAGCTTCAAGGTTGACATGGCATTTTAAAGGAACTTTAAGTCTCCAAAGTGATTTCTTGGATGTTGAGTGGAGTATAAATTAATCCATTTTAATTGAGATTGCAGAGAGACATTTTTAAAAAGCCCAGGATACTGGGGTGAGGAACCCAGCCATGTAACATGGTGAAAACATTAAGATGCACAGAGCACTCTTGCAGTTGTGTCTGCATATTCATCAGGGGGCACATTTGCCTGATCAGCAGTAATCAATAACCCATTACCTTTGGAAAGCAAGTGGAGGACACACAGCAGCCTTTGAAGTGATGCAGGAACATGATTTCTATCTAAAACCCCAAATTCTGTTTCCTGGTTTTCCTGGCACAGACCAACCTGTGTCTGAGGTGTTGGTGAGGCACAGGAGCTGTAAGAGGCTCGTTCCTACAAACCCTCCCCGCTCCTGGTGGGTATGAGTTTTACAAACTGATGTTTTAAGGGGGGTCATTATGCTGTGTTTCAGAACAATAAGGCAGCACACTGAAGGCAATCACAGTGCCTGTGCTGTGCATCTCAACTCAGGGCTCCAAGTGCCTCGGGAAGAGATTCCAAGCTCATGCATTATTCATCTGCAATAACTATCTTTTAAATTGTAAGAGGTAACAACAATCAGTGCTCATTCACCACCACCATCACTACCCTTAACCAGGACCAGCCCTGTAATTTCACTGCACAAGAATATTCCTAGAATCTCTCTCCTTCTCAGGCTCTTACAAAAATGCAGTGAATAGTGAAAAAATCGGGTTGGTTTTGCATATCATTTCCCTGGAACTTCCCCAGCATCGTGACTGGTTCCAGTGGTGGAATCTGCTGAAAACTTTGTGAGCTGAACTGCTGCACTTAGAGAATTGTAAGTCAAAGCTGTAGAAATATAAACTCCCTTCCATTTGTGATGTATGGACATTTCTCTGCTTTTCTTTCTTCTAGGTACATTGTACTAGCTGATTTCTGAGGATAAACACAATTATGTGTGGAAATAATGGAAAACGGATTTAGGCCATGTACTTTTTTTGCTCAGTTTAATGATTTTGAGGCACATCTCACATCTCACATTGTGAAAGGCTGCATTTCCTTTTTGGATTGTATTTTATCAGCTAGACCCATTGCTTCTGGCACAGATATGAGTGTTACACCACAAATGTCATGAAAGATCAGGAGGAATCACAGCCAGGGGCTTTGAGACATCCATTAACCCAATATCACACTGGCAAGAAGTAATTTTTTCTCTTTCCTAACCGGAATAAAGAAAATTGAGTACAACACCACTTGGAGAGCTGATGATCCTGTATGAGGCAGCCCTGGCTGGCTGGACTCACTCTGTTGAGGTGTTGGTTTATTTGATTTTAACTTTGAATATGGATGAGACACTTTTGGTTTGCAGAGCTGTTTTCTTTATGTGAGGATAAGTGAGATGCTGCTGGGATACAGCATTTTCCCCTTGTGCTCTCAAATCTTTCACAAAGACTCAGACATAATCATTGTCCCCCAGTTATATAAGCAAGTGTCCCTCAGTTCATCAAGCACAGAGAAATATTGCCTGTGCCACTGCCATTGTTAAAATGGATTGCAAGGGAAAGGCATAAAATAAGATTTTGACAGCAAGGGAGACAAAGAGATGAAAAAGAAAATGTGATTTTCTCCAGAACATGCAGATTATTTTCTAAATCCTAAAGAGTGACTCTTTCTGGGGAATACAAATCAGGCAGCACAAAGGAAGAAAAATAAATTAGATGCACAGGCAGGTAAATCTGGTTAACTGAGTTCTTCAGCTGAGAGCAGGTGCCTCATGTTCTCTAAATGCTGTGTTCATCTCCCCTTTTCCATGCACACCTCCAGTCAGAGGTGAGGGCTGTAACTCCAGGCTTGAGGCTGCTGTCATTGGTACCCTGTAGCACCTTCAAAGTCATCCCAGTTTGATTATGGACACTGTAAAACAGTGTTTTCCTTCATCCTTTTATCAGTAACATTGGCTTAAATTAGAACAGTTTTCCCTGAGCTGCAGAATAAAGAGGCTGCTCCAGTGGGCTGCAGATATGGAGAGCTGGATGGGGTCAGGGTTGGCAAGAGAAGCTCAGCAGGGATACAATCAGAATCATTAAGGCTGGAAGAAGGTTTTAAAATCATGAAGTCCAGCCATCAACCCAGCACTTCCAAATCCACCACTCCTTCCATCCCTTTAGCATTCAGTGGGGTCTGGGAGCAACAAAGTTATGAACAATTCTGAGGATTGGCCACCGCTGAAGAAGAGGTTAAACAAGATTTTCATTCTGTAAAATATGAAATTCTGAGGAACCTAACCAGCTGAAAGCCAGTTTGATTTTCAAATATTTATTTTCACCTTTCCCTCTGCTAATGCTTCATCACAGAAATTTTGGTGACTCAGAGAGTCTAGGCTCATCTGCAGTTTGGTGAGGAAGCATTGCAGTCTGCTCTGAAATGCAGCTGGTGCAGGCTGAAGAGCTCACACAGGGATTTGGGGGCTGTAATGAGGAGCAGAAGAAAAGTTTCTATACCTCCAGACAGGGATATGATAAATTCTTCCCCAAGGAACAGAAAGGAATGTCCCTGAGTCCTGCTGGGACCACCCATGATCACAGCTCATCATCTCAGCAAGGCAGGTGCCTTCACTGGCTGCCTTGAGGAGCACATTCTGAGAGGCATTAAAGAGTAAAAGCTTATGACCACTGAATCAGACTGAATCTCTTCAAGAGAAGTAATATCTCTTCAAGAATTAATATTGAAGCTGCAATTCTAAAGCTGTGAATTAATTTTCCATCAGAGTTACAGTGCAAGAGCAGGTAAACAAACCCACACTCTATGCTCTGTGTCTGCTTGAACTTTTCCCTCCTGGTTTTTCCTCCAGAAAGCTTTGAAAGAAGCTGTTGGTGTCTGTAAAACACTGCTTATGGTCTGCCTTACTCTTTTTTTGGTATCTTTCACTCTGTCTGAAGGCCTTTGCAGCACACACTTGCAGAGAGTAGAGGGTTGGAAGCAACCTTAGATATCTTCTCATTCCACTCCTGTCATGGGCAGGGACACCTCCCACTATCTCAGGTTGCTCCAAACTCCATCCAGCCTGGCCTGGAACACTTCCAGACATGGGGAGTCCACTTGATTTTGAATGCCTTTCCCAGTATTTCATGTGAATAAACATTGCACAGGATAGCTACAAGCAGGTGGACTCCTGATCCTAATGAGGTCACTATTTCCCCCCACTCAGTCTCTGCAGGATCATTTTTGCTTTGAAGATAATATTGGTTGTGGTGTGCTTCTGTAACTTGACAAAATGAAAATGGTTTCAATTTTAGTTAAAAGCCTTGATGCCAATGCCACTGGGGAAAAAGGAAGTCACAGTCTCCCTTGTTTGTTGGTGGAAAGCTCATATCCTGCACTGCCAAGTGACAGATTTCCTGTCCTTTTGGGTTCATGGCTTTGGAGTCCTTTTAGGGTGCCACTGATGAGATGATAGAGGTTCAGCTCGTTTCCTACATGTCCCCAGAATAAATGTCCAAGAAAATGGAATTTAATAGATCAAGGAAAGATTAATGTAGCAGTAAATGAGCAGAGGCAGAGGAATGTCTTAGCAAGCTGCTGTTCTCTTGTCTTGACTCTCCCATCAATACTTTTCAATCTACTGTGCTGAGAGGAATATCACTTTTAATGCCCTAAGGTCACTAAAACCTCACATGAAATCTGTAATCCCTGAGCTGACAGCACAGCAAATGATTTCTCTATTGGTCTTTATAACTGTAATTGCCACTGAACAGAATCTTTATATATTTCTCACTGTAAATTGTGTGACTGATGACACGGATGGTCTCTGTACAAAGATAAACCTGGTGGTTACTGGTGGTGTGAAGCTGATGAACAGTGCTATCTGTTGGCTTTTATGTCTTTCAAAAACAATTTCTTGCCAGATGGTCTTCTGAGATTGTACAATCTTCTCCTCTATAGTTGAGGTAACATTGACATTGTAGCATAAACCTTAATTTCCTAGGTATTGTAACCCGTAACCACATAATGTAAAAAAAAAATAAAATAAAAAACCTAAGGAAAAGTCCCCCTAAAAAAGAATTTTCCCTGTTGTAGTATAAAACAGAAAAGATTGCAATGCTGAAGAGTTGTGCAGGTTTGTAAAGCTACTGACCTGTGGAATATACATGGCTTAGTGCATAATTAACAAGACACTGAGATTTTTATTAATTGATGTCCTCAGTTCACAGGTGCTCATTCCTGTCTGCTGAAGAGCTGTGGTGTCTAACAGCTGCTTTTTCATTTCTTTCAGGACATGGAGACTTCAGGGATGGGGCAGCCACAGCTTCTCTGGGCACCCAGTGCCAGGGCCTCACCACCCTCACAGGAAACAATTTCTTCCCAATACCTTATCTAAATCTCTTCTCCTCTGGTTTAAACCATTCCCCCCTGTCCTGTCACTACCTGCCCATCTTTCCCCCTCTTCACTGAATATTTTGGCTTGGCAGTGCTCCTGGTGTTGTGAGTGCAGCCACTTTTTAGCAGCATTTTTAGCAGAGGAACAGAAATGTCCATTTTAATTAGGAGCAAGTGGGAAATGACTTTTCCTGGGTGCCCTCTGCAGTGCTGAGATCAGCAGCAGCAGGACAGCTTTCCTTTATGGGTAAAAAATGCCAGCCTTTGAACTGCTTGTCAGGTAGCAGAACTTTAATGTTGTCAAAAGACTTTTTTTTCCTTTTTTTTTTTTGTTCTCAGCATTGTCTTTCCATATTTCTCAAATAGCTGTGAAAGCAGTGGGCTGGATTCTGGGCTGGTTGAGCTGTTACATTTGATTCAATAAAGATATATTGATTTATAACCCAGTGAGAATCTGGTTTTATACAAAACTTATTAACAACTAAACCCCACCAAAATTGCTGAGTCTGATCCTACTGATCCTTGGTTTCTTCAGTGAAACAAAGTAGTTTTATTGTCAATAGCTTTATGCATCTCTCTTGTCTAAGATGTGTCCCACAGTTTTATGAAAAGCTCTCTCTTCATCTTCCATTCAGGCCCAGCCTGTTGTACCACCCTGGTAATACACTTCCAACAAAACAACACTCCAAATGTTTTAGATAAAAAGTGATTTGGGGTGGAAGGCACACAATTTTCCAAAGGAGACAACCACCAGTACAGAGCAACACTGAGATAACAGAAAATATGGTTGTTTTTAGAGAAAATACCATCTGTCATAAAGCCATGGGAAAACTCTCAGCAGTATCATAAATGTGACCGTGGATGAACTTGAAGGATTTCTCCAGAACCTTCCCAACATGAAGACAAAAACCATTCCAGAGAAATCCCTCATCTTGAACCCATGTGCAAATTATGCAAGGAACTATTAATTTCTGGAAAAATGTTCAAAGCAGTTGAAAAGTGAGAAAGGAAAACAGCATATGGGGATGGAGCAACTCCGTGGATTTAAACACCAAACAGTAACAGAGGTGGCTCCACAGTCAACAGCACAACTGACACAGCAACCAGCCAGGAAGCCAGATGCTGTGGCTGTAGGAAATATCTTCCAGCACTTGGCATTTGACTCCTCTAGCTGCCAAGGACAATGGAAAAAAATTGGCATGTGGGAAGTCACACCACAGGATCCAGAAGGTGATTGCATATGAAGAGAGCTGCCTTTAAAAAAGGCACTGGAAAAGGCAGAGGAGCTTTTGTGCAGGGGAAATGACATTCCAGTGTTTGCTCTAGTCAGGATGATGAGTTTGGGTGCTTGGGTGTCAACCCCAGTGCAAGGGTGGACACCTGACAGGTTGGCACCACTCCTGGGCACCCATGGGTGGTGGCATCTGAGGTGCAGGGAGCAAAAATCAGCTGAAGGGAGTTGCTGGGTTTTTTCTTTTTTTTTTTTTTTTTTGGGGAATGAAAACACAGCATTTTCTGGAAGAGTCCCTCTTCCCTGTCCTGTGTGCAGGCAGAGACCCAAGACTTGCTTTTACAGGGGGTGCCAGAGCCATTGAAAGTCCAGCAGGGCTTAGGCAGAGGATTGGGCTCTATGCCTGTGTAAACTGAGTCTTTGTCTTAATCTTCAGAGATTTCACCTGTGTACTCTAGATGCCACAAGAAGGTCAGGCAAGAGGCCCTTATTTTCTTACATAAGACTGTGATTAACTCTTTTTTAAAATCACATATTCCCAAAGAAAGGGTGGCCTGAGGTTTGGAAGAGTCTGTTTTCCAAAGATGCAGGACAGCTTTTTTTTATGCTTTCACATGTGCTCCCATCTGCCTGCAATGTTTTATTGTTTGTTTTGTTTTTTTTTTTTTTTAATGAAAGAGGAATCCAAAACAAAACTTTAATGACTTTTCCTGCACAAAAGAAAAGCTCATTTGAAGGAAAAGATGGTGATTTGCAGTGATTTTGTTCCCTCTGTGGGTAAGAGGCTGGACAGCTGAGCCCAGTGGGGGTCACATCCTCTGCCTGTCCATCCAGCAGCACCACCTGAGCTTGGGCAGCATCACTCCAGGTGGTTCCTGGAGAAAGACTGAGAGACAACTCATCTAAAATAAACCCATCCTGTTAAATCATTGTCTCTGGTTTTGAAGTCTTCCCCACTTAACTCCCAGCTTTGCAGGAGGATGCTTATTCCCGTGATCCAGTGAAGGATTTTGCTGTCATAAAGTATAAAAGCTTAGCACCATTGTTTTTGTGATCACACTTGGGTCACATGGTTTTAATTACTGGTCTGCAATAATGGAGAATGGCTAAATCTGTTCTTTCAGTCAGCAAAGAACAAGAAGCTTGGCAAGGAGACTTTCTACAGGCAAGTACCCTGCTCCTGCTGGGTAAACTCTAGCAGGAAGATGTGTCCTTTAGACCAGTTTAAACAAAGTCTTTATCTTAATCTGTAGAAGAATTCATATTTGAGCTCTATCTGCCAAGAGAAGGTCAAGCATGAATCCCTTATTTTCTGAGATAAGTGTCTTGAAAAGCCCTTGCTGTGGGCTGGGATTGAATCCAGTGTGAATTGCCTACTGTGTCCAGCTTTGGCTATGTAAAGACTACAAAGGGATCACACACTCCCCTCCCATGAACAATGATGAACCAAAGGCAGAAAAAAGAAAATATGTCCAACATAATCAAAAAAACTATGAACTCTCCCAGCCTGAGGTCTTGTCCCTGGATGATTCTCAGCCAGGTTTTGGTGATCAAAGCAAACTGGGCTTTTTGTGGCTAGAAGAGAGATCCATGGAATTTCCTCCTGGGAGAAGGGAGATGGGAAAAGATAGGAAATGCTTTGGGACCATGGTGTCCATGGTAGCTGGGGTCCTCTGAGCCCAGGGAGGAGCATTTTGAGAAGTTTATTCAGCTGTAAAACTCACCAGCACTTACTGGAACCACAGAATTATGAAGACATTCATAGGTAGGGAAAAAGGAAGAAAGGAGGGGCAGATCTCTCATGGATATTTTTCCACAGTTGATCCGTGTCCACAAAAATGGCCGGAAGCCAGCTGGGGATTTAAATTGGAGGTGTTTGGCATCTTGTTTGCACTGAATATTTCCTGCTTTTTTGCTGTGCTTTCCCACCCTGAGTGGATTTTTTTTGGCACAGGCAAACTTAAAACACAGAGTAAAAAATTAACATTAGTACGTGGCCTTTTAATCTCCCTTCTTTTTTTCCTCATATAAGGAGATAAATGTATTTAAAGAAAATACCATTCTCTCTCACCCATTTAATTCAATATTTACCTGGATTAGCAGAATTGCTGCTAGAAATGAAACCTGTATTCTGTGCCTCTGGTGGGCTCTGGTGTCAGTCCCTGTGATCCCACTGGAACCATTCACCAGTCAGCCCATGGCCTGTCCAGGTGGTTTCCAGAGCAGTGGCTTCATTAGCTGCACTCATCAGTCTCTCACCTAATTTATTACAGGTTTGTGCTGCAAAGGGAGGCTCCAGTGAGCAGCACTGAGGTGTTTGGCAGGTCTGTGAGCCCAGGGCTCTGAGGCTTCTCCCACAGGTCCATCCTGTGTCTCCACCTGAGAGATTCCTCCAGCACAGCAGATGCCTCTGCTCATCCCCTCTGCAGGAAAAAGAACTACAGAGGTAGTAGCAAGAGGAGCAGCAGTGCCACCACATCTCTGGAGTGCTTCTTCCCCAGCCCTTAGCATTGAACACAGATTTGTCTGAGATTCAAAGCCCTAATGATTCTGCACAAAGCTTCCTCTTTTAGGTTTTTTTTTTTTTTTTCCCTTAAGAATAGAGTAATATTCTGTAAATTGCTAGTCGTTGGAGACCTTTGTGATCATTTCATCAGTACCTGTCACAGTTACTTAGACACCTTCCTTGTGACCCAGTGCCAAGACAAGCTGAAAGACCCAATGCAATTAAAGCTCAAACTTTACTGTGATGGGCTCATCAAAAATTCTGTTTGCTCCTCACAATTTCAGCCAAGCACAGCTTGACATGTGTGTAGCCTCTTTCCTAAGCAGGTTTTCCAGGGAGAGAAAGATGTCCCACAGAATTCTCAGTGCAAGCAGGACACGTTTCCAGTGCTGCTTCCTGAAAACCAGTTAGTCCAGTGGCAGTGGAGTGGCTGTGTGTATTTCTCTTGATGGCTGTGGGCATGAAGTGGGATGTAAAGGATCAGGAGGACTCCACCTCTGTCCCTGGATCCTGCCCTGTGTGGAATTCCAGTGGGAGAATTGCAGGGACCCACAGCAGTGAAAAAGAAGGTGGTTATGTCCTCAGGAGTTCCACACAGATTTACTCAGCCATAAGCTGGTAAAAACCAACAAATAACTCCAGAAGGGAGAGTTTAAAAGCCAAACCACACAGAGAAGAATAACAGGGAGCAGAATAACAAGCCAGCTGGGCCTGAAGTTTGGTGTCATAGCACCCTGACAAGTGTCACTGCCCCGTTCCTGTGCAGCTGTTTCCTGGCTCACACGTGAGCTGTCACCAGCAGACACGGGAGCCACGAGCCAGCTGCAGACCCTGGCTGGGTTTGCATTTCCTTCTTTTATAGCAGACTGAAAAGCACAGAGTGTTTCTGCTCCCTAATGCAGTACCTGTCAGTGACTTCACTCGGTACATCAAGGAAGAAAAATGGTGTTTATAGTCCCTCAGGGCAGGAAAGTGGGGGTTTAAATAGTTTTGCTTCTTTTAACTCCTCTGATTTCTCCAGCGCAGATGAAAGAAAACAACACATCAAATATTAATAAGAGAAAGATTTTGAATTGTGCTTCCACTCTATGTGCTCCTGAAATTACGTGACACTTCCCTCTCCACCATCAGAGTCCTGTTGCTTCCAGAACAGCCATAACCCAAACAGAGCATGTGGGAGTTGTTCTGACAGGAGGAGTCCCACTGAAACATGAACATCCTTTTTATTAGGATGCCAGGAAGCATGTAAGTAGCAGACAGCACTGCCTGTGTTGTATAAATGTGTATGGCTACAGAGAAATTAGATAATTCCAAACAAGCATTAAAATTTCTTCACTGGAAGGTTTGTCCAGCCCTGGCACAACTGCCCAGGGCAGTGGTGGAGTCCCCATGCTTGGGGGGATTTAGAAGCTGTGTGGATGTGGCACTTGGGGACATGGGGCAGTGGTGACCTTGGCAATGCTGGGGAATGGCTGGAATTGATGATCTTAGAGATCTTTTCCAAGGTAAATGATTCTGTATTCTGTGATAACACCTGGGGCTGGAAAATGTGATGCTACTGGGAACTGGACAATCTCTTGGAACATGAAAAATAAGATTTTGGAAGCTGTCCTCTTAGCAATTCAAGGGCATGCCAAAATGAGGGTGGGCATAAGCTTTGTTTCAGAAAGTGCAGGGTGCTGCTGAGGAGGGACAGGTGGGAGGAGAAAAGAGTGAGGGGAAAGGTGAGGTTTGCTGAGGAAGGCAAGAGCTGCTGGGTATGAGCTCAGCCATTTGTGCCCTGATTTGTGCCATGGCATGGGGTGAGAGACCATCTGCAGGTGCCATCAGGGCACCCTCTGCTGAGCCTGGGGCTGCCCATGTCATCTGCAAATACATCAGTGCTGCCTGATGGAAAACACTCACCCAGTTCCTGGTTCCAACTTTAGGTTCAGGATTGTGAGATCCTGCTAACAATGGAGATGTGCAATGTGTGATGAGTGATGCTTTTAAGACTTTTTTTCGAGATTTATGGTGTGCACTGAATTAATTTAATCACCACAGAGTTCATGTGGTTTTCTACTGCATTAAGCTCAAAGCTGTGGCTGTGACTGATGAAGGATGCAGGCTGTGAACTGGGAAAGATGTGAGGAAGCACAGAGATGCAAGGTAAAAACAGCACTGAAAGGGACAGAGCACTTTGTTAGGTATCACAGAATCAGTAATTTTACAGCAACATGCCTGGAACCCTTGGACAGGAATTTGAAAACCCTCATAGAAAAGGAAGAGTGAAAAAGAAGAGTCAATAAAAGAAGGGAAGAGCCCCTGAGCTGTGCAGGAAGCCCATCTTCCGTGCCTGTGAGCAGCCTCTGATAAATCACCTGCATTTCCTGCACAGGCTCTGGCCAGCTGTGCAAGAGACATAAATAAGTTGTTCTCTCCACTTGTGTCCTTTGGAAGGAGTTAGTCACTTCCACCTGAAAGAACAAGAATAAAATGGGAAAACAACTGAGAAGGAGGTGGTGGGAACAGAGCTGGTGGGGCTGAGGTCTCTCCATGCAGAAAGGACGTACAGATCCTGCTTCCTGCTGATCCTGGTGTCCCCAGTGCATCCCAGTGCTCCCTGCAAGGGGCTCCAATGTGCTGAGGAGCTTCCTCAGCTCCCACAGGACAGACAGACAGACAGAAATAGCAACCTCTGACTGACAATCCCTGGTGTTCCCTTCCCTCTCTGCAGGATAATCTGTGCATTGGAGCACAAGGCTGACAAGGAGCCGTGGAGCAGAGGATTTGTGTGCCTGATTACCCCATGGACACACAGCCCTCCAGCTCCAAACCTCAACTGCTGCCCAATTTCCCTCAGCTCACCATGCTGCTGAGCTCCTCCAAGTAAGGAAAATGGATGGTTTATCATCACACAATTCCCTGCTCCCTGTCATCAGCAGCTGGAAATGAATTTTTCTGACAACATATGGAAGCCAGCCCTCCACCCTCATGGGTATCTACTTGCTAAAGTGAAAGAAAAATAACATTTTATCCCAGGATGCTGCTTTTGGATGCTGGAATTTATTGGGAAAGGCAGACAATGGCCTTGTCACTGATGGCAATGGGAGCTCCAGTTGCTGGACTTTAGGTGCAGAATATGCACCAGACTTCTGGTTAATGTATAGAAACACATCCCCACACTGCTGAATTTGGAACACAAAACACAGTCCTCTACCAAACCTTGAAATCTTTTCAGCATCTACTTGTTTTTAACACATTTACCATAAACAGGCTGGCAAAGTCTTCTGTTCCACCTTCCCAGCAGACAGGGCAGGTAGTTTGGGGCAAGAAAGAGATAAAAATATTGTTGTCAAATATATTTAGGATCATGCATGCAAGCTTTCCTCTATATAAAGATGTTCTGTAAAATCAAGGAATAGCCTTAGTTCAGGCTACATGGTTAAGAAGAGGGGTTTTTTATCAAAAGTAGGAGGTACAATGACAACCCCAAACTGTCATGGATGTCAGTGAAAGTAATTCACTTTATTAACTGGGTCATGGAGAACATTGTAGGTCCAGAGGCTTCACACAGATCTTGGAATGGAAACTATTGCACCAAGATCCTACAAATAATTTTAGGCGTAGGAAGCCAAAAAACTTAGCAATTAAAGAATCTAATTAATGAGGATCTTTACATAATTAAATTAATGCCCTGATTGTGGTAAAATGTCACATTAACATTTCATTGACATTCGTATTTACTAATAGGACAAGTGTTAAGTAGTGACGCATTATCAGGATGCTTTTAGGAAGAAGTGGTGCAGGAATTTGCTTCTCCATCCTCACCTCTGTGGGCAGGGCACACAGTGACAGATGTGAATGCCCACGTCCTTGGCCTGGGAGTAATTTTGATTTGCTCTTTGACTTTAGCTAAGTCATTCCACTCTGTGTACAGCCAAGCCATTCCAGCTTGTTGCAATGCCCAACTTCCACTGTGCAACACTGAAATTTTTATACATTTTTTTTAGCAGCTGTGGTTAATCAGACTTGTATTTTGTTGCTGCAAAATTACTTAAATACCATATTCCCTCTTTTGCTTTTATGTCAAGAATTTCACTGGTGACCAGAGTGGAGGAGAAATATTTTTGCCATTTCAGTAATTTCTAAGTAACATGCTCTTGTTTTCTGGGAAGATTAAAACCTACAGTGAATGAAAGCTAAACAAGCATTTCTAAATCCACCTGAAGGAAGAAGGAAAAAGACTCTGAAGTTACAGTAAATGTAATCCCTCCTTTGATATTTATATGTTTCATCACTGGGATCTTTCAGGATTAGATGCAACAGCCAGAACAATTGTAACAGGCTTTGGGAAAAAAAGCCTTTGGCTTTTGGAGAGCCAATATGACACAAGTTTATCACACAGCCCTGTCTTTGCACCCAGTTTTCTCTGAACAAGTTGAATTCTATTGATTTAGAAACTGATATTTCAACATTCAAATAAGGAACAGGGATACTTGCAAGCATCTCTGGGCACCTGTCCTCTCTTTCTGGGACAGAAAAGCTTTACTGTCTTGTTTATCATCTAATCCTAGCATAGTGCATCACAAAGAGGAGGTCCCAGCTATAGTGGCAGAGGCTCAAAGTAGAGCTGCATCTCTCTGGTCTCCCTTCTGCTAACAGGATTGAGACAAAATCTGATTTCAGGTCCATAGGTAAAGGCCCAAATTTGAACAAGAATGTACATGCATGATCCAGGAACCTGGCATTAGTTTTAACATGATTTGTTTGATACAGGATCAAATTATAAATTATAAATTTTATTTAATTTCCAACATCTCCATCACAGCTTTGAGGGACTGATAGTGAAGTACTAAAAAAAAAATAAATTATTATATCGATTTTAATGCACAGATTGACGATTTTCAAGGTCACTGGCTATGTCAGGAACAGATTATTGGAGAGGATCCAGCTCTCATGTGGTTGGGGCTGGTGTATGTGCAGATGGTGTGGTTCATAAATCTCGTGTGTAAAGCGTGTGACAAGTGCAGAAACTTTCATTTTCCTGCTTTTCCTCCTACCTTGGGCTACATTTAAAAGGAAAAGGGCACAGGTTGCCCAGGGAAGCTGTGGCTGCCCCATCCCTGGAATTGTTCAAAACTGGCCTGTGATTTTATTGCTGAACCTATGCAAACAACCCATGGTTTCTGAGTAATATGGGACTTTCCAACTGGAGGCTGAAGATGCTGTTATGAATGGAACCTGGAAAGGAGGAGCTCTATGACCTGACTGAGGAACTTCAGTAGACTGAACTTAGCAGAAACCTTGCTAAGCATGGATCACACGCTCCAGTGAGATTTCCTCAAGCTTCTGCATTTGTGTGACAAAAATCTGGTTGTTCCTGGCTGGTTGGGGACCTGCATGCGGGTAACATTAGTGCTGGTAAGAAGGATTAGGGGAGGTGCAGGAGGACTGAGTCTGCCCAGGGTGCAGGTGACTGATGGGCCTTTCCCAGTGCCTTCTCCATTTCATGCCTTCAGTGATAACTCATCCATCATTTTTCTTTAAGAAACCACCAGGAACCACTAGAAACACCCAATTTTAGGAAATTCCCCTTGATATTCAGCCTTAACATTTTCCTCTGAAATCCCACCTCATTATTTTTATTTGTAACCTCCTAAAAGACCTTGAACAGTTCCTTCCCATCCTTTCCATTTTCAGACACAGACAGGCAGATATTCACATTCTTCTCAGCATTTACACAGCCAGGCAGTTCAGAACTTTCCTTTAAACTTTCTTTAAAAGCCTCTGCTTCTGCAAATCCCATCTCCTTCATTTCAGCAGGGTTTTGTGTGAGGAGGAAAGTCTGGGAGAAGCTGTGCAGTAAAAAGAGAGCACAAACCACGTGTCTGTTTGGGGAAAGGGGGAGAAAGTAGAGGAAGGCATCCAGCAACAAGTGGCGTGTGCTTGTTTCTTTAATAAAAGCTTGTGTTAGAAAATAACTTTTTGGTTCTCTCGTGCATTTTTGAAGCCCCGGCACGGGCAGGTTCCTCACAGAACAGCTGCTGCAGGAGCTTCATGCTCTCACTCAGCTCCTACTTGATGGTGGGGACATTTTTTGGTCCTGCTAAGCCCCAGCATCTGCACTCACTCCCCAGCACATCCATTCTCCACTACGAGATGGCATTTCCATACTGGCAGCTGGTTTTATCTGCTCCTTGCAAATTGACCTTCCCAAAAGCTCATTTAAGGAGCTGCAGTGGAAAAACCGAAGGTTTCAGCCAAATGGTGGTTGACTTTTGTGACCGAACAAAGGAGTCGGCCAGGTTTTTGTTGTTCCAATGCCCTTGTCTGAGTTCACAACTTGTAAACCCATTTCCCTTTTCCAAACTGATTCTTTCCTGCAGGGGCTCGCACTCAAAAGCTTTTGTTCTGACTGCTGGGGAGTGGGAAGGCTGAGGTACCACCGAGGTACCTAAGTGCCTAATTGCCACACATTTCAATAGGAGCTGCCCTAAACGCACCTCCAGGGATGCATATCAAAGACAAACATTCTGAAGGGGATTGCTCTCTATCTGAGTTGATAATCTCCTTAGTTCCTGCCAGCCGTTCTTTCTTTTTTTTTTTTTCCCCCTCCTGTTGCAAAATATTTAATTCTTTCGTTTTTCTCTCCGCCTGAAGAAGCTGAAATGCAGAGGGGAGGAAAACGATGAGGTTGGAAGAAAAGCCAGCTTCAAAAACTTCAGAATCCTGGAAAAGAGTCTGTGCAAGGAGGGTTTGCTGAGCAGTTGCATTACCCACTGGTGTAGAAGGTCCCTGCATATCTAACACATGCTCAGCTTCCATGGAAAGAATTTGCTCTTGGCCTTTGCTCTCAGCCCATATTGTCCCAGCCTTCAGAGCACATCAGCTACATTTTCAAAGCGCCTTGAATTAGTTTCCCCCATCAAAGAGGTATGAAAATAGCAACGAATTCCAGCGATCTCCCTGCAGCATTTAGCAAGCAGTGTCACTACGGCTCGTTTCTCGAATTTCCCACGGAGGATGCCAGGCACTGCTTGAGCCCATATGTTACAACTCTAAGGTAGCAGCTCCTGACCCAGAGTTCTTCTCGTCTAGGTACAGCAAAGCCAGGATGGGATCAGAAGGAATTTAGTGCTGGTTAACACATCTCCAAAAGCAGGACGTGACAGTGTCAGCCAGGCTGCTCCCCTGGCTCTGCACATCCTCCGAGGCACCGTGAGGATATGTTTGCATGACAGCCCCGTGTGCTGCACAGGGAGATGTGCCAAGTGCCACATTATTTATAAAAAAACCCACTCTCAAATGTAGATCTGTTATCCCTGACATTCAAGGTATGTATCTATAATTACCTCAGCGATGCCCCTCTTTGCTGAGGCAGAACTTCCACTCTGTTAATGGATCTGTACTTCAAATAGCCCAGAAGGCATCACCACACTGAGAAACTGGCGCTGGCTGCTTTGTTAGGGGCTGCTCTGACTTCAAATCCAAAGCTAAAACATCTATTTGGAAGCAAGTGGAATACTGGGGATATTTAAAAATATTTGGCTTGCATCCACCTTCTGGTAAGAGTGCTGATCAATTAGAAATGCAATTACCTAATCTGACTCAGGCTAGTGTATAGTTAATTTACCTGATGAAGTCAGACAGGCGACATCCATCTCTAATACAGAGTAAATCACATCTACACAAAAACTACTTCACGTTCCCCTTGCCCTCGCTGAGCCTTGAGTGATGTCAGAGTTAGATGGATTTTCAAAATAATTTTTCCACTTGTGTTTTGGTAAACACTTGACAAAAATAACAATGTTCTGCTCGAAGCAGTTTCCCTCTTCTTTCTATTTCAGTGACTTTTTCAATTTGCTGAAGTGCCTCGTTGTTCCCAATTTGCAGTGTCTACAGATGAAAGCGTGGCCAATGAGGTCACTCAGAGACAATTTTTTATTTATGAATTTATTTTTACAGACCATGTGAAAAAGGCTGGAGCTTCCCCACCTCCTTCATCTTCCTGTCATTTACAATCCTGCTGCTCTCAACTGTTCTTTATCCACAAGAGAGGATGCCCTGTCCTGTGGTCCTCTGGTGGGATTTTCTCCAGCATTCTGTGGCTGTCCTCCTTTGGAAAGGAGCATTTTCTGTACATCCATCAGGGAGAAGGTTCTGGCCTTTGCTGGCCTTTGTGCCAAACTCGATGAGCTCAAGGCAGCCCTGAGAGTTTCATGACTTTGCATATTTTATTACAGCTGCCAGCAACGTTAAAAGGCTAAAATAGGATCCAGCAAAAAAGAGGGAAATCGATGGAGGATGCATTTGGGAGGTTTGGCAGCTACAGAGGGATGCAGCAGGACTTAAAGCTGGACATGGGCAGCCAAAGTGGAGCAAAGAAGGGGCAAAACACATTTTTGGAGCCATGAATTTTTTGTTTACATGACTTTCCAGTGATCAATACCAACGCCAGGTTGGATGGGGCTTGGAGCAGCCTGGTTTGGTGGGAGGTGTCCCTGCCCATAACAGGGATTTGGAACAAGTTGATCTCTAGGGTCCCATCCAGCCCAAACCATTTTATGATTCTGTGGTTTTAAGGACATGTCATGATCTAGGTTTTCAATCCAAGGAAGAAGAGTTCCTTCCCACCTTGTATTTTCCAGTAATTATGTGCAATTTCTTAGATGCCAGCCAAGGAAGGGTGACGGAATTATCTCCTTGGATAAATATTCTCACCATGGCCACTGCTGAAATTTAGAACAATATGTGGAGCATAAATAAAAGTGTTTGCTGAACTAGCCTGATGTTTTCACTGCAAATTCCCAAGGAAGGTGCTGCTTTACCTGTTTTTTTTGTTGCTGTAATTCTGTCACGGTTGTTCTCCAGTTGATGAAAATGATTTTTACAAGTTGGTCTTTACTGAACTAGTAAAAAAAAAAAAAAAAAAAAAAAAAAAAANNNNAAAAAGAAAGAAAGAAAAAAAAAAAAAAAAAGCTGCCACCATTTACCAAATCCAAAATATTTTTCCCAGCTCTAGTTTCTGAGATTTTTTTGTCAGTATGCCTGGAATGAAATAATGCTTTTTTAAATGCACATGAATTTGAAAGAATTTTCCTAAGGAATCCTTGGAAACCTTCCACATACCCCTTATTATTATGACTTTTAAAAAAATACTTCTGGTTTGGTGCAATTCTCTTGATGTGTTTGAATTTATTGAATACTTTCAGGAGATGAACAAAAATAAATAGGCTGGGCTTTACTGACTTAAGCACAACTAAATCCAGAGGGCTGCTTTTGAGATAACGTGGATGTTTATGAGTGGGAGTGGGATTACTCAAGTGGAATAAAGTATCCTTAGTCCCTGGCTAAAATACCTGCTGAAGGATTTTTGCCTTAAGATAGTCAATTTAGGGAAAGAACAGACCTTATGATCATATTTCATGATTGGTTATGATTTAGCCCAGCCCTGCTGGTAGGAGCCAGCCTGCAAATACCTCTCATGAAGAGGCAGTTTTTGCAGAGGATTATGTTCCAGCAGGACTCCTTGTGCTAACAGCTTTCCAAGATGACTTAAAGTATCATCACCTACCCCTATGAAATATAAATCAAAAATTCAGCCCTTCCCGTGGTGGGGAGGCAAGCGAGGCTAAAATGCAACATGATTTGTAAAGCACTGAAGGCACACTGAAAACACATCCAGCTTTCAGTTAGGAAAATGTAGGGTGTTTTTGCAAGAGGCAGAAGATATAAAATCCTCTTTTCCCATGGGGGGCAAAAAGAAAAGTACATTTTAGAGAGTTTTCTGCTGGTCTTTTTGAATTTGTTGAGTTTCTCTGGGAGACGGGAATTCCTGGCAGGGACAAGGCCTTTGATTCTTCACCTCTCTGGAAACTGAGCTGATGTTTTATTTTTCCATGGTTCAGCCTGTTCCTGCTTTGTTGACCTGGATATTCCTCCTTGTTTAGAGAACTTTTGTGTTAGGATGGAAAAACAAAAAACATGGGCTTTTGCTCATTTTTCATCAAGCTAAAATGAAATACAAAAACCTCAAGAAGGCCTTCGGGTTTCCAGAGGCATTTTGGATATGTTAAAAGTATTAAAAATTCCAAGTCTGACAACTGGACCAAAGGAACTTCAGTTGATGTTTATTTCTTTTGGTCTTATAAAAGCCTTCTCCTCTCTTGTTTTGTTGGGGTTTGGGATTTTTTTTTTTTTTTTCCTACTATGGTAAAAAATAATTCAGAAAATTACAATAGAGATGGACCCTTTACCTCTCTCTTTCTCCCAATATTTTGACTTAGAAGCTCCTCAGGGGCTTGGAAGGGAATGATGCATCCTGTCTGCAGGGAGAGCACCCCCACAGCAGGGATATTGTGGAGGATAATGCAGTGATGGGAATAGCAGGAGGAGGAATGGTTTTATAGTGTCCTCCTTCTCCTGAGGGCATTTCTTGCCCCGTTTTACCTCCACCACCAAGCCATGGGAAGGCTGTTAAACCTCCCCAGCCTTTTTTGTGGAGGAGCAGGGTCAGAAGAAGGGGGAAACAAACAGCAGGATGGGATAAAACAGCCTCCAGCTATTCCCCTTGCTTTCCCTCTCCATTCCTGGCTACAAAAACTTGTGGCAGCTGTTCTTTCCCTGTCCCAGGCCCCTCAGCAGCCCTGGGATCACAAGGACAAAGTGTGGAACAGAAAAAGTAGAGGACTCTGACAACAGAGCAGGAAACGAGCATTAATTCAAGGAAGACAATGTGCTGCCATTCGGGATGCAGGTGACACCTGAAAGCCTGCTCAAAAACTTGTCAAAAGGTAAAAAAACATAAACTAGGAAACAATACTATCCTTGATTCTTACAGAATGGGTGGATTCAAGGAGACTGAGATGAAGCATGACCCAGGACAGTGACTCGTTTGCAGTCAGCATCTGCCTGGGGATGGCTTCACTTCCAACACTGAGCATTCAGATGTTAAATGGGCTGAACGCTTCAATCAGCTCCGAATTGAGTCAGCTCCTAGTCAGGGTCTAATAAAGCCCTGATCATTCCAGAAGAAGCTGAAGCTGCAGCACAGCAATCGGCTGACATCCCTTGGGAGCACTGACACACGTCATCGGCAGGAGCAGCTCGGCAGATGAACCAAAAATGTCAAAATGTCACAAGAGGAGCTGAGATGGCAGCTGGGGCAGAGGGGCAGGGTGGGTGAAAGCATCCCTGGGTGATGCAGGGCTTTGACAAAGGGCTGAAGCGGCAGAGAGGAGCTGCTGCATCCCGTGCTGCAGGCATGGGCTGGCAGGAAGCTGGAAGGGATGCTCTGGGAGCTGTGGATGCAGAGAGGGAACATGAGCAGAGTGTGCTGGGCACTGCCAGGTGCCCCCGAAGCACAGACTGAGACATCAGCTCAGGCTCAGAGATGAGGTTTGGGCACAGGCTGCAGATACACGTGGAGGACAGAAAATCAGTAAAGATACGAACAAAATTAAGGGAAATGCCAGCTCCTGCCACAAATGGACAAAAGCAAAGCTAATTTTAAAAGGTGATGTGCTACAAGAGAAGAAGTGTTAATTACATGCATGGCAATGCATACATTAACCTTTCACTGTGTTGAAAATATTTCAGCAACAGGCATTCATTCCTGCAGGCAAGGAGAAGTCTGTGCTCTGATTACCCTGACTTAGGGTTCACATGGTAAAAATGTGAGTGCTGACAGTTTCCTGCTTGATGGGACAGTTTTGTGTCATTGCTTTAAAAAACAACTGCTAAGCCATGGTGGCACCACAGATCCTGTCCTGCACCACAGGGAAGGCAGAGGATGCTCCCAAAAAGCCATCCCTGAGGAGAAGATGCCATTGGCACCATCTCAGTACAGTGCTGCTGTTCATACTACATCTTCACATTTATCACTGCTGCATCTCCAGCGTGAATCATCTCAGATCAATCAAATCCTGACCTGTGTGCACAAGTCAAGAGCCCACTGCTGACACAGGGTAATTTCCCTGAGTGAGAACTTGAAGATTAACTCTTGATTGCTTTATACCTGGGATTAGCAACATTACAGGGCTGATCCTAGTTTCACATCCAGCAGTTAGGAGAGCAGGGTTGGAAATTACAGATCACTTGCCATTCAGGCAAAGGGGTGCTCCACCTGTGGGTTAAGATCTTTTAAAAGGTGAGAATTGTACCACCCCTTCTTGCCCACCAAAAGCAATGACATACACTGCCTGTATTCCATTTTGCTCAGTACTGCCTGCCTGGATTTTTGTTTTAATTCTGACAAAGTGCATGGAATTGCAACAGAACTCCCCACGGCACAGGGATAAAAGGAAATCAATCATGTTTTTGACACTTCCTGAAGGAAAGTGTTTAACATACAGGAGATCCATCACAACCACTTGTCAGATAAGCCACCCTGTGCTTGTGGTAACCTGAATATGTGACATGCCTTAAATAAAATTAAGCTGTTACTAAAGGATGCAGAAAATCCAGCTCTCCACCAGACTCCTTGTAAAGCACCCTGCCAATTTCTGCCTGTCTTTTTAAAAGCACACCCCTCCTATGACAGAGTACAAATGGATTTAACTTCTGCTGCAGCTCTTGGTTCAAAACTAGCAAACTCACCATTAATCATTGATCTGGCTTGTCAAGTTCCAGCATCAATTATTGCAGCCCTGGCACACGGGGCTTTGGAATTAAAAGCACCCATAACCTTTGTGTGGAAAGGGCCTTCCTCTTTTTGGCTTAGGAATCCCATTTTTCTTCCACATCACACTCATGACTTCCATACAAAGGTGGCTGTTTCCCAGTGCAGGTTAAACCTCTGAGCTGATTAAATGACAGCAGCAAATGGTACCAGACAGATCCCTCCATAAGCAGAAGCTGTTTTGTTTTTTTCCTGGAGCTGATGTTCTGTTCCCTCCTCAGAATTCCGAGGTTCCTCTGTCCCACTCTCTCTGGGGAGAATGGAAACCTCTGCACCCCTCTTTTCTTCTCCTCAGTATGAATGTCTTTCAATTTTAGGTTTGTGAGAACATCTCTGCTTTTCACCCATTCCAGCTGTGACAGATACTTGATAGGTAGGAATGGAAGTTATGGCCATCAGGGATGGGAGATGAAGCAGTTGACATTCCCATGGAGTAATAGGATTCAGATTGGCTCCTGGAGGATGGGAAAAATGCCTCTGACAGGGAATCCTGAAATCCTGGACTGGCGAAATATGGTTTTGTAATTACACTTGTTGATGAGGAAAGGATAAGCAAAGGATGGAGTAGTATTTCTTTTTCTGACTGATCCAAGAAATATTAGCCTGCCAATTTTAGAAATCTATGAAAAATCACCTTGTAGTTATTAGGGCTGGGAGTTACAATGAATTACAGAATCCTTAGAGCAATATTTCTGAGAGGTTTTATATAGACACATTTCTTAGCACTGAAAAACAGGGAAATAATACCACACATGGGATTTGTGGGTTGGTAAATGAAAGCAACACTTGCTCTTAGCAACATGAGTGCATAAAAGAGCTGAGTCTTCACTCTGACCTCGGTGGATGTTGCAATCCACAAATTAATGCTCACATTCTACCTGCTCCTGGGATGCTGCTCCAAAACAGGCATTTCAGAGGGATCTTCACTTCCAGAAGTGTTGTTTGCTCTCAGGTGTGGGCAGGCAGCTGCCAGGCTATTTTGTCACCATTTCCTCTCGTGTTTAATGGTTGGCTTGGGAATTATTCTGCCTTCCATGGTTTACACAGCACTTACTTCAAGGCAATTTCCATCCTGCAGTGACAGCATATACTAAGGTGGATGTGTTTATAGAATATTAAGGTTAAGAAGAAATTGTAGGCTATGACAATAGGAAGAAATGCAACTTGCAGCATCATTTTTTTTTCTCTTCAGGATTTTAAGTAAATCACCAAAATGTTACTGTTTAGAGCATCACATGGAACTCTGTCTCTGGATGGAAGAGAATCTGTGGCCGCCCCTGGATTCCTGGCAGTGCCCAAGGCCAGGCTGGACAGGGTTTGGAACAACCTGGGATAATGGAAGGTGTTCCTGCCCATGGCAGGGGGTGGAACTGGGTAACCTTTAAAGATCCCTTTCAACCCAAACCATTCCATGATCCTATGAAGTGCATCCAAGTGAATGAGACAAAAATAAAAATCTCATTTATTTCCGAGAGAAAAACCACGGGCATTTGCACGAAATATTTTGAGGCAAATGTTTCCTTTTCATTTATCTGCTTTATTAGACAAGAAAAATTGGTCTCTGGACCTTACCAAAACACATACCTTAAATCAACCCAAGCAGCTAAGGACATTAGGCCAGTGAGCTCATCACATCCTTTGCTTTCATGCCTGACCTGGAAGCTAAATTAATAAACAGATTTCTGCCTTGTCTGGCCAGTCAGGTGTGGGAGCAGACAAGAAGGATGGTGAAGGTTTGTCCCTCAGAGCTGGGCAATAAACTGGGACTGCTGGAGGGGTGCAGGGCAGGTCAGTGTTCAGACATGTCTCCATGGCTTCACTCAGAGCCAGCCAGGAGGAATTGCTCAGATAAACTCTGAGGCCGTGGGAGTTGGTTGAACTGCAGTCCAGTGTGATGGAAATTCAGGAATAATGACTTCATCCCGACCTATGAGTAAAGCTCTGGCCTTTCTGGAGGGGAGCTGAGTCACTGCAGAGCAGAGCAGCCCTCGGTGTCTCACAAACCCAGAGACCCCCCAGGAGCCAGCAGTGCTTGGAAAACCAGGAGCAGCCTTCAGCTGCTGACCCAGTGCTCTGCCAAAGGCTGCTTTTGGAGGCCTCTGAGGATGGGGGTGCTCAGGTGGTGTTTGGGGAAGCCTTTGTGTGGTACTTTCCTCCTCCTGCCTGCATAAGAACCAGCATTCCCTTGGTCACCTGAGTTTCCCCAGGAAAAATGACCATAAAGGGCTGTCCCTCCACTCTAAAAGCTGACAAGGGAGGTTGAAGAGGTCAGTGGGCCACAGATGTCCTTCTTCTGGAGAGATATAAAGAAGTTGCTGCTTCCTACTATTTGATTCAGAATTTAAGGTAAATTAAATTAGCATCAGTCATTGGCCAGGTTGTTTGGGGCCCTGAGCAAGCTGATCTTGTGGGTGGCATCTCTATACATGACAGGGAGTTGGACCTAGATAATCTTTAAGGTCCTCTCCAACCCAAACCATTCCATGATTCTATGATTGCACCTTTCTGGAATGCTCCAAACCCCCATTTCCTGGCCTAACCTAATCTAGGCCCGTGGATTTGGCCTTGTTTTGGCAGTGAAATAGAAGGGATGGAAGCTTTTAATGGTTTTTAATTTCTTCCCCAAACAAACAGACTCACTCCAAAAACCATGGAAGAGTTTGAGGAGCTTGGAGATAGGCAACAATGTAGATCCCACTCATTCTCTTGCAATTTCCAGCCCCACACACGTATGGAAATGCAGAGTTTTCCTCCAAGAATTTATTTCCAGAATTGATTTTGTCAATCCACTCACTTCCCCATCTCTCCCTGCTCCCACTTGACTCTGAGCTGATTGTGGATTTAGGATCACTCTCTCAAGTGGGATGTCAGCCTTCGCCAGAGCACCCCTGCTCCTGTCACAAGGAGGGCTGTGCTGGGAAGAGCAGACATGCCAAAAATGGATTAGTGAAACTGCTTATGCCCCGTAACAAGCAGGATTAAAAATAATAAATCTCATCAGGAGGCTCAGTTTAATTGCTGGGATTATGCCAGCAGTGGAGAGGAAAACTAACGGGAGATGGGTCTGGAGAAACACATTCCCTTGACTTCCCTCACAAACTGGAGGAGAAAACTGGCCCAGGATTCAGTTTTGCCTCTGATTCCACATAATGACTAAATCCTGGGAAGATAATTGGTGTTATGACCATTTGTGCTGGCAGCTGTACTCCAGTACTTTTTAAAATCATTATCTGTTAAGACATTTGCAAATATACAGTGAGCCTTGCAATGCCTCATTAAAGCACTGAGGAAGGCAGTCATAAATTTTATTGCCTCAGCATTACATGTTGGAGTCATAATAGTGCAGATCTGTTCTGAATGTATAAATTCCCTTATCGCTCCAGCAGAATCTCTTGCTTTCCTGCTTTGGAGAAGGGAATAAAAATGAAAAATGCCATCAGCATTCAAACAGAGAAGTCTGACTGGCTCCATTTTTTTTCATTTAAGGAAAATGCTTGCTCTACCCACACAGAGAATGTATTTTCGAATGTAACCATACTAAAACATCAGACAAATGCTATTCCTGCAGCAATTTTAGGCAATAGATTGATCTATGTTGTTTCGCTTCCAGCTCACTGTTTCTCCTGATACACATTAACTTTTATTTCAGGGGCTCTATCCAAGCTTATTGAGGTCAGTGGAAAGATTATCACTGGTTTCTTTCACTTTTGCATCAAACCCTTGATCAGGACATCTCAATTTTTATTAAGAGAGAATAGAATAAATGTGCTGGTGGTTTAGAAAAATTATTTTGCCATCAGGTTAGAAAAATTGGATGTTATTAAATGGGGCTGAAACACAGAAATTCATGTGACACCATCCTGTATTCTAGGGACAGGCCTCCAGTCTGTCTTCAAGAATTTGTTGTTTGCTGTTGTAAATTTGTACATATTAGAAATAAACTTTAGAGTGAGAGTTTAGTGCTGTGAGCTTTCCAGAAGTTTAATAGTGTTTAATAGTATTTAATAGAGTTAGTAATCCCATCCAGTGAGTCACCTGTGTCTTATTCCACATGAACCTGGTGGATAAAAGAGCATAGATAAATATTATTTAGCCTGATGCAATCCCCAGAGGCTGGAATCAGCTTCTCACTGTTCCTCCTTCCTCTTGCAGGTCTTGGGATGTGGGGAGAGACTTTCCAGGGTGTGTTTTCTCCCTGATATGCACACCAGACCCCTCGTTGTGCAGCTGTGTATTTGCATGCATATCCAGGGAAAATAAATCCCCTTTGAGTGGCTCCTCAGAGGAGTTAATCTGTTTAGGATGGAGCCATCTATCCTGTGAGACCAGAGAGAGTTGCATTAAGTGACAGGGATGCTGGAACATCCACAGTGGACTCCCACTGCCACACTGACACAGAGAAGGAGACACAGAGCAGGGACAATCAGGTGACACCATCAATATGAAGCCAGCTTTACCATCATCATCCCCAGTGATTTAATTCAAGGGTATGAGATCATTCACTTTGAGTTAATGCAGAAATACAGCCTGTGCTTGAAGGTCTGAGCATTTCCATAGAGATAAAAATACCACTTGTCACAAATCCTTCAAAGCCTTCACTTGATTTTTTGGAGCTGGATTGGCATGAAGCAATCCTACAATGCTCTCCTAAACTCTGCAGGAGAAGGGAATTCCTGCCCTACACTGTGAAATGGAGCTGGAACAGCATCAACTGGGATGGAGAGAGCAAGAAAGGGACACCCGAATATCCCTCAGCCTCCAGAAACTGTTCACCTGTGCCCTGAATGATAGAGGCAAACTTTAGACTGGTCCATATCCATTGGATCCTTGACACCTCCCAGCAGCTGATCCCTCCACAGCCTCTTCCATCCTCCTGCATCTCATTGCTACCCTTGTTAAGAACAGTTTTAAAAAAGGACAGAAATAAAGCAAACACATTTAGGGTTTGTCGTTTCACAGGCAAGACAAAAAATCTATAAAAAGAAAACTAAACAAGGAATCATTGGAAAATCTTACCAATAAATGAGAGGCCCCAGAGTGTTTTGATTGCTGAAGCTGTCCAGAGGCCTTGCCAGATTTTTTTCCCAGCATGCTGGAAAAACTCTTCCCTGGGATAGATCTGCTTTGTCAAGTGTTGGGAGAATTGGTCTGGCCTTGCTGGAGCTGAGGGTGGAGTTGGGAATGAAGCTTGGCTCTTGGTTGAACCCTGGCTTTGAAGTGGATTGCAGGGACAGGAGCCCTTCTTGCTATAGTTTAGGAACTGCCACAAACGTTTAAGCTTCAGATTTTTTCCCCCTCCTGTCTTTTTCCAAGCTTTAGGTTTCTTCCTTCTCCTCTTGGACTGTCTCATAATTTTGGGAGCTTGACCTCTGAGCAATGCTGGCAGCTGTGCATGCCAGGGTTGACATCCTGGCCCTGTGCAGCTGCACAGCCCGCAAACCTCCGTGGGCAGGAGGTCACAACACCTCTGGAAAAAAAATTAAACTGAGAACCAATGATTGGCCTGCCCCCACACCTTCAGCCTGAAAATCTGAATGCATTTCAGAACACAAGTGGCACCTTTCTAAAGGCTGGCACTGCTACCTCTCACTCAGAGCGGGCAGATTAGGAGGGACAAAGGCTTGGATTAATTCCCCAGAATCCCAGTCAGCTTCCTAAAACACACCAAGGCAAGGGAGCTGGCTCAGGCTGATTCCTGTCTGCACCAAAAAGTCCAAATCAAATCCTCATTTTTTCCTTGTGTAGGATGTTGTACAGCTGTGTGCTTGGTGAGGGGACAGCCCCAGCCCTTGGTGAGCTTCAAAGTACAGTCAAACATGTTCTTACTGAATCGCCTCCAGGCTGTAAGGAGAGTATTCAGCATCTACAGGAAATAATTTTAGGATTAAACACAGGAAAGGACTTTCTACCCTTTTTTTTTTTCCCACTTGGAAATTAATATATTGTCCCTAGTTGCATAGTTAAGGGGTATTGATGAAAGAGACTGATTTTTATCAGATCCCACACATCTCTGGTGCAGCACCTTTATTTCTTTTCAGCTATCCCACAAGAATATGAGGGTACAGGACAGCAGAGCAATTTACAGCCTGATATTTAAAAACTGGATAATTTCACCAGCACCCAGCACTGACATTAGAGTTTTCATTACATTCCTATTACAGCACCACATTTCAGTGCCTCCTTTTCAGCTCATCCAGAGACTTCTATAGGAATTCCTGTGCATTCTCCTTCAGCCTCAGTGCACTATGAGGATAAGAAGCTGCCCCAAGGAGAAAGTGTGTGAATTCTGTCCTCAGCACAGCTGATGTGCAGCTCCACATGTGACAATGAGCAGATGTACAAGGCTGGGCTCTGTGGCACTGCTGTGAGGTGACCTCCCCTGAACTTTGTGCTGGTGGGAACCAAGCAGCTCCAAATGTTTTGCAAATTGACCCTCCTGCCCAGAGAAACCAAAGGCAAATTTAATTTAGGGTTAAGCGGAGAGGTCAAATGTTCTCATTGCAATGTGAAGGACTGAAAAGAAGCCTGGGCTTTTCAAGGTTTCAAACTTGGGCTGCTGCAATGTAAGACAGGCCTCTGTTCCTTGGATCCATACCAGGGAAAACTCTTGTTTATGTTGGTGTCAAGGACAGCAGCATCTGGCCCAAGACAAGAGTCTCATCCACTCAAGCCCTTTAATAGCATCAGACATGGTGCTTATCACTTCTCATTAAAACATAAAAGGAAGCCAAAAAGGAAGAGCACAGTTTGTTCCATTTCCACTCCAATTAGATGCACTTTGTTACTTTCTGGATCATTCACCCCTGGTTCAGTTTAAGTTTGTTTCAAGGAAGGCTAATCAGCCTTTTAACCAGAGAATCCTTGGCCTCCCGCTGCTCTCTTGCAGTGGTGCCTAATCAGGTAGAAGGAACATTTCTGCTTTGGGTAAAGGCTGATGCTGACCTGAAGAAGTGGCCAGTCAGTAAATCACCACTGAGGTGGTGCTCTCAGTGATGTGGCACAAATAAATGAGACATTATGTGTCCCAGAAAGAGGCCAAGAAGCTGGAAATGTGTGAGTAGAAGAGTGGGCTACATCCACATCCTTCTTACATTCCTCGCATTTAATTCTATTCAAGCAAGGACTGAAGGAAACTCCTCCTGTGACCAAATGTAGATTGAAAATAGGCCTTGTGATGAACAATTCAAAATTTCCCCAGTTTTTCAGCAAAGCAGAATACAAGTGGTACATGTGGAAGGGGGCTAAGCACACGTGGATGTTCCCACACAGGCAATTCTGTGAGGAAACCCATTCTTGGATTAGATTAATTAACCCCTCATTTTTGTCCTGGGGCTCCATTTGTTTCCCATCTGGGCATGCAGAGCATAGAGGAGAGCAGCCAACTCTGATTAAGGGTAAAAAAGAAAAAATAAAAAAGAAATGGGATCATGAATAGCAAAATCAATAACTTTTCCAATTTGCAAACATCAAAGAAATCTCCTAAGAAGTCCTCTTAAAGAGGACAAGATAATGGACTATCTTTTACTGCCCATTATCACACTCCATTTGTATCATGAGCACAAGAGCTCTCCAGGTAACCAAAGCCTTTGCTCTTGTTCTTTACTTCCCAGTTTTTGTGAAGTGGTGATGGACATGGAGATGAGGCAGAGATGATGGTGGCTGGGATTCTGCACTGGAGCAGGAGGAGAGAGGGAAATTCTTTGCATGTTTAACTCTGCTAACTTCACCAGGGACGTTGTTGGGCTATTGTCTTGGTACAAGATGTTTTTATATTTTTATGAATGGGCTATTTATGCAGCTTCTATGGAAGGTCTTCATTTGGTGGAAAACAATGGGGAGTGATGATGATCTGCTTTGCAGGGTTACAGATCTGACAATCCAGGGCCCCAGTGAGCCCAGTAAAGATAAAATCCATTGTATTTAGATTTGAATAGAAGGAATGTTCAAACTTGAAGCAACGCCCCCATTGTTTGATACCCTGAAGGAGCTTTCCCAGTGCTTTGGTTCTGGGTGAGAGGAAGACAGGTAGCTCCAGTTTCTTCTTTCTGAGAGAAATGAGCCTCCTCCAGGGATCAAATAATCATCTGAGGCAAACATCTTCCTCAAACACCTCCTAGCTGTGCCTGAGTTTGGCTCAGTGCTCAGAGTGGGACTGTCTTTACTGCAGCAGGACCTTAATTCCCACCTTTTCCACCTCTCTGCTGACAAATTTCTAAGTAGTGCAATGGCAATTTGCTTCTGAGTGGAAACATTAACAGCATGAATATGTTTATACGCTCACCAGGAGGTCTGGCATAGAATAAACTATGCATAGTATTCTTACATAATTACTCTCAAACAAATTTTGCACTTGGAAAGCTGTCAGGTTTTTTTCTCCTGTTATTTCCAGTTTTTCTCTGTGTCATTTCTTTTTAGTTTTTTTTTACCGTCTTTGTGACTTCTTGGGTGGCAAACACTGGTTATTTATGTTGAATTTGTGACACTGCCTTTGGTCAGGTTCCTAGAATACAATTACAAACACCTTCTTTGATCTCCTGCACAACGCAGGCTAAAGGAACCCAGTCAATAATTCTGTCTTCAGCTCATAAAGCACACTTGAAATATAGCCTATCTCTCAGGGAGTTATTGTCTTGATGCATTGGAACACAGACCTCAAAAAAAATGGAGACTCCACCACATTTTCCTTTCTCATAGACTTCAAATAAAAAACTGGTGAGCCACCATCCCCTAGGCCTAATGTTCTCTGCATACAGAACTGACATAGACAACAAATGAGAAAATAACTTCAATATGCTACAAAAAGAACTGCTTTAAAATTAAGATATCCCTGTCTGATGTAGCACGATAAACTCATCTTTTACACTTAACCAGCAGGCAGAACTGTGTCCTCACACCACCTTTGTGACTTGATGACATCTCTGGTTTCCACAGGCAGGAGGGGATGTGGTGGCCTGGTCCCCTCCTCTGTGGTGACAGCGTGTGACTTGGGACAGCAGAGAGAATGGAAATGAAGGAATTAAAGCTGGGGGAAAGCAATGTTTTCCATCTCTGGGAAGTGCCATTTGTGGCCAGTTTCCCCTCCTGACTGTGGGCTGTTGGCAGTGCCTGTCCTCTGGGAGGGGAGGAGGCCAGAGCTGCAGCCTCTCCTGGAGCTCCCTGCCCCTCACAGGAGGGCAGAACAGCAGGGTAACAATTAACAATTAACAATTAACCATGGATTGGGACCAGGCCTCTCCTCTGACCAAATGTGCTGGTCTTCATCTACCACAGAATCCTGGAATGGTTTGAGTTGGAAGTGACCTCAAAGATCACCTGGTTCCACCCCTGCCATGGGCAGGGACAGCTTCCATGATCCCTGGGTGTTCCAAGCCCCAGTGTCCAACCTGGCCTTGGGCACTGCCAGGGATCCAGGGGCAGCCACAGCTGCTCTGGGCACCCTGTGCCAGGGCCTGCCCACCCTCCCAGGGAACAATTCCTGCCCAAAATCCCATCTAACCCTGCCCTTTGGCAGTTTGAAGCCATTCTTCCTTGTCCTGTCACTCCAAGCCCTTGTCCAAAGTCTCTTTCCCTCTTTTTCGTCAGCTCCTTCAGCTCCTGGAAAGTCTCAGTTAGGTCACCCTGAAGCTTCTCCTTTCCAGACTGAACAATCCAAATTCTCCCAGCCTTTCCTCATGGCAGAGCTGTTCCATCCCTGTGATCAACCTGGTGATTTCCTCTGGAATCATTCCAGCAGGACCTTGTCCTTCCCATGCTGGGGACCCAGAGCTGGATGCAGAACTCCAGCTGGGGCAGCAGGGTAGAGGGTCAGGCATGAGCTTCCCTGCACAGTTGGCTGGGAAAAGCACTAAGCCTCCCTAAGATTATCTATTCATGAATGCTGAGAGCAAGAACAGGCAAATTTGTTTAAAATTTGCACCACATCTCCATGTGATGCAGCAGGAATCCTCTTGTTTCTGACAGATTCACATCTCTTTTACAGCTCAGAGTACAGCATTGCTTTCTGGCTCTTTTATTTTTAATAACCATAGATGTTTAGCTCTCTGTTAAGCTTAATGAGACTAATTAGACTGGATCTGGGGGAACAAAATAGACACAGTGTTGGTTTAGCACCATTCTATTCCCTGGGGACACTGTTCTGGTGGCTGAGAGACTGGAAGAAATCATCTTTAACAATGAAAAAAGACTTAGTGAGTCATTCCAGCTATGAAAGGGATTAAAATATTTTTAAACAGAAGAGCAGTTATTAATAAAGTGCAGGAAATGATAGGGAGTTATTGCACTTTGAGCAAAAAGACAAACACGACTCCCTCCCACATAGTACCTACTTTGATGAAACTCGCCCTCCCTCTTAAATCTTATTTTTATTCCCTCTCAACTTTCTTTCAAAACTTGTTTACAGAAGTGGCCATGATGTTATCCTTCCTCTGGGTGGATATTCATGCATCATTCCTCTGCATCAGATAATCATTCCTCTGCAGTAAATGGTTTCTGCTTCTCAGTCCCTGAAACAGGGAAAAATACTCCACTCTTTGTTCAAAATGGCAAAACATCAGTAGCCATTGCAAATGTCCCAGAACTCCTGAATCCTCCTGAGGCTCCTTTCTTCACAGATTTCTTACTAATCCAGAAAGTTTCACCTGTGCCATGTATCCATGCAAAGAAAGCTGCCAGTAGTTTTGGTCATACTACATAGGAATGGCTGCAGAATATGGCCCCTGTGCTGTTCTGACTGCTAAATTAAAACAGGAGGAAAAAAACCCCAGTGGAAATTATATTTTCAATGTCCCCCACCAGCCAAAACATATTCTACACCCATTTAACCCATGTCTTTCAGAGATGTCACCTGGCACCTAGGACACAACATTTTCCCCATTCTCTGTTTTAACCTTTGACTTCTTTTTCAAGGATAAATTCAGTACATTTGATTATTGCACAAGTCCTTTCACGTGCTGACATTTTCCTTCCCTGCAAATATCATAACACACCTTATTTTTCTCTTGATAAGTTTATGCATTTACTGTAACTTCCTGAAGTGTTTTGGCTGCTTCCCAGGGAAATTCAAAACAATCCACACAACTTCAGCTGAAGTGCAAAGTCTTGTTAGTTTGAGTGGTTTTTTTTTTGACAGGAAAGCATTTTTCCCCAGAACCTTTGCATCAGCTCCCTTCTGAACTCACTGGTGCTCCAAATAATCAAAATGTTCAAACTGTCCCCCACCTCATGCAGAAGGTTTTGCACAGCTCTGGTTTCTGGCTGCAGGAATAACTTTGTTCTGATTTACTCTGCTCCCTTCCTTTCATCGCCAGTAATTGGATCCCACTGCTGGAAACCAGCCCAAACCCCAAGTTTAATTTTAGTCTGTGATGCTTTACTTTTGTGATAGCCACTTTGCAAAGCACAATTCCCCTCAGCTACCAGCCCATATTTATTGTTATAGATCCTATGAAGCACGGGAACACAAGGGAAAAATGTCCTTCTTCATCTTGAAAACATAATACTCGGTGGCTGAAATGTGCCAAAATGGAAAAAAACAATTATTTTGTGATGTGTTCCGTCCACATCTAGTGCTGTAGAGGGAAGACACAATCCAGAAAGTTATGAGCCACAAAATGGATGTTTCAGAGGAAATAAACAAAACCAAATTCTTATTTTTCCCTTTTTCTTCTTCTTAAACTGATGTTTCTATTGTCATAACACCTCAAGCCCTTTATAAGAAAACCACAAAGTTAAGGCTCATTCCCTCTCATTCTCTCTGAGTTGAAAGATGAGGCTCTGGGGCATTGAGTTTAATATCCCTATTTAATATCCCTATTTAATATCCCTTTAGTCTATCCTTGCTTCCCTGTTTTAACATTTGTGACCCAAGCTCATATTTCCTTTCTGGATGTCTTCTGAACAGTGAGATGAATCTTTGTTTAATTTTGGCTTTCTTCCCCACTGCTGAGATTGTTTTATTTCTTGATCAGCTGTTATAGCAATGATTTTCTGCAATGTTTCTCTTTTTTTCTTTTGGAAACTGTACATCTGCTCTTGGCATCTGTTCCATATCCTTTATGAACACTGAGGCAGGGAATTTATTTAATTTTTTTTTTCTTGCCGAGGCTGAGTCTATTGTCTAGAAATTATTTTCTTTGCCTTGAAAAGCCCACAGTCTCCTTCATCATCATTTTACTCTTCTCATGTTGGAAACACTTCCTATTGCTCATCATCTGGTGGAATTACATTTTATTCCATATCATTACTTTCTATGTTATTTCTTTAGAGTCTTTAATTGCATTCAGTAACCACTCCAGCCCTTCCCCCTTTTCTACCTCTTTATTATTCCTTGTTACTTCTTGCAAATCCATATTTTCTTCTTTTTTAAATGGTACCGGTGTACATTTAATGACATCCACTCTCTCAACCTACTAAAAGCTGCCTTCAAAGCTGTGGCTTTTCTACCTTGTGTCATTTTGACCTCTTTATTCCACAGAATTTCATTGCATTTCCTCTGTTTGAATGCAAACATCTCTTTTTTTATCATTTATCCTCCCTCACAGTATGAAGCAAACCACTTATGCTGAAGAATTTTAGTCTCATTGAAATATTTTGCTCTTGATTGAGGTTCAGCTCAAGTGGAGGATCTCTCTCTGTGTAGTTTTTGCATTGGATTTAGCACTAAAAAACCCCTTGTGCACCTCAGCAGAGTGCTTGACTAATGCATTTATTGCTCCAACTTGTTTGTGTCTGTGAAGTTATCATCTTTCATCTTGAAGTATTATTACACACTGCTGGCCAGTAAAGTGAAAATGGACAAACACCCAGCTTGGTTTATAACAGATCTTTAAACAGATCTTTTAATGCTTCACTGAAAAATTACCAACAGAGGCTTTGCTCTCTGGAGATGCCAAGAACTCACAGAGCTCAACAATTACAAGGCAGGGGCACAGGAAATGTGAACCCATCTCAGACCAAGCATTTCTGAACTCCAGGGGCTGTTGGATGTGCAAATTCCCTGCAGCTGAACCAGAGACCCTGCAAAGCTCAGGGTGAGGAAGGGGCTCAGAGCTCCTTTTGGGAAATCCCACCACTACCAACACACCCACCACCCTGAATCCCAAACATCAGAGCTTCAGCACAGCTTGTACCTCTTCTTCTGGCTCTTCTGCAGAGAACAGAGTGCCTGCCTCTTCCAGCACCCTCTCAAAACAAAACTCAAGTAGGGGAAAGTTTGTTTTCCCTCCTATGTGTGAGCAAGGAAAGCCCTGGAGCAGGAGATTTGTACAGTCTAGATGTGATGCAAACACTCATCATCATCATCAAATACATGAGGAATTCAAAACCAGCCCAAAAAAGACACCCAAGGTGTAAAAACAAAAAATAAATAAGAAATTCAGGCAAAGAAGCCAAGTCTAAAATAGATTTTAAAATCCTTACTAGCTAACTGAAAGCAGGGCTCTTTTTTATTTTATTTTTTATTTTCACACTAAGAATTCTGTTGTAAAATTCTATTTATGAATTAGAATTATGAAATTCACATAATGAAAATTCTATTCCATTAGGAAATATTTTCTCCTTAGATCACTCTGGAACTTGGGATCCCAGCCTACTCTTGAAATTAACTTCATAAGTTGTATTTTGAGATGATTATTTAAAACCAAAAATCAGTAGGATGTAACCATCTGCAAATGCTTGCAGAGCCCAGTGGATCAAAGTTTTCCTGATTTGTGCCACAAGAGATTAACTTACTGTTCATGTTTTGGTAGATCATATATTCCCCCTTTGGAATATATTTAAAAATTGGAATGGCATCAGAAAAATCATGTTACAAAGAAAACTTTGCTAAATTGTCTAATGTTAGTTTCCCTGAATTCCACATTTCCCTTTGTCCTTGGGGATAATGGAACAGATCCATCACACCCATGCTAAAAAGGTTTATTGCAGTGAGTGGAAAGAGCTGGAACTCCTCATCCCAGTGGTGTTTATGGCTAGTGGAGGAAAAGGAACACCTCCTTTGGGGGACAGGCTGGAGGAGAACTGTGCTGGGAAATCAGCCACGTGCAGACAAAGGGATTTCCATGGATATTTCAATGCCAAAAAAATGGCTAGGACAGCACCAAAACGTTCATTTGGACAACACAAACAATCAAAGGAAACCAGAGCAAAAAAGGCAAAGACACTTTGTTGGCAGATGGAAAAGGATGGGGAAGTTAATGGCTTTGGGGAGGGCTGCCCTGTGCTGCAGTACAGCACATCTGCTTGGACCCCTGTCCCAAAAGGAACAATGTAATAATTGTGAGCTGAGCTGGCTTTAGATTCTCTCACTGCAAAACCTGCAAATAAAAGCTATAGTCTAGATGAGATTAAACTCCACCATTTCCGTAAGGAAATCCACAGCAAAACCAACTGCAGCCAAGTCTGACAACATGAGGTTGTGTTTTATGAGCAGGGGAAAAAAAAATCCCCATTCAGATCTTCCAGAAATCAGTAGGAAAAGGGTTTTCTGTTATAGAAAAACCTACTGCAGTGGTGCCAACTCAGATCAGATCCCTCACAGATTTGGACACTATAATTCACCTCATTTTAGCTTTTTATTTGTTGCAAATATAGATGTTCCATGCATCTATCATTTTAAACCTTTCACACTGGAATGCAAATTACTTAAACAGTACACTACACTCACTTCTATATAATTTTTGAAGACATGCTGACAAGTACAATAGAGTTTTCTTAATTATACTAATGAAAAATTGGTTTTCAGAGCCTGGCTATTGAAATGAAATTTGCTGTTTATAATAAGTGTGATCTCATTAACATGTTGAGGCAGCTGCAAATGAAAATTAATGATTAATCTCAGCACATGGTAGAGAAGGCAAGAAGAAATTGTGCATGGGAGTTATTGGTGACCCACCCAAAGTAACTCATTGCCATGGGAGAAAGTCTCACAACTACACTGAGGAGGAATAAGGAGTTTAATGATGCCACTGGTGGTGCATAACTGAGAGTCCCAGGTGCTGCTCACCAGGTGACACCTGTGGGCAGCAAAAGCCACCTGTGATGAGCAGAGATGGTGCCTCCAAGCAGGAAATCATCCAGACAGCCCAAAGGCCTCAATGATGTCATTACTCTCTTTTTTTTTTTTAAATCTTCATCAGTGCTGTATATTAAATTAGCTGAGGTATTATCATACTTGTGCCAGGCTGCTCCTCATGAGTCAGGCACTGATTCAGTGCAAACAAAACCAGCAGAAAAACACTAAATGGACACATTTCTTCAGCTGCCCTCTGAATAACTTTCCTGAAGATTTCATTAAACAATAGATGAATTTTCTCAAACTAGCAGCATCACACAACACAACCTATTTCTTTTCTAAAAGCAATGCATGCCAAGTGCATGGCAACTTGCTTTTTAAATTGAAAGTTTCCAGAGTTCTCTGGTGCTGCAATGGAAGAAGAAAAGGAGATTTACACATGTCCTCCCCTTCTGACCATGCCTGCTTTGAAGCTTGAGGCTGTGGACCACACTGAAAAACTGGTTTGATTTATAACATTCCAGTCTCCAGGCTGCAGCATTCTTCAGCCACCAGGAAGATGAAGACAGCTCTGCTGATACTTAACTTTATCACTTTGAGTTGTTAATTAACATGAGTAAACACTTTGCCTGCAGAAAATGGGATAATGAGGTAAAGAAGTTTGTAAAATGACTCACAAGAGCCATAAGGACCGAGCCATGAGTGTTGTGGGAAGCTTCTAGGAGCATCTCTACCTCCTTTGATTACGTGTTTCTGGAGCAGGTGCTTTCTGTGATTCTGATTTCTAAAGAGCTCATGTATTTTTTCATCTTGGTTACTGAAGTTCTGAGTATCAACAACACTGGAATCATCAGCTATTTATTTTGTGTTTGGGGACTGTCAAGAGGAGTAAAATGATCTGCATACACAGTTCAAATCAGCATTATTTGGCATTTTGATGCACTCAAGGCACTTAGCCATGAAAATCTTGCAGTGTTGAATAGACAATTTTACAGCTGGGAGACTTTTTAGACTTTTGTTTATGACTGAAGCTACAAGCCACAGCCTATCCTAGCAAAAAGGCTGGACTAAAGCCAGAGTTTTGAAGTTTTCTGAAGTGGGCCATACAATAAAAAAAGGTGGCACATTTTTATTATAGACTTAGTTTTCATGAGGCAAAAAGAAGTGAGTGCCAAGTCTTTGCTCAATCCCTACACTACATTTAAAACATCTTTTCTGAAGTTTTACAGTTAAGGGCCTTGTACTTTTTACAGACTGCCCAGGTAGCATCTATTTCCTGAAACAGTCCAATGCTTGTCTTTGTAACAATTTGGTTTAAATTGTAGGAATTAAACAGAGACTTGGTGGGGAAAAAAACCCCAAAACCTGAGCCTGTAATCAGCATCTGCCTACAAGGAGCAGACTTAAATCCTGACATTTTTTAGCTTTTGCTGTGTGAAATGCACCCAGTCAGGGTTTGCAATTCAGCTGCATCCTGGGCTTCTCCAGCTTTCCAGGGTGAGGGCTTTAATCAGTAAGGGCTTTAATCCCCTGGCTGATGGCACAGAGGGGCACTCCTGAAATCACTGGGCAGACAACAGAGCTCCAGCTGAGAGATGTGAGATTCCTTCACCTGCCTGCATGCAGGAGAAAAGCCAGGTTTTTTTTGTGGCAGTGGAGCTGACAGAAGTTATCTCACTCTGCCAGCCAAAAGCAGGCACCAGCTGGCTCTTGCAGCACCTGGGATGGTGCCAGCAGCAGCTCCAGGCAGGCTGTGAGACACTGTGGGCATCCCTCACCCACCACAGCAGCTGCTGGGGCAGGGGGTGGCAGGGAAAGAGAGGAGCTGATAGATCAGGGATGGGCTGTGCAGGGAGAGGAGCTGCAGAACTGGTGAGCTTTAAATACAATGTGAAGGTGTGAGGTGGTGTGAGCTCCCCAAAAATTGAGTCTCCGGGCAAGGTGGCAATTGGAGTATTCCTTTCTTTGCTGTGGGGTTACATTAACCAGCAGGCATTGTCCCTGCTCATTGAAGAGGGGTTGGAATGAGGATTTTTGGGGGTCCCTTCCCACCCAAAGTGCTCCATGAGCCTTGGTCAGCCCTGTGCAGCAGCACCAGGAGCAGCCTCACATCTCACCTGTGCTCTCTCACCTGCTCTTCAAGGATAAACTCCTTCCAGTGATTAACTATTCTTTTATTAGACTTTTCTTGATACTTAACTTGGCTCTTCTGTTGTATCCTTTATGTTTACTGCATCCTTTATGTTTATTGCTCTTTCTCCTCTAGGCATAAACTTTTATTCCCTTCCTCTTAACTACTGCTTTTACCTATTTGCCAATATCAGTCCCCACAGTCTTTTCTTGGCTGAACAGACCACAGACTGATGAAATGCTCCCACTTTTCTTAGCTGTGTGATCATTCCCACTCCTGCAGAGCAAGGCCAGGAGGGGCCTTTCTCAGCACCCCAAACAGAGGAGCCCAAAGCTTTGCCAGACTCACAGAAATAAAGGAGGACTCAATATTTGATATGAGCAGCCAGATGAAATCTCAGCTCACTTAGATTCACTGTTGGATCAGCCCAAGGATCTTCTCCCCCAGGAGTGTAAAATAATGGAGATCCCCTCTCTTGAAAGATTTAACTCACCTTCCCCAGCACCTGGCACTGCTGCTCAGATTCCCTTTTCTCCACCTTTCATGACAACAATCATTTATCAACTTTCTCAAGCAAAACAGCTTAAGCTGGGCTGCTGCTGCTCATCCTAATGAGCCAAAGCCTCTTCATATCTTTAAAAGGATTTTGGCTGTGGGAAGGTCAGAGGCAAACAATCCACTGTGTCAGGCTAGATTAGATTTCATTTTAAAGTGTGACACTCTTTTCTGTTATTAATGCTGCCAGGCACTAAGGAGTTTCATTAACTGCCTACAGCAAAGCCAACGTGACTTTTTTTTTTTTTTTTTTTTTTTTTTTNTTTTTTTTTTTTTTTTTTTTGGTACAACAGAACAGCCAGTAACATGCAACAAATATTTGTGTTATAAAAGGAGGTTACCTTGAACTCTTCAATAAACTTCAGGGTTTTTTTGTTGTCTACTTGGTCCCCCTGATTTTCTCTGGAGGCAGCCTACCTTACTTAGTGTCCTTCACAAATGTTGATGCCTTTTTCCTCTTGGGGTGGCTGTAAGTGTCCATTGTTATCTCAGGTGACTGAAGCAGCTCCACCAGACTCCAGGAGAAGATTAATTTCTTATTCTATTATTTAGACCATCACAGTCCATTAATTTGCAGCTTGTGCCTCCTTCCATTTGCAGAACCTTTTCTTGAGTGGGTTTATCCATGGCTTTTCTAAGATCCCAATAAGCACCACCTGGTCCTATCTTAAATCTGTCCTGGGTCAAGGGACAAGCATTTCCTGGAGTTATGGATTATAACACTTAATTAAAATGTACTTCCATGTTCCTTCACTTGCTCTGAACAGTAACTCACCTTATTCAGCAACCTCTGAAGATGAACAGCTTCCTGAACAGCTTCCTCTAAGCATTGCCTCTGAATAAAGGAATTCTTGTGAAAACAGCAGAAGCACCCATTTATGTAATTAAAATTTCTCTGTTTACATGGAAAATCACTGAGACTAATGCTGCAGGAAGATGAAGACTTTACAGGGGAGGACCTTGACTTTCAAGTTCTGCTGAAGAACATGAGTCATCTTTGGGAATGGGATTAAAGTAAATTTCTTCTTCGGAAGCAGGCTTTACTTTGTGACACTCCTTTTTCCCTGCTTTTCTGGCTGCTTGATGCCTGTGCTCAGAGTCAAGGTAGGAAGAGGAGAAAATTAATGCCATCAAGGTATCCCTGCAGCAGCCTCTCTGTTGAAATTGGGGATGGGAGATCTGCATCACCTCCAACAACATTGTCTTGGCTTCTTCAGATCTCCCCATTCTGTGCACTGACCAAAGTCCTGTGGTGGAGATCCCAAAACCAGTCATGTTTTGGGATAGGATGTTGTCATTCTGAACTCACTGGTGTGGAGAGAGAAAAAGAAAGTTCATGAAGAGACTTGATAAAGGAGGCTCTGCTGGAAGTTTTACTCTGTGCTGTTTTTCTGGTGTTGCATTTTATTACTGCTTGTTTTCGAGGTGGTGTTTGAATTATCTATTCTTTTAAAGGTTATAGGCAATAAAAAAGGTAGTGCCAGCAGTTCACTGCCTACGATAAGATACTCTCAACAACACACTTAAAATAGAAAGGAAATATGAGTTACTTTATTGATCCCTTAGGAGGAGGCCAAGCCAAACAAAATATTTATAAAAAATATTCTGCATGCTTTGACCTTTATAATATAGGCAGCTATAGAACAGGGACTTGATCATGCATCTGTAGATGAACTTCTACAATTCATACCTTATTTAAGGCATTAAAAATGACATTTTTATAAGCAGGCTGACCTTTGCTGTTTGTCAGTGTGTTTAGAGTTTCCATCATCCCTCAAATTGGAGGATGCAACTCTTATTTCAGGGCTTGTTGAGGTGGCACTCTCTCCAGAGAAATCTCTGAATGACCAAGGAGAAATTTCTTGATAAAGGAGGAATTTCTCTATTGCAGAGAAAAAGGAGGGGTAGGAGGGAAAAGGGATGGGAAAAGGGATGGGGAAAGAAGTTGGAGATGACTTCTTAAAGAGTCCCCTTTGTGAAGTCTATGAGGAATCACTGTTACCCCACTGCCCCTTGGAGAACCCTCAGGGCCAGGATCCCTGGTGGAAGAACTTCTGCTCATCACATAAGTGATACAAAACAAAGTGGAACATTTCTGAGAAGTTGTCAGGACGGATTCTGAGTTCATCCAGCAATTCCCAGACCTCTGTGTGAGCAGCTGTGTCCCAGTGAGGGGAACCACTTGACACAGTGCAGTGAAACATCCTGGAAAAGGCGTGTGGGGAGGGTTTGCACAGCCTGCAGCAAATCCATGATGCCAGATGTGGTAGCCCACAGTGGGGTAGGGGATTTGGGGGGATTTGGAAGACATCAGCTGAGAAAATTAGACAGGAACCAGAGGAAAGCAATTCCAGGAGCTGTGTGGATGCAGAATGTTCCTCTAGGAATATGGTGAATATAAGAAAGCTGAACCTAAAATATTTTGATGAGAATCACTTTGAAAACAACATATTTAAACCCAGAGTTACTGAAGCCTGGTTTAATGTGGAATAGGGACACTTGGTGGAGAAATATCAAGATTTACCCAAGAACACCTTCCAGCAGAATGTGTCCTTCAGGACACACCTGAGCTCTGAGAAACTTGCAGGTGTATTCCCCAAAAAGGTGACACTGCTTTTGGAAAGGCTAAATTCCAATATCAATTAAATGCTGACAAATGTGGGAGACCAGGGATATTTAGCAAACCCTGTGTGGAGATGCTGTTGTGGAAAGTTATTGGAGTCCATGGATATGGTTTGAAAACTGTTAAACGAATAAATTCCCTGGCAATGTTGTGTCATCCCACTGACATCTTCTTGGTGTTTATGGGACTTGCCTGCTTCCAGGGTAACCTGAATTCTACTTTATCTTGTAAATAATAATAATAATAATAATAATAATAATAATAATAATAATAATAATAATAATAATAATAATGTTGTTATTATTACTTTAAGCCAACCAGGCTGATCAGTTTACAAACAATGAATTTCTAGTTTCAGATTTTAACTGTACCAGTTAATAAACCAGTTCTTAAGAAATAACAAATGGTTTACCTGTTCTTTCAGCGACTGGTAGTAGGTAACCTTTATTTTAGATGGTCAAAAATGGTATTTGGTTAGGGTTAGGATTAGAATTTCTGGTGAAAACAAACCTGAGAGAAGAGTAAGGGTAAGGAATTGGTAAAATCTGCTTTTTTTGGAGTGGAAAAAGTTTGAGGGCAAATCCCAAGAAGGGTTGTGGCAGTGTGAGCAGGAAAAAGACGTGTTGTTATTTTCTTGCAGGCTCCATCCCTGGGTGAAGCTCTGCTTGGTGTGTTATTCACAGAGAAAATGCCAGCTGGAGATGAGTTATGTTACACTCAGCCCCGAAACTGTGCTCCAGAATGAATCAATTCTCAGCTACAAAGTGTAAGAAAAGCACATAATATTTATGTGGTGTCAAGTTTATGCCCTTGAAAGTGCAGCTCCCAGGACTGGGGGCTGAGGGGCTCCACAGGTTTCAGGGAAGATCTATGGATGCAGCCCAGCTGAGCCACAGAAAATGCTTCTTCCCTGATGAAGTAAGTGCCATTTATCTTTCCAAAGCTACAATCAAATCTAGAGGAAGCAGCCGAGGCAAAATAAGCAGGCTTAATTTTTTTTTTTTTATCTTTTAACCCATTTTAGATTTTGTTAATAAAATGCTTTTCAAGTGTGGCCTTGCATGAGTGTTAGGAAATATTTATTTTTCTGAGCAATGATTTAATACTTTTTGATGAGCCCATATTGCACGTGGGTGCTATAAATTTGATCTCCTCTTTTCAGCACACTTGACCACCATCCTGATTATACAGAGTGGCAGGTTTTAGGTAACATTGCTGGAAAATGGTCTTCAGGGATTATTCTGGATTTTTTTTTCTCAAAATAGCCTGACAACACATCCTGACAGTCTTTATGTCTGTATAGAACAAGCTTCCCCATGATTGTCAAAGGTTGGGTAGGTTTCTGGGGCTGGTTTTCAATGGAAATCAAAATAAATAAATATTTTAACTGCAACACATTTACAAGTTGGTGCATGCCTGGGGAATTTAGATTTTATTTTTGAGGTGTCACTGACACTTGAGGTCAGGTGCCCACAAAGAAATGGGTTCTGCCATCCTTAATTCCTGTCCCACTCACCTGTGGTTGCCTTACTTTCTATGATGAAATTTTGCTTTATATCTAATTTATATCTAATTTTCTATTGCTGAGCTTTGTCACCATTGAAAAGATGAGACTGAAATCCAGGTGGGATTCAGGGGCTGGCGTGCTCCCACTTGTTCCTCACAAAATATTTATCCAGACTCCTGGGCTTGTATCAGCCCTGAGGTTTATTTGTTTAGGGACCTCTCGTGGGAGGTGGGGAATGAAGGATTCATGCCATGTCTCAGGTAAAAAGGGATTTTAAACCCACATCACCCCTGTGCTAATTAACAGCCCAAGAAGACAAATCTGCTGCCTCTTCTTCCAGAAACGCAACCAAGCCCCTGCAGCCACAGCTGGAGCTGGCTCAGGGCCAGGGGTGGTGGGGCAGGCACAAGCCCAGCTGTTTGAAGGGAATTTATTCCCTGCTGCCCAGCCAGCAATGTCAAATCTGTGTCAGCACTCCTGCTTGCATGGTGTTTTTCAGGCATTTAATTATTTCCATCTATTTGAGGAGTCGTCGGTGCGCTCTCACACTTCTGGCCCCTGAAGCTGATGTGTAACTGCCTCTTCTTTGGTAAATTTAACCAGGTGCATTATCTGATGAAGTGCTTTTTTTGTGACTTAGAAGCAGCAGCGGGACTGAGCGTGGCAATCGATCCATATTGATCATCACAGTTTTTCCCTGGGCTTGAGCAGAGTGTGCTGTAAGGAGGGACTGCAGGGCTTCAGTGCTGCTTGGGCCTTATCCCTGAGACAAATCAAAGTCAGGGTAATTAATGCTGCTGGCATCAACATTAATTCTGGGCTGGTGATGATGTGGCCATTAAAAGGAGTGTGCAGCCTCTCCCTGCAGAGGAGGTGAATGTGTATTTGGCTGGATTGAGTTTGATGGATTATCTACCTCGGTCCTGCCACTGATATTTTTCTAAAGCTCGTTAAACATGAAGTGGTGGCAAAGCCCCGGGTTTTGCCTGCTGCTCCTGAGCCACTCAGAGCAGGCATTCCTGAGCCAATGTGTGTTTTCTCTCCAGCTGTGCAGAAGGAGCAATTGAGCCTCCTAAGTACTGCATGCAATAAAGAGCTGTGTTAAAAAGAAATACTGTTACCTCAGTCTTCCCAGGGAAAACAGCACTCGATGGTTCCTGCAGTGCTTGGGGTGGGAGGGGGGCTGGAGAGGGTGTGATTTTCTAAAATAGCCCTTTGCTTCTGCGTGTCCTTGAAGTCAGTGCCACCCCAGCCTCTCCCTGCCTCGGACTGGGGGAATATCTGGGCATCCTGTGGCCCCCTGGCCTGGGATGAACTCGCCTTTTCTGCTCTGTTTTGTGCAGGGTGCAGCCACAGAGGCAGGTACAGATCTCTTGCAAACCATCCTCTGAGCTCTGGTGGCTTTTGTGTGTGAAAATCTCGCAGCAGAATGGGTTACCACATCGTGGTGACAGTCTCTCTCTTCTCCATATCTCCCTTTTGAAACAGTAAAAGCTCGTTTGTGCCTTTAAAAATAATAACTTCCATAGATTACAGCCTCAACTGCATGCCAGCTTGTGTGGCTGCACTGTCTGAACCCTCTTTTATTCCAGAGACTTAATATAAAACTCTTCTGATTTGTTGTAAAAACCCTGGAAAAATCTTGCTTTGAGTGGATTTAAGGTGCCCCTATTGCTCTTTAATCCACTAATCCTTGTACCTGCAGCTTTCTGGGCAAAGCTCCTGGGATGCTGAATAAATGCTCCTGGCACATCCCTTGGCTGGGTACCAGCCTGGGAAAAGCTCAGCTCTGCCTCTGGAATCAGGGGATCCTAAATCTAGAGAGTTGCCAGCTGTTTTAGGAGCTGCTCTGCCTGGAGGGGTTGCAAACTCCAAAGTGGGAGAAGGTTTTAAACTCTGGGGGTTCCCACTTTTGGAGTGCAAACTCTACTCGTGGGTGAAGATGGGGACACTTGGGGACAACTCTGTGGGTCCATGTGACCTGCTCCAGCTGTGTCCTGCTTTGGATGGGAGGTGTTCAGGAGAAGGCATCCCTGGCACCAGCAGGCTGCAATTAGTTATTTGTAGGAATTCTCCAGCAATCTTGCTTTCATCCACGGCCAATGGTGCTATTCCAAAGTGGAAATGCAGAAATAACTGGGAGCACAAAGCAGCTTTTGTTCACACACCGATAGAGAAACTTCCTTTTTCTCCTGACACACTGCAGCCACTGAACAGGAGTTGTATTTTAATTTTTCCTACAATAAACCATCTTTTCTAGGTATCTACATCAGCTGAGCTTGTGGTATTCTATAGATATGCTCCAAAAGGCCAAGAGGTTACAAAAAGCAAAGCTGACACACGCTGTCCATTCTGGTCTCAAACCTTTTCCTCTGTTTAAGACAAAGCCAGAGGAGTTGAGCTCTGTCCACCCACAAATAGTGATAGTTCTGCAACAATAAAATTCATTGCTGATATGAGTATAATCTCATCAGCTTCACCCTAACCCCCAGATTTTCCTAAACTAACACGTCTGGAGACAAAATACTGACTCACAGAACTGCTGAGGCTTTCTGATCTGCGTCTGAATGAATTCCAAAGTTCTAAGTTGGAATTTATTTTTATTTTTAGCGTTGCTTTATCAAAATGCTCGTCTCCAGCTAGCTAGTGGTTGCTCAATCTGCATTTGAAGCCTCTTATTAGCTTGATGCTATCAAATTTATTTAACGATTCTTTGTTTGCATATCAAAGACAAAGTCTACATGGCTTGCTGCAGAGCTAGATCTGATCTGGAATCTTGTGTTAATTCTTTGATCTGGGTGCTTGCAGCGCTGTGTAAAACAACAAACCACAGCATTTTCATTAAGATACTCCAGTGATACCATTTCCTGAGAAAATAAGATTTTATTGCCCGATCTTCTGCGGGGGTGAGCGAACATGAGGCCCGTTTGTGTAGTGCACAAAAAGGTCAGAGACACGACAAGGCTGTTTATGAAAGAGCACATTCACCACTTGAGAAAACAAGCAGGGGAGCAGAGCTACCTCTGTGTGCAGCCCCACAGGGATGGAGGGGACACGGGGCAGTGACCACCCAGGGCAGCGCCTTGCAGGGAGCTGGGGAGGGGCACAGGTAAAAGGGAGGGGGAGAGAAGCATTTTCAACTCCATGGGTCATATAAAAACAATTAGTTAAACCTGTTAAACTGCCCCAAATCTAGTTTGCTGCAGTACAGTGATTGTTAAACCTGCTAAACTGCCCCAAATCTGGCTTATTGCAGTATAGTGTTGTTTAAATTTGCTAAACTGCCCCAAATCTAGTTTGGTGCAGTACAGTGTTTGTTAAACCTGCTAAACTGCCCCAAATCTGGCTTATTGCAGTATAGTGTTTTTTAAATTTGCTAAACTTCCCCAAATCTAGTTTGCTGCAGTACAGTGTTTGTTAAACTTGCTAAACTGCCCCAAATCTAGTTTGCTGCAGTACAGTGATTGTTAAACCTGCTAAACTGCCCCAAATCTGGCTTATTGCATTATAGTGTTTTTTAAACTTGCTAAACTGCCCCAAATCTGGCTTGTTGCAGTACAGTGTTTGTTAAGAATTAGGGTTTATAAATCCTCTTGGTTTGGTCCTGACAAGGAGATCTGCACAAAGGGGGAGAGGGAAGAGTAGCAGCAATGCATGGGTGCAATCCAGGTCGTGCCTCACAGCACAGAGCTTGTGGACAAGGTTTTCCCCTCTTCCTAAGAGAGGACTTTAGCAGGTATTGGATTTTCCCAACCATTAGCCTAACTATGCACAGCCATTCATAACCCTGCTCTGAGGGAGAAGTCTGTAAATGCTCTCAGCATCTGAAGAAAGGCCCGTGATCACCCCAGAGCTGCTGTAATTCCTTCTGCAATATTTGTACCACTGGCAGAAGCCACAAATCCTGGATCTGTGCTGTTGTGCTGGTCCAGCACCTTGTGGTGCTCAAAACTGGTGATTGATGGTGATCAGCAGCACAGCACAGCACAGAGGAAGGAAACCTTCAATTGCTGTCATCCTGTGCCCCCCTGGGAAGGCAGGACGGGCCAGGAGGAGCTTTTGAGAGGGATTTCTTTGAAGTTTTCTGGGAATGGCTGCAGACAAAGGGCAGGATGTGCCCGGGATGGCAGGCTGGGAGGAAGCCCAAGTCTGGCAGCAAAGACTGAGTGGTTTCTTACTGGCGCTTGAAAATCCCATGTAAATGTGATTACATTTTTATTTCACTGCAGTAATGGCTGTGGCTGGAGCCTGGAGGAGCAATAAACCCCCTGTCACTTGGGAGCCAGGCAGGGATGGAGCTGCTGGATGCATTTGCCTAATGGCAGCAAATGGGGTGGTGGCCTTCCCTGGCAGCTGCCAGAGGACTGGAATTCCCTTCACTTCCCTCAGCCTTTGGGGCTGTTTCTGGTGCCTTTGGGGATGAAGGATCCTCCACAGGAATAGGGCACAGACTGCATTCACAGCCCAGGCTCCTTGCCCAGACCTTGGCGAGCCATTAAGGAGCTTTTCTCCTTGAAGGCTGGGAAATGCCAGCAGTGGATGTGGATGTTGAAGCCCTGACTTTTAGAGCCAGACTCATAATTGTTTCTTTCTATTATTATTATTTTTCCCCTTAGTCTGAAGTTCACAATCAGTTCTCTAGCTAGGCCGTGCCTCAGCAAAAACTCTCATTCCAAAACCTTCAGAAAGGGAAGTTAGATTCAAATTTTGGGACTAAGCTGAAATTTCTCTAGATATGCTGCACTTCTCTTCAGTTTCTGTCAGACTCTTGAGTCCTGCTTTTCCAAAAAGCCTATTTTTGACATAAAGCTGGTATTTCATGAGCTTAAAGTGCATTTGGCAAGCCTAAGGATGCTGCATTCATTGTTATTTCAGAGCCAGCAGAGGAGAGGAGGTGCCTGCATTAACAAGGGACTGGGAGAGTTTGCCATCTGGGGCTTGCTTAAACTAATCAATGACATGGGATTATGAGCAAGATTTGCCCAAGGCTGAGGATTTCATTGGAACACTTGCAAATGATATTAAAGTGAGACCTCCAACAATGCTCTTGATGTAATTTAACCTTTTTTAACTAAGGAGCTGTGATGCATTTCATCCCAGAAATCCCCTGGATGCCAAGGAGCTGATTTCTGCAGCCTGCAGAGGAGATCAAGTCCCTGACATACACCAGCATGGCTCTGGTCACATAAACTGGGAGTTCTCATCTGTATTGCTCTGCTGATGTGATTTTTCTTGCAAACGTTTCTTGCAAAGAAAATCCAGCCCTTCCTTTTCTTTCTTAACACCAGTCAGCTTGGACAGGCATGAAAGCATTCCTGTGTTTCACTGAGCAAACTGCAGCAAAGATGTGTCTGCAACAGGTGGTGGTGGGCTGGTTTTATTGTCAGGATGTGGCTTCTGGTGGGAAGGTGTGCAAGGTGCTGATGAGAAAGGGAGGGAAGAAAGGGAGCCGTGGAAAAGCAGGAGAAAGTCACTTGCATCTCCATCATCTTGGGCAGACTTTAGTTTCCACTCTTATAAAGTGCTAGTAAAAAAATTAAGGAGGTTGTATCTTGGCTAATCAAAGAACAGGGAAGGGAGGTCGTGTAGGCCGAGCGACCTCCCAGGATTGTGTAGGAGGCTGATGTCAGATGGGAGCCATCTTCAGTATTTTTAGCTTTATTTTTTTTTTTTTTGGTCTTTTTGTGTTGTTGTTGCTGTTGTTTTGCTTTGTGTTTTCTTTTTAACCATCCCCAGAGGAGGAAGGGGAGGTCTGACAAGTCATTTGAAGGCTCCCTGAGAGCTCAGCAGGAGCAGCTCCAGCAGAGCAGGTGCAGCCTCAGCTGCAGGTGCTGGGGAGGAACCTCCCAGCCCAGATGGCAGCTGATTGTTCCCTTCCCTCTGAGCTCCTGATCTCACCTGATCCAGCTGGAGAAGCTGCTGTCACCTGGCAGGGACAGGCACCACAGCCCTGTGTCACTACTCAGGGCTGGCTGAGCATTGGTGCTGTGCAGCAGCAGAGAGCTGGGAGCAGCTTCTAAGATAAATTCTAAGATAAATTAAGTCCCAGAAATTTGTGTGTCATTCCCCCCTCTCCTACTTTAAAATAAAATTCCTTTGGGAACAATTCCATACCCACAGAAAGGAGGCTGGCTCCTTGTTTAAAGCTGAGGTTGCCCCTAATAATCCTTTCTGTGATTTGAAGAGTTTTGAGAATACTAAAACCGTAAGATTCATCTTTTCAGATATGGAATCTCTTTTCCTCTTGCCATTTTGCCCTGAAATTCTTCTAAAATGATTGAAATGCCTCTCACAGAGTGCTATTTCATCTTTGCTTCTCTTTTGTGTCTCCTTCTTTTTTTATGGAAGCAGCTTTGCTTTCTCAGTAAACAAGAGCTACATTTTTTCTTGATTTCATCAGGCTGCCAGCATGAGCTGCTCAGGACTCAGCTTTGATTTGCTGCAGACTCCAACAGAAACAGTAATCAAGTCAAAGGGATGAGGAGTAGATCTAATGGTATGTGGGCACAGGCACCTGGGATGAGATTTGCTATCAAATATTAAAAAAAAAAGTGTTGAAATATGATAAACTATCTGGGATTAAAGTGAAATGACAGGAAGGATTTTTGACAAATACAGATATTTTTTATCAGTGTGTCTCCAAATCCAGCTCTGATTTTCTGACAGCAGTGTACCTTCAAGCTCAGAAGTAAGGCCAACATAAAAGCCACTGGAATAACTCCTGACTTTGTAACAATCATCCCTGGAAGTGTTCAAGGCCAGGATGAAGGGTTTGGAGCAACCTGGGACAGTGGAATCTGTTTTTCCTGCCTGTGGCAGGGGTTGCAATGGGATGAGGTTTAAGGTTCATTCCAAACCAGATCATTTTAGGGTTCCATGAACTACTGTCAGGACTGAGCCCTGATTCTCAGGTGCACTCCAGTCCCTTTACCTGGAATTTACCTGTGGTTCACCCCCATTTGGAACCTAAACCCAGCAGAGAGCACTGGAACATTTTAACCCACCAGAATTTAAGTTGTTTTTTTTTTTTCCCCTGCATTTCTCTCTGCTCTAAGGAGGCAGCAAAATCCAGCACACTGTGTCACTCTTCAGTCTATCTTGTTGCCCAAGTGGGAATTTTTAGCAGCATAGAGCAGAAATTCCTCTCTAGAAACCAGGGAGCACCTAAGAGCTCTTTCCACATGAGATGTCCTGGCTGAGGATCTGTTGGGTCACCCATAAATATGGGCTGTGATTCTCTCTGAATTACCTCATCAATTTTACAAGGTCGAGAAGCACCAAACCCACAATTCTTTATAGCACCTAACAGATTTCCCCCCTCCCTCTCCTTCCTAACACTGATATGTCACATCAGCTTGTCTGTTGGCAACCCTTCCCAGGTACAGAGCCAGATCAGCAGAACTCCATTTATTTCAGTGGAAGGATGCCAGGGGATGCAGCGAGGCCCTGGCTCTCTCATCTGAGCTGGAGCTGTCGTGCTTAGCTCAGCTTATTGGTCATTTTTGCCTGAAGATTTTGTGAGAATCAGTTTTCTCACACAATTTGGGTATTTCTTGTTCCAGGATGGTCTGGAAATACCCCACAGCAGATGTTCTGGTGGCTCAAATTACACTTGAATTCCAAGTCTGGCCTGACCTTGAAGGAGCCAAACATAAAATGATAAAATCAGAGAATGCTTTGGGATGGGAGGGACCTTAAAGACCATCTCATTCCACCCTCTGCCACGGGCAGGGACACCTTCCACTAGACCAGGTTGCTCAGAGCTTCAACCAGCACTGAACACTTCAGGGATGGGGCATCTACCACCTCTGTGGATAACAACAGTGGGGTTGACCAACAGCTTGAACAGCAGCAAAATCCACTCAAAGGTTTCTCTGCCCTCGTTTCCCATCTCTTTCATGTGATATTAACTCTTGAACCCTGCTGCTCTGCTTTATATCCCACTCCCACCATGGATGGTGGTCCTGAGGTAGCACAGTCCATTTTCCCCCTCCACTCCATGTAATGCTTTCCTGTGCTTAGTGATGTCCCACATGGAAACCCTTGTTAGCCTTGCTAATTACTGTTGCACTATTTAAAATCAGTTTATCCTTTTTATTTTTTTGGCCAGCCAAGACAGGCATTTATCCTTGGGGCTGCCTGATTTCCATCATGTGGGTTTTTGGGATTGCAGTGCAAGGTTCTGCCTGGCTGGGCTTGCTGGTGCTCCAAGTTCTGTAAATCACAAGTGAAAAACCAGCACTGTTTGATCCTGGGTTTTTAATGCTTGTTCCATAAAACACACAAGGAGTGTTCCAAGCAAGGGCTCCTCAGAACAGTCATCATTTGGGATTTGGAAAGTGGTGCTGGCTGTGGGAAGAGTTCCCTTGTTCAGATGTAATGTAAAGCACGTGTACATTCAGGTCTGCTTGTGTTTAACAATGTGTTTGCCAATAATGAAAAACACACATGTCCAACACACAGTCATGCTTCACTGCTAAAGCTGCAAGGCCTCATTTGTTCTCTATGCACAATTACCATTTTATAAGATTTAAAGCTTTGTTTTTTTCTTCTTCTATTTTTTTTAACCTGTACTAGCAGAAAGCTCAGCTATTCAAAAAGAAAATCTGTTCTTTTAATGCTCAGGTATCTCACAGTACTTATGGATCAACTTTCCATGGTTTTATAGGGGTTGTTATCACTCCCCTGTATAACATTTGTAGCATGTAAATGGGACAGACAGTCTGGTATGACAATATGGTGATAAAATATTTACTTTTAATGTAGCGTGTTTACTATTAGATATCAAAACATTTTATTTTAAAAAAAGCAACAAACCTTTACTTTCCATATAGAGAAACAAGCCAGAAAGTTTAAATTATTTATGCCAAATCCATTACCAGCTCAGTGGCAGAATCAGAAACTGATGCTAGTTTTATGATGTTTGCCAACCCTGTGCAATGCTCAGAATATTTCAGTTAATGAAACATAAACCAATAAATAATAAACCATTAGCAAGTCCTAGGCCTGCCCTGGGATTTCAGTGGGAAGAGACTCAGGCTGTTATTGTGAATTGTAGCATCTGCTTCAGAAACATCTGCTGTCCTTGAATACCTGGCTGAAGTTTGGTGCCCCATCCTTGTCACTGAAGCACAATTTATTTAATCCATGAAATGCCATTTGCAAATAGTCCCTCAAACAGTTTTACTCCTAAATTATTGCATTTTTCTCCAATTTTGATGGATGTGTTTATACTTGATCACCAGTTCTTCAGGTAATCTTGTGAGCGATCAAATAAATGATTGAAATTCCTTTTTTCTTAACACCCTGTTACATTGTTCTGCTGAATCTAATCCAGATCACTCCACTCCTTTTGTATTTGGGCTTTCTTGGGTCATAGAATCATGGAATGGTTTGGGTTAGAAGGGAATTTAAAGACCCAGTTCCAACCCCCTGCCATTGCCAGGGACAAGCCCTGTGCAGCCTGGCCTTGGGCACTGCCAGGGATCCAGGGGCATCCACAGCTGCTCTGGGCACCCTGTGCCAGGGCCTGCCCACCCTCACAGGGAACAATTCCTGCCCAAAATCCCATCGAACCCTGCCCTTTGTCAGTTTGAAGCCATTCTCACTTGTCCTGTCCATCCCTTGTCCAAAGTCTCTCTCCATCTTTCTTGTCAGCTCCAGGTCCTGGAAGCCCTTGACTTTATCACTCTGAAGCCAGGGTGACAAATTCACCTCCAGGCTGAACAATTCCACTTTTCCCAGCCTTTCCTCATGGGAGAGGTCCTCCATCCCTCTGACCAACCTGGTGGCCTCCCTTGGACACCTTCCCTTTCTCTCCCATCCCAGGTTTGGGTGGCTGATGGAGCAGTGCCCACCTGGGTGATCCTTCCCAGGGCACTGGGGATGCCCCTAGAGCTGTGCCAGCAGGAAGGGCAGCAAAGCCAGGCCTGCTCCCACTTACATCATCCCTCTGCTCCAGCTTTTATGGACCAAGAAATGCTGTGATCAGCCTTCCCTTGCAGCCTGGCAGTGAGTGAGTGGCAGATTCAACCTTTACATCTGCTCAGAAAAGCACATTATGCCATGCTCCAGCAGCAGAGCAAATGCACCCATGGCATGCAAGAGCTGTGCCTGAGAGGATGTGTGCTCCAAGAAATGTGTCTGTGCCTCAGTTAAAAGGCATGTTTTCCATTCCTGTCATCCTGAGGTTTTCTTTACATTGTATGCAGCAGCTCTTAGCTCATAATTGCAGGTCAGCAGTTATTTAAGGCAGTGCAGCCTGTTTCTTTTTACCTAAAATAACTTCAAAACGTGCATTTATCCCCTCAGAATGGGTGGGATTGTGTTACAAGTGTAGCTCTGAATAACTCCAGTGAAACACAGATCAGAGCCATGCAGAGCCACTGTAATCGAAGAATAAACTCTCTGTAACCTTCCCAGAGCCACCTTCCTTGGAAGCTGCTGGGAAAGGTCAAGGCTGCTCTTTGCCCAGAGCCTCCCTAAAAACCAGGAGGAGATGTTTTGTGGCAGCTTCCTGCAACTGCAGTTGTGAAAGGGCAGCAAATTCCCCATCTTGGTCACTGTTCTTGCAACAAAACATTTGTTTCCTCCCCACACGGGGCTGATTTTATTTTCTTAGTAGAAAACCATTCCCTGGGTAATTCCAACCACATGTGAGACTTTTCCATAACAATTTCTGCAAACACCCCTTGAAACACCCACAGTAATTTTCATTCCCGCTTCTGAATTGGGGCTGTACATCTCACAAAATGCCACTTCCATTTGCTTTAGTGCTTGGAATTCAATTTATGGCTGGAGCATGGATGTCCACGTTTGCCTGCCTGGCCTGAAAATCCTGCCAGGCTTTTTCCTTGGGCTGCCCTTCAGAGAGCACCATGGGAGGGAAGGAAGGAGAATCAGCTTTTCCATGCTGCTCTCCTGCTCTTCCCAATTTCCCAGGACTCCCCACCACAACCCTGTGGCATCCTTATCTTCCACAAATCCACAAAAAAATGTTGCTTTATGGGCTTTGATGTCTTCCCACAGAGGATGGAGTGCAAAGGCTAAGAAAATTAGCTTAGATGGAAGGGAGAAATCCATGAGGGCAGGATCAGTGTGGGACTGGGAGAATCTCATGGAGCTGAGGGACTTCTGTACCTTGGCTTGACCTTGCTGAGCTTCACGGATAATTGTCGTTGCCTTTCATTAGCTGGGTCAGGAATTTCTGGACAAAGGATGGGACAAAGGGGAATGGCTTCAAACTGACAGAGGAGAGGGTTAGATGGGATTTGGGGAAGGAATTGTTCCCTGTGAGGGTGGGCAGGCCCTGGCACAGGGTGCCCAGAGCAGCTGTGGCTGCCCCTGGATCCCTGGCAGTGCCCAAGGCCAGGCTGGACATTGGAGAAGCCTGGGACAGTGGAAGGTGTCCATGCCAAGGGGTGGAACAAGATCTTTGAGTCCCTTCCAACTCAAACCATCCCGTGATTCTGTGATTCAAGCTTCCCAAGCAGAGATTTTCCAGCAGAGCTGCTCTCCTGGCTCACCAGCAAATCCCAAAGGCAAATGTCAGAGCTGCCTTTCCCCTTTAGGATTTCACACCTTGCTGCAGGGAGGACAAATTGGCCATTTCACGCTGTGCTGCTCTACAAAGGCTGCTCAGCTGAGCATCCAGGTGTGCCTGGAATGCACCTCTGCTGTGTCATCAGCATGTGCTGGCTGTGCTCAGCTCTGGGAAACATGAGATGGAGGAGCCAGAGGGATGGAAAAATCCCTAAGCTGTCCTGGGACAAATCAAAAAATCAAAAAAAAATCCCCAAAACCCACAAACAACTTCTACTTTTGTAGCTGTGCAGTCACTTGAAGCTGCTTTGTAAATCTTTCTAATAGAAGGTTGTTTCCCTCCCCTCTAATTAACATTTTACACTTCTCTTTGGTATGGTCATAGATGGAAAGGAAGCTTTGGGGAGTATTTTTATTTCTTTGGTTGTAAAGGAGGGCATTAAAAGAAAGAATTGTTTTCTCTTCTTAATGCATTTACGGCATGTAGCACAAAATCTGGAAGGGAAAAAGGCAAAAATCAATTGTAAAATCTTTTGAAATTATATTTATAATTCTGGACGACTAAACAGGCTGGGACTCACCGGATGTTTCTTTTCTTAGGCAGCAGAAAAGCACCAGAAAGGAAAACCAAACTCTTCAAAACTTTATTTTCATAACAGGGTAGTCTGACTACCGTAAGAACCATCTGCTAAAACCAGGCTTTTTTTTCTTTTTTTTTCTTTCTTTTGTTGTAAACTAATGTGACACTGGATCTGCTTTTAACAACGCACAGTTTTAAAAATATTTTTTGTCCTCAACAAAAGGAGAGTTATGACTCAAGACAACATGTTCCCACAAAACCCAAAGGCTGGACCTTGCTAAATCACAACTCTTTTGGTTTTAAATCACCTCCTTGATGAGGATATAGCATTCTATTGGGCAATATTTCACAAGAGCTGACCTTGTAGGTGATGTGGTCAGAGGGAAAAGATGTAGTGAGGCAGGGGAGGTGGCAGTGTTGTTATCCCTGAGAGTTTTCATGTGAACAGTCCCAGTGAACAATTTAAAAATAGGATTTGCAAGAGTGAGGCTAAATCAACATCTCTTCTATCCATATTTTCCTCCTATAAACTGAAATGCTGGAGTGGTTTGTTGGTCCCCTTGCTTCTTGCACTGCAGCTGTCACAGGGCTGCTCTTGGCTAAGAACACCCCAGATTTGGAGCATTTTATACTTTTAAGTAATTGAAGGAGTCTGCACAGCCAGGTAATCAATGAACTATGTAAATGCCAATACTAAAATGAAATGGTTAATTGAATTTAATTTCCCTGGGCTTCTGCTTCTGCATTCTCCCAGTGTGCTGCCCTAGGACAGACAACCCTTTCAGGAACAAAGAGGGTCTTTGCATCCAGTGGAATAGCATGAAACCCATTAAAATCCCTGGGAGTCTTTCCATGCTATTTAACAGGTTTGGCTCATCCCATTTATGAGCTCTAGGGGAGAGTGTTGCTCTTGGCCCTTTCTGCAGAGGCCCCTCTCAGGGGTCAGCATCTCATCCCGTGTCTGGCTTGGGGGGATGTACCTTTGGAAGGAATTACAGTGCAGGCAAGTGGCCAGAACACTTTTTCTCAGGTGATTTTATACCTCCTGAGAGGCATGTGCTGGGCAAGCTCTGATTTATTGCAGAAGGAGTTGGCACTGCACATAAAACACCCAATGTTGTGCTAAAACAATTCTCACAACTGGTCTCTCTGAGGCACTGCTCCTGTTTGCTGCCAGCTCGGGGTAATTCTGATGACAAATTAGTGTGAATTTGTGCATGCTGAAAGCTCCCCTCGCCCCTGCACAGCCTGGGAACAGCTCTGCAGCACTGAAGTGGCCTGAGAGCAGAACCAGCACTATCAGAAGGGATTTGTCACAAATCACTGGAGATCTAGAGGTGAAGGGGACCTGCAGCTGTGAGGTTTCATCTTCAGGATCCTCAGCCTCTGATGCATCTGCCAGCACTTCCCAAGGGACACAGCATTATCCAAAGGCTACCCTTGGAGCTGCTGTCCCTGGGGACAGAGGTGGCCCTGATGCTGATGGGGTGACACTGGGGGGTCACAGCTGCAGGGACTCTGGCATTAGTGCCTCCACTTCCCTTGAGGCTTGTTGTGCATGGCCTTCAAAAGTTTTTGTTCTCTTTGGATGCCAGATTCTTGGTAGTGGAGCTCTCCATCTGTCCAAAAGTAATGGAAGTGTGATCTTTCCCTCCCCTTGCTCCTCTGGAGCATCTTTGATGTGTTTGGGCAGGAAAACATCAAATTGGAAGAGCAGCAAGGCCTGTCCTGGCTGTTCTTTTGCTTTCATGTCCTCAATTGCTTTTTGTGGGCTCTCTGGCACTCCCACACAGCCCCTGCTCTGTTCCCAGTCCCTCTGATAATCCACACCCCCTGCTCAATCCCATTTTTCCTTCCTCACCCTCCCCATTCTCACTGGATCTCCATGGCCCAAATCCTCTCCCCAGCAGTCAGGCTTTTAGGGATTTACTGCTTTGCTCATCATTTCCCTTCTCTTCAAATCTGACATTTTAAAATAGCTTATTGCATCAGGTTTTTGGCCAAAAAAATCTCTGATGACCTGGAACTTTAAGGTCCATCTGAACACATTCAGCCCTAGATTTTGCTGATTCCCCAGTCTAGGAGTGCTGAAGCATTTCTTTTATTGGAGGGTGTGAGGCCCAGAGAAGCTGTGGCTGCCCCTGGATCCCTGGAAGTGCCCAAGGCCAGGTTGGACAGGGCTTGGGGCAACCTGGGATAGTGGAAGGTGTCCCTGCCATGGCAGGGGGTGGCACTTTGAGTCCCTTCCAACCCAAACCATTCCAGGATTCTTTAATCTTAAGGCTTTGCTGTGGTTCACTACACAGATAGGAGCCCCCTGAGGGAAAGAGTGTGCTGGGGGAGAATTAGGAGGTGGATTTTGGGGGTTAACTAGCTGGAATGTTTGGCTTTGGCATGCTCAGGCTGCAAGGTGAGGGTAACTGAGCCCATCTGCAGGATTCTCACAGCCCCAGACTGTCTTTGCTGTGCACAGAATCTCCCAGCAGCACAGAGCAATTCACAGCACGTCTTCAGCTCCCTTACAGGAGCTCTGCATATTCTAAAATTCTCTGAGAAGCCACCTCCATCCCCACAGCTGCTCTTGTCAGCTCCTTCCAATTTATTTTCAGGCTCTACCACTGCAGTTGTACCTGCTGGCTCCCCTTCCAGAAAGGATGAGCTCTAATTGTTCCAGTTCCTTCTGAGTCTCTCAAAAGGCTGAGCCACCACTTCTCCAATCACTGCAGCCTGGAGCTCCCCAAGGCCATCAGGTATGCAAAATGCATTTCCTCCTGCCAGAGGCTTGGAAATTCCTGTGCACCTGCTAGGATCTGGCTCTGGTGCACCTTTCACTGTGTTTCATGTAAGATCAGAGCTTTTCTACCCTGTGATATAATTCTGCCTGAATTAGGAAGCTTAGTTCTCAGCTTTTTGTTATACAAAATTGAAGTTGGTGACATTTCATGCTTTGAAAAGCTGCTCTGAAGAAGCTAAGATATTATTAGGTGTTACTTGAAAAGCATTTAAATTGTCTCAGCTCCATTTTTCTCCCAGACTGTTGGGATGAGAACATCTGGCATCAGTGTTTTCTCCAATCTGGAATACCCAAGGTCCTGCCTGCAGGACAGATGACCAGAGGTGGACAGAGTCCTTTCCAGTCTTTCTTTTCTGGGAGAATCAAACTGTGCTTGGACTCTTTTGAGGTGGGATTATAAAAAAAAGCACAATTGCAAGGGAAGGAAGCATTAAATTGTAGACTCTGCCTGTGGTGTGGAGGCATCTGCACTGCAGCTCCATTCTGTCTGGATCCATGTCCTAGGTTACAATGTAAGATGTGCCCACAGTCTGTATCCCATCACCACCCTCCGGAGCTGTTGGAACCAGGTGGGGCAGTGTTTTCCCTTGCCCCTCCCTCTGGGCTATCTCCTGTTCATGGGCCATCAAGGCCTTGCCCATGGCTCACAGGTGACTCCCTCTGGGTGTTATCTCTGTTAATTGGCAATCAAGGACCCATTGTATGACTCATAGAATGGTATCAGCCCATTGGGAGATGCTCCACCCAGGGGGAGGAGCCAAGCATTCCCACCTGGATATAATCTGGGACAGCACAGAGGGCAGGGGCCTGCTGGATTCCTGGAGGACCAGAACTACCAGACCTTTCTGTGGGATCACTGCTTCAACAAGACCACTTCATCTGGACTGCTACCACCACCCTAACTAACAGGGTGTCAGGTTGTATAATTTTCATTTATTTTATTTCACTTTTATTTCTCCTATTAAATTGTGTTTTCTGACTTGGAGTCTCTCACTGGTTTTACTTTCAAACCAGCACAATCCATCAATATGGATCTTCCCCAGCCTGAATCCTTTTGACATGTTTCATCAGTTATTTTTTATTTCCATATTCATCTGATGATGGATACATTGTACCCTGGTGCTTCATTTATGCTTTTCTATTCCTGTGCAAAAATACCACCGTTCTTGAGAATTAACCATATTTTTAAACCTCCCTCTACCTTCTCTTTTTTCCCCCCCAACCAAACCTAATCTTCAAAGATGCAATTTTAACTGTAACTTAATGTCTTAGGCTACAGAGCCCTTTGGTAGCACTTTTCCCTAATCTAATATTTCTGCTTTACTGGTCTTTCTGGTTGATTTTTAACATTATTTTCTGGTATGACACTTGCCTGAGTACCAGTTTATGGCACATCTGAGTTGAATTGTTCTTTAATAAATGATTTCATTCCTATCTACAGGATTTTGTGAACAGGCTCTCAGTGTGCAGTTCCCTCCTCTACCAGTCTGAATGGCCTTTGCTGGATTCTCATTCACTTGTGCTCATTTGGCTGCAAATATTTGGGAAAATTGTTGCATTTCTTTCAGTATTTTCAGTCCTTTCCCTCAAAATGGGCCATCACGAAGCCTCTGAGGTCCATGTTTGCTGTTCAGCAAAGGGAGAAAAGTTTCCATGTTAAGCACCTTGGCAGCACCAGGCATCCTTCACCTATTTTCCATTGTGAAAAAGTTTCCACCTATTTTTCACAGAGAAACGTGAAGGAAGCAAAGGATGGCAAACTCCTCTTGTAACTATTTTAAATGCCTTGTGCCTGGAAAAATGACTGACTTGCTCACTTCTTGGCTCTCCAGCTTTCTTGCACCAGAAGAAGAGCACAAATGACATGAAAGCACAGCTTCTGTTTGCTGCAGGGTTTTATTTTTATTGACATTTTATGCCCTGTAGCCTCGTCCAGCCCTCTCCTCAACACTGACTCTGGTTTTCAACAGGATAAATCCTTCTCCCCACAGCCTCTGGGGTGAATTAAAAGCTCTGCCACCTCCTCAGGGTTTGGTTATGTCTGGCTGAATTCTGCTGGCGTGGTCTCTTCCTGAATTAGGAAATGGCTCCGTGTTTTAGGAAAGAGCAATAAAGAGTCAGGCTCAATAAAGTGTCAATAGGCTGACAAACGCTGGCCTGTGTGTTCAAATAGCCCCAAGTCACACATCCTGATGGGTCTCAAACCAGGCAGTCCAAATTTTCTGCCTAAATTGCTGCTTGTGGCTGAAAAACCAGGCCAAGCTGCCTGGGCATCTCTGTTATCTTCCCCAGTGTCTGGGTCTTGCAACCAATTTTCTGTGTTTTCACTTGTGTTTCATTTTGCATCTTGCATAGAAAGATCTCTGTACATTTCATTTAAGCTGGATTTTTACCATTCATTTCCTTGTTGAAATTAATTGAACTGTTTTCCTGGAAAAGCTGTAGCATGCAGAAGCTCTTGCTCTGTAACACATCACGGATTTCCATGTGCTTTGTTTGAAAAATTGTTCCTAAAAAACCATGCAAATAACTGAAGATAGCTGAGGCTGCATCTCCAGTTTGTGATGAGTTTAAGACTGAAATGCCCATCTCCACTTGTGGCTCCTGTTTGCAATTTGTATTTTTTTTTTCCTTATTTGTAATACGAAAGCAACATTCTTTTGCCGAGAAGTGGATGCAGCTGGAGTTGGTGGCACTACTGGAGTGAAGGCAATATTCTCACCTTTTCTTGTTGATTCAAGCTGCAAGTCTTTTCCACTCTGAAGGATTACCATGAGTTTGGTTTTCCAGCCTTGCTTGGAAACGTCTTGTATCCTTCAAAAATAGGAACATTCGAGTTGCAATTGGCATGGACTGAGAAAGCCCTTATTAATGATCCATCCTGTTTTTTCTGCTGCAACTTGCCCGCCCTCAGAGCAGGAGCAGGAGGTGACACTTGTGGACATCAGGCAGGGTGGGAGCTCTGCTCAGCTCCTCTGATAGATCAGCTCTAATTTAAAATGTGGCCACAAATGAGGTGATCATCGTGCCTGGTTGGGACAAAACTGAAAGTCAGGAGCTTCAATTAGTTTGTTTATTGATAGGAAGAATTGCTGTAAATCTGCTTTGGTGGTTTGTGTTTTTTTTTAATAAAAAGTAAAGACACATTTGTTCCAGTAAGAAACAGTTCATGCAGCTGAGCCTTGAATAAAAGTAAAAAGGGAATAGTGGAATTCGGTGCATGATGTTATTTATAAAAATGGCCTTCACATTTCTGTGGTTTCTTCAACCTGGAAAAGCAAATTTGCCCAAGTTTTCGTTTCCTAAGAGGAGATAAGAACCCCACTCCCTGGAAAAAGCTCAGTGAAAGGCTCACCCTTGATGTGTGCTGGCTTATAAAGCACTGCTATATGTAAACCACAGAAATGGAATGTAATTGCAAACTCCTGCTCCATCCTATATATACAGAGCCTAGACAGTCTGGTCAGCTCTGCCCAAAGCAGGGATTTGTTCTGAGGGAGCCAGAGCTGTCTGGGTGTCTGGTCACCTCTCTGTGCCCCCTCCCTGCCTCTTCCCTCTGCCCCTTCCCTTCCTCATTCTTTCCCCCACGCTTAGGGAAGAGCTGATGTCTTCAAAATAAATGGAGCTGAGTGCAGGCAGGATGATTTACTCACTTTGCAATACTCAGCAGCATTTTTTCTCAGTCAATCAGAGATCCTGCTGTAAATTGTAGGACATCAGGGTGGCAGCCCTGGGTCTGCAGAGGGGTGTCAAAGAGCCCACCCTACACCTTCTTTCCTCCCACATTAACACACACTCCAGATTTTCATATTTCTGCAGTCTGAATCCAAGTCCTTACCCCATTCAATGTATGATAGTAGGTGGTACAATCCTTTTCTTGCCCTGGAGTTGTCCCAGATGGGGTCAACTGTCCCAAATGGGATCCATTGCCTGGTTTTGCTCCAGCCCTCAGAGCTGTGTTAGGAAAGGAGATGTTGTCTGCTCAGCCCTCCTGTGTCCCCTCCAGTCACCTCCTCCTTAGATCCCAATCCTTCCCTCACTCTTCCTGAGTGTTTGGAAGGCAAGTTGTGGTGCAGTGCCACCAGCACTGGCCTCAGGGCCTGAATTCCCCTCACAGAATCACTTAGGTTGGGAAAAACTCTCTGAGATCATCAAATCCAGCTCTTCCCCCAGCACTGCCAAGGCCACCATGTCCCAAGTGCCACATCCACATGGCTTTGGAACACTTCCAGGGATGGTGATGGGCAGTCAGTGTTTAATATTCAAGCATCACTTCACAATGTCCCTCCCACCCAGTGCCATTTGCTTGGGTCTGTCTCTGTTGCTTTTCATGCAATTATTTGGCTCCTGGTTATCAATAGATAAACTCTTAGGGGTTTTTTTTGTTGGTTTTGTTTTTTTTTTTTTTTTTTTTTTTTTTTTTTTTTTTTTTTTTGTTTTTTTTTNGATTTAACTTTGCTTTTTTTGTCTTTGTTCTCAGCTGTCTTGAAGCAGTGATTTGGAAGAGCCATGACCTCTGGAGGACTGTGGTCTTCACAAGGAGGTGCTCAGCTCCAGCTGTGGCTGTGCCAGAGGACAGAGCCACCACTGACCCATTCCTGTGTTAAACCACATCCTCAGGGCTGTGTTTATTTAACTGTGCAAACAGCACCTTGAGCTAAATATTGGGTACTCTAGGAATGTCTGCAGGGGCAGGATTTGGGCATCCTGCAGGCAAAACACCCAGGGTGGATGGGCAGGATTCAAAGCCATGCCCTCTCCCAGGAAAATGGTTTCTGGAGAAGGATTGTGGTGGGATTATCCCCCAATCCCACCAGGTTTGCCTCTTCTGGGATTTCTGCAGCAAAACCCTGTGCTCTCTCCCTTCCCCAGATCCTGATCCTGATGGATCTCCCAGGACTGGGAGCTCTGGCAGCTCCACAGCCTTGGGGAGAGCTCCTGCAGGCCACAGGAAAATACCCAGCTTTTAGCTGCTGATGGCTTGAATTGGATTTAAACTATAAATAAAAGACCCTCCAGTCCATTACCTGCCCTCTGCAGTTCAGACTCACTGCATTTCCAAGGTAGCTATTGAAATAAACTCTGTATTTTGTGGACATAGACCCTTACATTTCCACCTCAGCCATTTAGGATCACATGAGCCTTTAAAAGCTTTCCCAGGCTTCAATTGCCTGAGCTGATTATGCACAAATCAGATTTTGGTGCTGGCTCCTGTTCCTGTTATCATCCTATCCAATTTCAGCCACCCCTTCCATCTCTGCCACAGTTATGGAATCCAGATTTAAGGGGATTTGCCAGAATGTCCATGAAAACCTGTCCTGCTGAATCTGAAACTGATTCCAACAATAATTAATCTTCCCAGCAAAGCTTCTTTTGCAAAAGTTGTGCTCTCACTTTGCCCAGCTACCAACATACATCCCAGTCACTTTATTCCTTCCTGCTCTGTTTTATGTGTGTTTTTCTAAGGAAAAACTGTATTTTATAACAAAAGAGCAAGCAGGGTTAGCTGTATTTCAGTAAAAGAGATAAACAGAAGTTAATTTACACTTGGCAAGCACGGAGATAAAGTGGGACTACGAAAATCAGGTACTGAATTTTAGGTTGTCAAGTAACGAATGTTTAATGGCAAAGGTTTTTCTAATGGAAGAAAAATTGCATATACTTCTCATATTCTCTGCTGAGGCTGTCAAAGTTTGGGGAAAAGTGCTACACAAGCACTTTTCCTCCTGAAGAACAAAAGAACTGCATAATCTTTCATTTCATTCTAACTTTTGTTTGAAGCTGCCATAATCCTCACCCCCGCCCACTCCCTTTAGGATTATTTCTGAGTGGCATTTCTCTTTTCCTCTGTTTTGCAGGAGCAGCTGGAGCATCACCTGTACTCCTGTTTTTGGGGGGCTGCAGACAAGATGCCTCAGACATCAGCACCCAGACATGAGGGTGGGAGAGCTGCTGCTGCAGTCCTTCCCTACAGCACCACTGCACAAGGTTGTCTTCTAAAACCTGCACATAAAGGATGTAAACTTTTCCTTTTTCCTTTCTCTGGAAGCCTAGGGAGATTAAAAAGTCATTGGGAAAATGTTCAAAAAAGAGATGAAGTGTTTAATAATGCTATTTTTGTCCTGGGCTCTGTGAATTCCTCGTATCTTCCCCTCCTCCCCTCTCCTCTGATTTGCACTGTGGGATTAAGAACCTGATTCATGTGCAGATTTTGAACCTGAGAGGTTTCTTCTTTCTCCTGCTGAGCTGTATCCCCCTCCCAGCCAAGCATTCCTTGCAGCACCCAGGGAATTGGAGGGGCTGATGCTGGGGGTGCTGCTGCCACAAACTGGGATGGATTCAAAAGGACACCCCAGGAACCTCCACCCCCAGCACCTTGAATTCCTCCTCTGCTGATTCAGCTCTGAAGGAAACACCTGAGGAGAGGGGACAGTCCCTGATTACAGGCACTGACACAGGCCAGCCTCTCTGCTTCCCTTTGTCCCAGCATTTTCCCTGTGGGTCTCCTCACAGCCTTGCCATGCCTGATGGAGAAAATTCTTTCCTTCACTCATTTCTTCTCATCAGGAACAATTTTTTAGCTTTCCTGCTTCGCTGGTTCATACATTTCCAAATTATGCCTGTTTTCTCCCTTGTGCCCAATAAATTCCCTGCCTTCCTCGGAGTATTAATTAAAAATATTAAAATTTCAAACCTGATTTGTGATAATCTTTCAAAATCGGTGAGGGCTTTTGGGATTCCCTGAGTGATCATGTGTTAGAGACAGAAAAAAATCTGCATTTTGATGCTGAGAGTTGTCCTGGCTGCTTTGTACCTGGGTGACTCCAGCCTGAGGCTCTCCTTAGACCTTTGCTCTTTTAGGCCAGGTGAGAAGGAAATGCAATAATTCCTTCAGCCCATTCTTCACCAGGATTAAGGGTTTATAAAATATTATAAATTAGCAGTACTTCTGTTTCATATTCTGCTTAAAACTAATTTGAGGTAGAATAAGACTTAAGTCTCCTGATTAAAGCTTTGTGAATTATGAGAAATTACAGAGTTAGGAGAAAGGAAATGAGCCTCTTTGTGAAAGCAGATGATCTAGGTTATACTTTATAAAATTCTTACATTACACTACTTTAACTGATGGATCTTCCAACTTATTTAGAACTCATTTCCTAGTTTGGCATCGTCACCACCTGGATAGTTAGTTATTTGAGAGAGAAATAAAGGTATTTTGTTTTCATGGCAAAAGCATCATCCTTAAGTAATGGAGATGCTTTTTGCCAAACTTATTCCAAATGGCCTTAAGAGCTGAAACTTCCTCTTTGAATATTGTTAGGAAAATAATTAACTCTCAGAAATGCAAATAGAGGTATAAAACATATAAACCATGTTGTGAGCTGGAAGTTTTAACAGGAGCTGCACAGTGTGTCACCATTCCAGTCCATCTTTGCCCCAGAAAGTATTTGCTCTTGATTTATCTTTGTTTGGCTTCGGTTTTGCACTAGAAAACCCAAACAAAATGATTTCGCATTTGTGTCATATTTTAAAACTTACCTATCCAAAAGCCACAAAACCCAAATAACTTTTTCCCCTCATTTTTTTATGCTGTGGTGAAACACAAACTTCCCAGAGGAAACACAGACAGCACATCCTGCAGATATGTCATTTGCCATGTTGTTTATCCTAATTTAAATTTTTTTGGGGGTGTTGATTGGATTGAAACCGTGGGACAGGTGACAGTATTTGCACCCTGAACTCCCAGAGGAGTGGGAGAGGTTTTTTTTTTTTTACCCCATTAAGGAGTGTAAGGGGGCTCCAGTGAATCTCCTTGGCTGTCACAGCCAAACCCCATCCTGTGAGTCTGCTAGCCAGGCCTGATGCCTTCCCAGATTGCCTCAGCTTTTGATGCCTTAAGTTTTAGTTTAGTTTTTCAGGCTCTGTGGTGCCCAGGGTGCAGCTCTGAGCTCACAGTCAGGGGCACTCAGCTCTGCACACAGCAGGGACACAAAACAAATCCTTTTCCTGCTGCACTCCAAGGACAACTTTCAGCCCCAAAGCACAAACAAGGGTGGCTGGAGGGAGGAACAAGAAGGATGGGAGCTCACAGCCTGGAGCTGGAATGGGACAATTAAACCCCAATGTGCAAATGGACCAAAACTGATCAAAGTGTGAGACCTCGTGACCATTTGTCCATTTTGTGACCATTTTGGGTCCATTTTGTGACCATTTTGGGTCCACTTTGGGTGCAGCCCTGGCCAGGCTCTTGTCCTGCCCAAGGTATATCCTAGAGCCTTTCCAATAAATCCCTACTTTATTCTCTAGCTCTGTCCAGTCTCTGTTTGAGCTCAGCCTTCTCAAGGCATCACTTTGATCCCCTGCTTTTGTGACCTGGTCTCAGTGATGAGTTGCCAAATCCTGTCGATTTTTGGGAGGAGGCTGCTCCTTGCATTTGCTGTGCAAATGTGATTGCTGAGCTTTGATTCCTCTGAAACCCCTTCTGTGCTGGAGGAGGAAGGGCAGAGCCTCCTTGAGAGGAGCTTTCTTCTGCATTTAAAGCAAGATCTGATCGCCCGGGCTCACGGCAGCTCAATAATCAGGATTTCCTCTATAGTTTGGGATCAAAGCTCTCCAGCTGCTGGAAATGCAAAGCGGCGCTGAACTTGGCTTGAGGCAGAGCTGCCAGCTCTGTGTGTGCTGCTCAGCATCCCTGCCCAGGGCACGGCAGGGAATGCAGCTCTGGGAGGGCTCCTGTCATCCCCAAAAATCACGGGGAAGGTGGAGTTTCCCTGAGCAGAGCTCAGCGCTGCCCTGAGACCCGGCAGAGCTGCCTGAGCATCCCTGCGAGGGTGGGTCGGGGTGGGTTTGTGCCTTCTGAGCCTCCTGGAACACCCCAGGGGATGTAAAAATGGGTTAAAACCCCGTTAAAATTGAGTGGGGAGCATTTGTCTTCGAGTGTGACTCCACCACACATCAGTGGAAGTCCCACATCAGCTCCAGGGTGTGTGTGAGCTCCCTGTTAATTCCAGAGGCAACAGCAGCATTTAGGCAGTCAGCATCTACTTAAAAAAAAAACAAAAAACAAATCAATCCTAATAGTACTATGTACATTTTTCCTAGATTAAAATCATAAATTTCAATCCATTTATTTCCCTTCCCCCAGACAAATATATAAATAAATAAATGTGGCATTTTTACTTTCAATGCTTTTTAAAAAAAGCATTTCTCGAGAAGTTGGAAGGGGAGATTTGTTACATTTCTTTTCAGAAGATTTATGGCCTGAACAAACTCGCTCCTGGTAAAAAATGTGGGGTTTTTTTCCAGATCTCTGCTGAGGGTTTGGAGAAGTTTTTAATTATATAAATGAGATACTTAAAGAGAAAACTACATATGTGTTTTCAATGCTTGAGAGATGTTTTCTCTGAGTTCTGCACACACTGCTGGCCTGGTCTGCTGAGCATTTGCAGCAGCACAGGTTTGTAAGGGCCTCAAGAAAACAGTTGCACAATTATATTTACTGAATTTTCCCATAAAGAGCAGTTTTCCTGCCTGAGAAAAATGTGTTCATTACAAAAGGTCTAAGTAAGTGCAGTCATGTTTCCAGAATTTATTACTTCTTGGGGAAAACATTTTATTAGGAGTTTTATTCCATTACAAATGTTGAATAGGAATTCTGGAGGAGTTGTGTTTGTTTTCTGAAGCGTGCTTAATTTAAGCTTCACCATTGGCCACGACTTCTTCATTACCATACTCAGTAATGGACTTGCATACATTAACATCCATTTCTATGTCCCTAAGAAGATTTTCTGGGGAAAAAAAATGAGCATTACATTAAATACCCCATTTTCTACAAGAAGAAAAAGTTATGGCCAATTAGAGATGCAAGATCCCAGCTCCCAGTGATGTCAGAGAGCCGAGAAAACAGGAAGATGGTTCCTATTTGACAAATTCCGTCAAGTAACTTGTCATTTCTCAGCTTTGTTTCTCTCTATGAGTAACCTGAAAGTGACTTAAGTTTTTGTTTTTATTCAATTTGCAGTCAGCTAATTCCCTCTGCAGAATGAGAGCTGATGAACGGAGAAGGGAAAATTTGGAAGTCCCACGTGGGAAAGTTCAAGTCTTGGTGATGAACTCAGAAATGTGGAGCCCTGCCTGGGGGTGAGCAGAGCTCCCAAGCCTCCTGTCTCCAGAAGGCTGGGAGAACAAATGAGGATCAGTGCCAGAGCAGCAGACACAGATTTGAGTTGTATCAGGGAAAAGTGGGATTTCTGTTTGAGGCTGAGTGGAGGAGCAGTCACACACTTCAGAGAGATGCACCTCCTGTGTCAGCTCATCCCTGTGCACACAAAGCCAAGGGCTCAGGAGGTGGATTTGCTTCAGAATTATGTTATTCACCCACAGTCTTCCCAATCTTCCTGGCTGGTTTTGTTTTGTTTTGTTTTTCTTTTCTTTTTGCTTTGTTCTACCTGGGATTACTGCAGCACAAATGGACTGAGTCAAAGAATCTCATTAGCAAGGGAGGAAATTCTATCAGATGTTGACAAAATAAACCAGAAGAGTAATCAGCCTTTAGAAGAAAACTTCAGGTAATGGAGCCACCCTGAAGAAGAAGCTGGGGAATGGTTCAGCTGAGGGAATCTGGTATTGGGAGGGAGATTCAAAGGCATAATACTAAACACCAGGACGTGGCATTTCTAAGAGCTTTGTATAAGAGTATAATGGCCATACCTAAAAATAATGCCTCTTGAACGAGCTGGGGACTTCATAAAGGTTGAAAAAGAGAGAAATAAAGCAGAAATTTTGTGTGATGCAACACCTGTGCCTGGTGCTGGGTGAGGAGAATTAAGGTGAGGGATAGTGTGGGCTGACATGGCCAAGGTGGGATACAGAAGATATGATGTGCTGTGCAAAGAATTGCTCAGGAGCAGCAGAAATCACTTTTTGGCATAAAAACCACTGAAGAGTGCACGAGCAAGAGAGCTGCTTCCCACAGACATTCACATCATTCAGTGTGGTGAGAGTTCTGAAAAGTCTGTGCACAATCATAGGATTGTTTAGGTTGGGAAAGACCTCTGGGATCACTGTGTCAATTAACCCAGCACTGCCAAGGCCACTGCCACCCCATGTCCCCACATCCACACAGGTTTTATATCCCTTCAGAGGCTGTGAAATTGATGCCTTGGGAAGGCTGACCTGGGACAGAGACTGGACAAATCTAAGAGAATAAAGCAGGTATTTATTGGAAAGCCTTTAGGGTACACCTTGGGCAGGACAAGAGCCTGGCCAGGGATACACTCAAGGTGGACCCAAAATGGTCACAAAATGGACAAATGGTCACGAGGTCTCACACTTTTATAAGTTTTGGTCCATTTGCACATTGGGGTTGAATTGTCCAATTCCAGCTCCAGGCTGTGAGGTCCCATCCTTGTTGTTCCTCCTTTCAGCTCCAAAAGTCAACCTGGGCTCAAGTTTCCTGTGCAAAATAAAAGTGGGAGATGAAGCCTGAAGTCCTAATGGAAGTTAATCTGTGAGTGTTGGTGCTGGGTCTGCTGGACACATCTCTGTGTGACAAGCAGTTCTAGACCACCTGACAAGGAAAATAGATTGTCAGCTCTGTTTTTCTTTGGAACAATCTGTTTAAAAACCATCATATTTTCCTGTAATTAAAGCTTTGCAGAGAGCTTTAGAGCCACATGCTCAAAATCTTCAGGAAGAGCAGAGAGCACAGTCCTTTCCAGGGTCATGCAGGGGTTCCACAATGCTCTGGCAGGAGGGATCCTGCAGCCAGCCATGGGAGATGCTGTGGAAAGAGCACACAAGGCTGTGGAGGCTGAGGAAGAACATTTATGCACCTGGAGATCCCAAGAACCCATCAAGGAAGAAAGCCCATGGAGCTCTGGGGAACCTGCAAAGGCAGGTTGGAACTAGGTGGGCTTTCCAACCCGAAGTACTCCATGATTCTGTGATTCCATGAAAAGAGATGGACATGGGTAGGATAACTCTGAACAGGATGTGATAACTGGCTTGGCTGGTGCTGGAGATGTTTCTCCAGCAACCCCAGAGGGCCTTTGTGGATTGCAGAGCATTTCTGGCTTTGACAACAGCTCCTTCTCCACAGCAACTGGAATGGATTAATCGTTCCCTGCCACAGGGACGGCATCTTAAAACAAACATCCAGATCTAAGGCTGCTATAAACAGCAGCAAAACCAAGAGCCTTTCAACTTGAAATTACATTTTTTTTGCTAACCACTTCTGGATGGGGAATCCCAGCCCTTGCTCCATGCTCCCAAGATCTTTTCCCTCTTCCCAGTGCTGGATTTCAGCAGGTCCCATTCCCATACCTGACACACACACAGCCCTGGGCATGCTGGGCTTGCCTACCTGCTCCAGCCATTGCCAGCACTGTCTGCTTGGAGCCCAGCCTTCCCCTGTTTTTCTGGGATGCAGGGAGGGAGAGACAAGAGGCTGGAGTGAGTCACCAAGAAGACAAAAGGATTGTGCATGTTCTTCAGAGTCACTTTGCATGGCAGCCACTCACATCCCCATGTCCCAAAGAAAATAACCCAGAAAGAGGTGGGAGTCTCCACAAGCCAGACATGTTGTCTTCAAAACAACAAAGAATCGTGATTTATGTAATTTTTTAAACATCCAAACTCCAAATCTTCTAAGCTAAAGTCTGTTCTTTTGAAAGACAGCATGCAAAAAGTTTTCAGCATTTAAATTTTGTCTGGACAGCAGAGAAGCTACACTGGGGCTTAGATACAAATCTACAGCTGATAAATTAGAGGTATTAAGATCAGGCAGAAAAGAAAGGTTCCCAGCTTTACTTACCTGAAGTGGATTTATCTGAAGAGGAAGGCTTTCCATCTCAGTTGAAAAATGAGATTAGATAAAAATCCACCACAGGATTGTGGCAGGTATCACAAAATTAACCTTCCATCTTTAAATCCCTGTAGGCAGGGAAAGAATCTCCTCAATCCCTGACTCCTCACCCACGCAGGTGCTGGGACCCATCCAAATCCTATTGCTTGAGGCAGCTCCAGTGACATAAATCACCAGCAGCTCCTGGCCCCTGATGTTGTGACATTGAGCACTTGAAGTACTGATGGTGAAGCTGCATCTGCCCCTCTGACAAATTAAGTGCAAGAGCTGTTAATTCTGCACTCACATATTCTTCTCCAGGTCATAAAATGTACCCACAAAGAGTTTTGTAGAGCCTTAAACCAAAACACTGAGAGCTTTTGGGGATTTGGTCTGTGAGGATCCCCAGCAGCTTTCACCTCTGTGGATCAGTTCCACCCTGTGTACCTGGCACTAATTTCATCCCAAAAACAATGAAAGAAAGAAAGGTTAACACAAAATCTGTAGCTCTGCAGAATAAAATGTGGAAAAAATCCAAGGGGAAAAAAGATGAATCTCTGATTTACATGTCAGCCAAAGGTTTTCCTCCTCTCTCTGCTGTTTTTTGTGGGTACAAAGTGTCTTAGTCAGGGATGTGCCTCATATTTAGTGTGTACCCACAAGCAAATCCAGGTGAGTCAGGTCCCCCTAGCACTGCCCTGTGCTCTGCTTTCCACCCCTGGACATAGAAACAAAACTTCCCAGGCTTCTTGAACCACCAAATGATGGGAAAAGGTTGCATTTCACAAGACTTCAGCTGATTTGGCTCACCCCTGAAGAGTAGGATGGGTGTTTGCTGCCCCTGCAAGAACAGACTTGAGGACAAATCACTGCTTGTCTGCATGGCAGGATCACCCATGCAAAAATAGTTCTGATAAAAAAAAAAACAGGTTTATTCCTTGCTAATTTTAAGTCAAATTACCTACAGATTTGCTTGTTTGGAAACAAAGCTAGGCTGATTTCAAACCAAACATTTCAACAAAAATGCGTGTTGGTTTTTGCCCTGAAAGAATTTCCTGTATAAAAAACCAGGCTGCATTGTTATTGGAAGTAAACAAGGCAAATGTTTACAAATAGCCCATATGCAGTTTTGGTTTGGGCAGGACATTTTAATTCCACCCATCAAACCACTGCAAAATCCATTCTTCTTCACTGCTCTCTTTTAAAGGCAATAGAATGAGGCCAGCAGAACCCAGCCTGATAACTATAAAATAATACACAGCATAAAATTAGATCTTCAAATACACACACATAGAAGTACTTGACTCCATCAGCATCTTGGAGTTTACATATAAATGAGAATATGATGATTTAATATCCACTGATGTACGAGGGCAAGCTTTGACACACTGTAGAAGCAGAGAAATCTTTCAAATGCAGTTCACATATTTCATTTAAATCACAAGAACAATGCATTTAGGGAAGGAAGATCAATAGCTCCTGCAAACCGAGCTGTTTTCTCAAAAGAAAACTCTTGCTTCTTGAAAAATCAGAGTCATAGGCAGGCTTGGGTTGGAAGGGACCTTAAAGATCATCCAGTTCCAACCCCCCCAGGTGACATCATGGTGATGGAATGCTGTGATCACCACGGCATTGCAGGATTCCTCTGGGCATTGCTGGAGTTAGTCCAAGCTGAGCAACAGAACAGCACTTCTCAAAAGGGGCCAGCAGATTCAAGGTGGGAATTAATGCCAGCTTTCCCAAGGAGCCCACAACTCCACAGCTCCAGCCTGAATTTTGCTCTCTTCCCCCACAGTCTGGGCTCATGCTGGGTCTGGAGGGAGCACAGCTCATCCCCAGGGCATGTGAGGGGCTGTCACTGAGTGATGCACACCCCACTGTCACTCCTTAAAACAGCCTCTGCAGCTGAGGGGGAAGCAGGAGAGTGGAGAAGAGAGAGGAAACCCTCCCACCTCTCCCCTCTGGCACAATGGGAGGCTGGGTTGCCTTCTCCATGTTCCCAATATTCCACTGCAGGCTGAGAGGCATCAAGTTTTATGTCTGAGGTAAACTCAGTGGAAGCAAAAGGAGAAGTCTTGCCAATGTTTGTGTAGCCTTGCTGCCTGATATCCTGCAACTATCGTACCGGGATTTGCATCATGTGCCAGAGCTTGATGAGAATGATATTTCAAGATCAACTCAGAGCGTGGGTGGATCCTGCTCCAAGACATAATTTTTTTTCTTACTTGAACTGGAATTTACTTACTGGAGAGTCTATTTACACTGCTGGTAGGTTTTTGTGTGCTAAGGACCAGGTTAAAATAAATGTTATAAGGAGTAGAGGCAAGCCAGGGCAATCAATTTAATAACTGTGACATTTCTGGGGCAACTCTGGAGTAGATCACATCAGAGCAGTAATTAACTCCCTATTATTTATGATAAAGTCAAGCATTTGATGTGAGTGAGAGACGTAGGAGAGTTTTGACTGACAGCCTTCCATTATCACAGGCTGCAAAAGCATTTGTAAAGTTGTCAAGCAGGAGGTACCCGGGGTGTTGGATTTGTCAAGCAGATGTCATCATATCTGTCTGCACCGATTGCTGGGACTGTGGGATTTACAACTGGGGAGCATTTTTCCACCACCAGAAGCACTGGCAGCTCTTCCTCAGCCTGGAAGAGGAGTTGGCACAAGGACTGGTTGTTGGGCCCGTGCCTGGATGCACCACAGCAGCCCACGGCTCTGGTGAACTCTGATCCCAAACAGGATCCAGGAGCACAGGGATGGATTTGAGCCCACCAAACTGACTCCAAAGAACAAAAAGAGTGATTCACGCTATTAATATCTCAGTGACATTTTAATTAACTTCAGAGTGCCCAGAGTGCAGAAAGCTGAGTGCAAAATCCCCATCCTGCTGTCACATCTGTGGTGAGTTAATGCCACGTGGTACATCCATAATGCACTCACTCAGAGTTTATTTCTGGCAAGGTCAACCCACCAGGCAGAGGCTTGTTTTGGAAGCTGATTTGAGTCATCCCAAATATTTGCTGGGGAGCTGCTGTATCCCCACCTGCGTGGGTGAGCCCTGCAGCTGCTCAGCAATCCTGGGAAGCACCCATGGCATGGGATCCCAGTGGGATTGGGAAGCCCCAGCTCTCAGTCATCCTACTCTGGTTGCTGTCTCTTCCAGTTCCAGGGAAAGAAAAAAAAAACAAACACCTCACACAGGTTTCTTTTTCTGTGCAAAATTAACAAATATGGCAGTCAGAACTTTTTTTTTTTTTGGACTTGAGGTCTATGGAGAAGAGCGCTGGGAAAATGGGAACACGCCCTGATAAACAACAGTTCTGGTATGAGTGTGATTGCTTTAAAAGCTGTGCACAACTGGTTTGTGCTTCCCAGGTAGGTCCTTTGAGATTAATTAGTGCAATATTGTTTGTTAATCTTGTGTCTGGGAGGAAGTTTGGAAGAAACAGTCACTGCTGACCTCAAAGTTGTAGGTTCTTGAAAAACCTGAAGCAAAAATACTTAAAGATTACTTCTCTCTTTAATTCTCTTTAGACCAATGCTGTTTCCTTGAGTTGGAAAGTGACATTGGAAAACTGCTGATGGAGATGAGAAATCTTAGAAAAGAGTTTGCCATAGATATCACATGGTGGAAATGGAGAGAAACTTCAGTGTATTTATGCTAAAGCATTTACATGGGAGGAAGACACCAAGTGAATGGAGTGACATTTTCCGTGATTCCAGGCCTGATAAATAAGGAAAGCACGGAGAGCACAATGCAGCATCTCCCTGCTAGAATCTGAGAAAAACAGGCTAAAAATGAATGGTTTGGAGATAAATACTCTGTATTTATGTTCTGAGTGCTGGAGGCTGTTGCTGGGCCTTTGTAGCTGCTGGTTGCAGCAGTGACAATCACACGCTGAGGGAATGTTTGAACACCATGAGGTTCCAGCACAAGCCCTGAAATTACCAAGTATTTTTAGAAGGTATTTTGCACCACAAAGAATCCATTGGAAGTCCAAAGGTTGTTCAGAGAGGCTGTGGATGCCTCATCCCATGTTCAAAGCCAGGTTGGATCGGGCTTGGAGCAGCCTGGGATGGTGTAAGGTGTCCCTGCCCATGGCACTGGATGGGATTTAAGGTCCCTTCCAGCCCAAACCATTCTGGGATTCCATGAAAATCAATCAGCTTCCTAGGGGTGGGCACCTGGTCACATGAGATGTTATGAATTAAAATCAGCAATTCCCTAGAAAACATTCTGTAAAACCCAGAATTTTGGGTACCACAAAGACAGGAAAACCCCATTGCTTCCACAAAGACTTCCTGGTTGTTCCCTAAGCTGTGAGGATTTGTAACCAGGTTGCTGTGGTTTATATTCCCCACCCCAAAGGTTGAAGGCACATTAATAACCTGAAGATTTCAGCTGAAAGCTCCTCCAGTGTCCAGAAATTCATGGAGAGAGCACCCAAGTTCTTTAAGAGATCCACAGAGAAGAAAAGACCATGGAGAAGACAACGAGGGAATATTAAAAATATTTGTTTTCCTCCATCAGTAATCACTTCCCTCTGAGCTGCCACTAAAGAAAGCAATTCCAGAGCAGAGGATTTTGAATAACAGTGGAACCATAACACCAGGGAATGTTATTTAATTACAGAGCCATAACAATGGCCAGCATTTCAGCAGCCTTACAACATAAGTCTTAGTTCAGTAACTTTTAGGGTTTGTTATTCTTTGCCTTACCTTGGAGTTGTAACATCATTCAGGTGGTTATCTCTGCAAGGTTTGAATTTCCAATCTATTAAAGGCATCTTAGCAATCTATTATTTCTAGGCCATTGAGGGAAGGTTAAAATGAAAATTACACTGGAGGGAGTAAGTTCTGTTCCAAGTACAGTTGAAAACATCTCAGAAGTGGAAAGCAGTAATGTTTCAGTGGAAGAAGGGAAATGAAATGACTGATAACAGTCATTTAAAGTGATTTAAAGTGATTAAAGCAGCTTGAGAGAGCAAACGTGAAAAGATTTTTTTCCCCCACTAATGTAATGGGGAATTTTCAATGCATGATTTAGACAGCTCCTACCTCTGAGCTGTTTTTGTACAACTGAGTTAGGCTTCAAGCACTACGTTACAGGAATGGAAAATTTCATTTTCAGGAGTACACAAGAGGAGCAGCATCCATCTCCACACAGCCATCCTCCCAATTCAAATAGAGCTGAGTGGCACGGGAGAAGCAGAGAATAGAAATATTTGGGAACAAGAGTGAATCCTGAACCCAGCTGAAGAAAGATCCTTTGACATTAAAACCTCATGGATCCCAGCTGGACAATTTCCCCTCACATCTCATATCTGTGTAGCTGTGATGGGTAGAATCCCAGAATGGTTTAGGTAGAAAAGGACCTTAAAACTCATCTCATTCCAACCCCTGCCATGAGCAGGGGCACCTTCCACAGAAGCAGTTGTGCCACAGACATAGCAATGCTCTATTTTGGCCAAGCTGAGTGTCATTTACCTAATTTTCCATTGTTCCTGCAAGTGAGATAAACCCCAGGGAACAAAACCCATGGTTGGTACAGAAACAGCAGCAGCAACAGAACCTTGAATAAAAAAACCCTTAATGCCAGGTCTGTTTATTTTTTGCTAGAATAACAGCAGTTGATATTATTAATTTTTATGGTGCTATTGGGAAATTTAATAGTCCTATAAAAGCCAGTTTAAAACTCTGATTGTCTTATCTCTTCAAACAAATGCATACTCTGGGAATTAAAAAAAAAAAAAAATAAATAAAAGGGAGAGCATCAACTGGATAGAACCATTACTATGAATAATTTCCCTCTTACTCAACTCCAGAGCCCTGACACAATAGACAAGAGCCTGCATGATGTTTTTTAGGGGGGAACATGCCAAATCTCACTAAAAAGGGTGTTTTGTTCCCTGACCTCTGTCTGCTGAGGGCTCCCTGGGAGCTGCCACGTGTGCAGAGCAAACTGCAAGGCACCGAGGGCTCCTGTCAAACCAGCGAGTGCACAGCAAGTTGTTTGAAAACAAATAATTCAGTCATTTAATGTATTTTCACACAGTAAAAAACTGGTTAGTGGCTGGTGGGGATGAATGGCACGCTCAGTGAAAGGAATGACCAGTCTGGGACCACTGGAGGTGAGGATGGAGGAGGTGGAGGCAAGGGAAGTTTTTGAGGGTCCCAATTTAGGCAGAGGGAGGAGGGAAATGGACATTTCAGGAGGGTGGGGGTGACAAAACTGCACCTCTGTGCGCCCTCAGAAATGTCACTGTGTTCTTACAAAGGGCTGATAACGCTGTGACTTGTAAAAAATGAAGTGATAGGCCAGATGTGAGCAGTAGAAATGTGTCTGTAACTACAATAACTGTACAACAGGCCATAGACACACAAGAGTGTGTAAAAATTCAATTTTCTCCTTTTTATTTTATATAACCACAAAGCTATACCACAGAGGTAACCACGAAGTGAAAATTACTACCAGGCCTGTTTTGCTGCTATTTTTGTGGCTTTCTGATCATTTTAAAGGACAGCCAAGCCTTTTTAGTTCACCCCTTCCTCTTACACACAGCAAGCAGCATGGCCCAGATCCAACCCAACATGTCCCAGCTCCATCCCAGCATATCCCAGCTCCATCCCAGTATGTCCCAGTAGCCACTCCAGTATTTTCAGGGCTCACCACCACCCTGGGTTCCCAGCCTGCTGCAAACAGGGTTTATTCCCCAGCTCCTCAGGGCAGTGTTTCTCACAGATCACGTTTCCATTGGGTTATTCTTGGTTCCTGGTAATGCCCTTCACAGCTGCAATTTTATCTGAGGTAAATGAGACTTTGGAGGCAGGGACTGTAATGAGGAGGTTTTGCCTTCTGGGATCATCTCTGCTACTGACAGAAGCCCTGAGATGGATGTTTCATGCTCTCCTGCATAAAAGAGAAAATGAGAATGAGAGCAGCAGATCTTGAGTGGTGTTTCTGCCTCTCTCCACGAGCTCAGACCCTCAGGCTGGTGCCAGGTTCTGCTGTGGGCTGGAGCTGGAGGGATGGGGAAGGACATGGGGCAAAGAGGTGACAGAGCAGGTTTTTGAAGGAGAACATTCCAGGCTCACTCTGTGTCCTCCAGATGTCCTGAAGCACTTACAGAACACCTTCTCCCCACATACTTTAATTTTACTTTTATTTTACTATGCTTCCACTCTTTAACCTAAAAGAGGATTGATTTAGGTTTGATAGAAGGAGGAATTTTTTTTACAGTGAGATGAGGTGGCACAGGGTGCCCAGAGCAGCTGTGGCTGCCCCTGGATCCCTGGCAGTGCCCAAGGCCAGGTTGGATGGGCTTGGAACAGCCTGGGACAGTGGGAGGTGTCCCTGCCCATGGCAGGGGTGGCACTGGATGGGATTTAAGGTCCTTTCCAACCCAAACCATCCTGGGATTCTCTGCTCTACCCCAAACCTCCACTGGACAGGAATAAATTGGTTTTGGCCCAATTGTGTAAACAATTAAAATGTTGTTCTCCCTTCTTTGTCCTCCTCTGCATGCTGAACATGCAACAGGCAGACACAAGCTAAATTTTATTTTATTTTTTAATATTTTTCAGAATGAAAGGTGCCATCTGTGCCATATCCTCCTGTTTATGTCTGCTGCATCTCTGCAGGCTGGAACTTGTTGTGGTTGCCAACACGGAGCCTCTCCAGCTGATGAACTTCTGGTTTCTGATTTTCTTTTTTTCTCACAGGCATGACTCACATAATAGTTCAGAGAGAAGGAAATTTCCAGTTTCAGGGCTATTTCTGAAAGTGTGCTTGGCACCTGTGCTGAAATCTTGCCTGAAAGAGAAGGGGTGAGGTCCACAATCCCCAAAGGCAGCATCCTGATGAATTCCTGACAGGGAGGGTTGAGTGGTAATTCATCCATCAACCTGGGGAAGACTCTGTGCCTCTCTTCCAGATAATTGAACTTTAATTTATTTAAATTTAATGGAAAACCATATGGAGAGGAACAGAAAGCTAATTTAAAGCACTGCTCAAAGCAATCAATATGTTAACAGATTCCTTCAACATTTCACACTCGGCTGCTGAAAAATGTTTAAAATGTACGTTTTTTTTTTAATTAGTATTATGAAAACACAGGGTTTCTGGCATGTTGTATTCAAAACTCAAAAGCCAAAATAAGCCTCTGTTGTGAAAATTGAAATATACCCTGGAAGCACAAATCATTTCCTTGGAAGTGGAAGTGACAACTGTTTAATATTTTACCAAAAAATGCACATCTCTGAAGACTTCTAGGAAGACAGCTATAAATCCTAGAGGGCTCACATCACTGGGTTTCATATGGCCCTGAAATAAAAGCAGTAAAATGGTTGTAGGAGTTGCATTAAGAGATTGAAGTTGGCAGGAAGAGCACACGAAGGAGCCTTTCAGTGTTTAAATACAGATTAAATACAGATTAAAGAAGAAGAATGCAAAGTTTCCAATTATGCACATCAAAATTTTAATTATTTTCATATTTTCCTGATTCCTTTGATGCTCCTCAAAGTCAGTTCTTTCCATTCTGGGTTTTGAAAACAAGCCTTTTTTCAATGGCAGGATAATTAACACCCTCCTTCTGCTCTTAATGTTGATCTCCTAACATTGACCATGATATGTTCCACAGCCACATGCTTTTTTATTCCAGGTACAATTTAATTTACTTTTATATTAAAAAAAAAACCCCACAAAAACAAACAAACAAACAAACAAACAAACCAAACCAAACCAAAACAAAACAAAAAACAAAAAAACCCACAAAAAAACAAAAACCCCAAACAAACAAACAAACAAACAAACAAAAAAACCCCCCTGTAGGCAATTTAAGATCCTAGAAAAGAATAAATGTCCTAATTACATTTTATCTTATAAAAATATAGCAGTTTAATGGTGTTGGTGAGTTTTATACCTGCACTTTGTAATTTTCATTATGGTTTCATCTTTGTCAAGCTTGAAGAGTGCAAGCTGTAAAAATAAGTGAAAAGCTGTCCTTTCTGAAAGTTTAATAACTTGGGGTTGTTAAGAAGGCTGGAATCTGAGAGGAGCAGTAACTCCCTGCCATGAAATTTCAGCAACCTGAACAAAGTCTTATGGAAATTCCATAAATAGATTTCAGTCAAACCTCATTGAGGGCAGGTCTGACTTTCCTGTGGCTTTAAAAAAAATATTTTAAGCACCCTTTTTTAAAGGGTTTTTTTTTTCCTTTTGGTAGGCAAATGATCCTGCAATATTTTTCATGTCAAATATGCCAAGTCCTCTCCCAGAAACTTATTAGCATGATGGCTCAGCTTTGCAGAGGCAAATAGCATGGAAAAAGAGCAAATAATGGCTAAAATATCTGCTATTTTATTTTATTTTATTTTATTTTATTTTATTTTATTTTATTTTATTTTATTTTATTTTATTTTATTTTATTTTATTTTATTTTATTTTATTTTATTTTATTTTATTTTATTTATTACAATGTAACATTCCTTAATTTTCTTTGTATCTTTTGCCCCTCGTTGATTTTCAGCCTCTTGGCATAGTCCTGACTATAGAAAAACAGACAATTAAAATGCTGAGGTCCTGCAAACTCTGCTTATTTCTTGAAAGATCAGTGTAACAGTAAATGGTGAGTGCCAAATAAAAATGAGGGGCTCTTTTAAATAAAATGCATCATAAAACTGGTCTAATTAAACAAAATTTGTTTTTCATTGGCCAGTCTGCTGGAAGGAATTTCTCTTACAGTGGAATGCAGAGGAACTGGAAATTGCACTTTCTGTGAGCATTTTAAGGTCCTGTGAAATAAATATGAATGATCAGTAGGAGAAAACCTTAAATCCACTAAAATTCCAACAATGCCAAAGGAAAGGGACACAGCCAGATTCCAGAATAAGTGGGAAGTGAGGTGTGAGCTCCCTTTTGATGCTCAGGGTGGGAATCTCTCCCTCATTCCCAGGTGCAGCTGGAGGGATGCTCCTTCTTGAGCTCAGAGCTGATGGATTCCTACCTCTGACCATCCACAGCACCTGCACCCTGAAAATATTTCTGAACCCACGTGGGTTCATCACACCTCTCCAAATATCCCAGCTCAGAGTGGGACCATGCCCTGCTGATTTGTAGGAGCACAAGGAAACCTCCAATCCAAAGGTTCTCCTGGTCTTTCAAGCAACCAGAGCTCAGAAAACAGAATTATTGAATAACCTAAAAATGGTTCAATCAAAATTCATTGACAACTACTCAGCAAATATCATTTCATGTCCCTGTGGGCAAAACCATCTTTCAAAACCTTTAATTTCTAATTTAAGATTCCTTCTGTTCTGTTACCAAATCCCACCAAGAAAGCTGCTAAGATCCATCTTAAAACAGCTTAGGCTCCTTCTCCCAGCATTATGCTTGATGGAGGGTTTCTAAAATTCAGTGTGGTGATTAGAGACCTTCTAATTCCACACTTAAATGTATTCAAGGCCCATATATATATATATATATATATATATATACAGCCATTTGATCTTATCCTACCCTTCCACACAGATAATTCTTCTGGTTATCCCCAGATGATTTTTTAGAGAAAATTATCATTTCCTTCTTGGTCTTTAATTTCCTGATTTCTCTGTGATACCTGTGTGGCTGAGCTGGATAAGCCACAGGCTTCAGCTGCAGCACGTGAGCCACGGTGCTGATTTTCCTTTACACTCACCCTGCAGTTCTGGTGGACCAGTGCCCATTTTTCACTGCCCTCCTCGAATTTTTGTGGAAAATTTGGGGCAGTGGCAAGGGGCAAACAGTGCCAGAGCATTGCTTTGTTTGCTAAGCAGATCCCCTGTGGCAATAATGATGAGGGTTTTATGAAATTAGCAATGGAAGGGGCTGAAATTATGAAAGGAGCAGGCAGTGAGATCTCAAGTAATATTTCACCTAGGATTCCAAGGGCTTACTCATAGGCTGAATTGGAATTTGTATTTTTTATACAGTAGCAATGATTTCTTTTATTGACCCGAGACCTCTTAGAGGCCTGTAGCCAAACTTTGTTATTTGTATTTTTTATACAGTGAACAATGATTTCTTTTATTGATCCAAGACCTCTTAGAGGTCTACACCCAAACTTTGAGAGCCCTCCAACTTGAGACACCTGACTTTGGAAATTATTTCCCAGCAGAAGCCTCAGTGATCATCACTTGGGGTGGACACTGAGGTGGTTTGAAACCCCAGAGCTCTCCTGTCTGTTCTCCTTCAGCCTCCTCTGAGCTTGGCTGCCCAAACACACAGCACAGAGCTCCTGTGGGGCTTGGAATGGGGAAAGGACCATGGGAAAACAAAACTGCTCATGGCCAAACCCCCCCTGGGAGCTTTCCCTGCCTCTGGAGCAGCAGCTGGCAGGGAGAGCTCTCTGGGCAGCAGCCCATGGGCAGGATTAGCAGGAGAGCAACATGTGCTGTGTGGGTGAGCAAGAGGCTTTGATGTAGACCCAGGGAAGCTCATTCCAGCTTGGAATCATCATTGCTGTGCAAACAGGAGGATGCTCTGGAGCCTGGGGGACAGGGAGGGATGGGGGAGCTGTGACTCCTGCTCCCAGGATGGGAACAGTGCCTGGGAACTGCCTCTGGAGATGTGGCAAAGCCACCTGCCCTCACCTCAGTGGCTGCTGATGAGTCCCCAGAATTCTCTTATTATTTATATTTATATTTATAATTTATAAAAACACTGTAGTTTTTACAGAATCACTCACAAGATGTGAATGGCATCACACAAAGCAGCCAGGGACATCCCGGGGTTAAAACCTCAATGTGTGTGTGCTCCAGTGGCATCCATCACCAGGAGAACACATTCCATGGATAAGCTGAAGGCAACACGAGGCCTTGATGTGCTGGGTGGCCCCAGGAGCTGGATGACACCAGGTGTCCCCTCATCCAGCCCAAGTCTGCACTCCTGTAAAGTGCTTCTGACTCAGCCTTTTGGATCTTTCCAAGAGCAATGGTGAACATTAAAAAAACAGTAAAGACATAATCGTTTCTCCTGCAGATCTCATCTCTGCTGTGAGGTCTGAGTGCATTTGCATAATTAAAACATGGAATTCAGCAAGAGAAGTTGCCTTAATGGATGACTCCCCTCACCCTCTACAACCAAGCACCATCTGTCAATTACAAAGAAAACTGGCTTTTCAACTAAGTTCTTTCTTTACTGGAATTTAGTTTTTTTTATTTCCACGGCAGGAAGCCTTTTCTGGTAAGCAGGATACAATTTGGGATATATAAATCAAGAAGTGCAGGGAAATATCTGTTGCCTAGAGAGTGTCTGGCATGTGCCTGTGCCCAAGACATGGACTTATTTCTGGAAAACCTTGCTGAAATTGGGAAAACCCTGTCCTGACTGACCCTCACATTACTTGGATTGCACAGAGGGAGCAAATCCTTTCTTTCTCCAGGATTTCCTTCCCATCACTTGTGCATTCCCTCCCACCTGCTCCTCACCTTCACATCTGCACTCCTGTCTGAAAGCATCAGTCTCTGCCATAAGGTTTTTTCCAAGCTGGATGGAAAAATCAGTTGTTTTCCTGTGATTCATTGTTGGTATTCCCTTTTTTTTTCCTTCCTCAGTGTGGGAAGTTAGACACTACCTGGCAGAGAGAAAGCTGAGGGGAGAAGGAGAGGCTGGGGTGTGGGTTTGATCCTGAGGCAGGGTGGGATTCTCTGTACATGATAAAGGAAGAATCTCAGTTCCTTCAGCACTTCTGCTCCTTTTGAGGGGAAAAAAAAAAAAATCTGGTCTCTTCCAAGCTGACATATTTTCAATTCATTCCCTTTGAATTTTTGGGGAGCAATGCTGCCAAGTGAAGCAACGCTCCCCTAACAAAAATTACACCAGGCAAAACTGGAGACCCCAGCATTCTCCACCCAATTTAATAAAGAAATTTATTTCTATCTCCTTTTGCATTTGACTGTCTGCCCACAGCTCTAACTGTGCTGCCTCAGTGGCACAGCTTTTCAAATCCTCTGCTCAGGGAGCTCCTTGCCCTCATTTCCATGGGCAGGGTGTGAAAACCAGAGGAAGTGAGATCCCTGTGACCACTCCTTACACACCTGGGCTTGGGTGACATGGCCAAAGACAGCAAGCAGGGGTCAGATCTGGTTTTTCCAAGGTCTCCTGGCCACCATGGATGCAGAAGGAAGATGTGACTGGCACTGGACCACCCTGGATGCTCCAGCAGCACAGGGCACACCCCTGGGGCAGCTGCACTCCATCACTTTCTACAGCACCAGGAGGTTCCCAGCCCTGGGTTAACACCTCTGCACTGCCTCAGTGGCACAGCCTCCCCATGAAAGCAGCTTTTCCATCACTCTTCCCAACTCCCAAGCCCCCCCAGAGTCCCTGATTTCTGCACAGATTGTCTGGTCCTTGTAACACACAGCAAGAAATTCCTGTGGTGGTGTCTCCAAGTGCCAGCACATGTGGGCTGCTCCCTGGGTACATATTTGTGCTCTTTCCATTTCAGCATGATTTAAGGCTGTGGGGAAAACAGTTACAAAGGGGGAGAAAAAGCAAACCAAACCCCAACCTCTCCCAAACTGCTGAGGCCAGGCAGCTGAATTTCAAACTTACCATCCCCAAGCTGCTCTAAGATAATTAGCCTCAAAAGTCAAAAGAAACGAGCCAGATGTTCCCAAACCTGTTCAGCAGAGATTCTGCCTTTGATTGTGACAGTTTAGCATATGAAATAAAACTGTCTAGAGTTGGAACTGGAGTTTAATTTCTAAGATGGTTTAAAAAAAAATCTGCTTCGTAGGAAGAAACTATCTCAGGAAGGAGCAAAGAGCTTCTGAAAACCAGCAGGATAAAAGGCACAGTTAAGTAAAAAATTAATGAATTTTACCCTCTGTAGAGTTTAAGTCCCAGCTACAATAGAAACTGGAGTATATGAAAAGTGATTATTCTGTCAAAGATACAAATAAAAATCCCTTATGGTCTGTATCCATAATAATAATAATTATGGGAAACAAGCATGCAGGCCATCCCTGCCCATTGAAAGGAAGCACATGGGAAAATCACAATAGTTATGGTTTTTCAGCTGAATTTTCAGTATTTTTCATTTAACTTCAGTACTAGACTGGAATAAAGTCAGCAATGACAGCATGAGCTATCCCATCTGAAGAACTCACCCCATTTTATTTGGGGTTTTTTTTTTTTTGGGTCTCAATTCAGGAAGCAACTGAAGGGACTGTAGGAGGACATGAGAAAGAAAAAAGAGAGGCATGAGAGAAGAAGCTAATTAAGATTCTAGACTATTGGAAAATCCCAATGCCACAGAATATGAAAGGTCAGGTAACTAAGAAACAGTCAAATTAAATTTACTTTCCCCTTTGGCTTTCCAAGAATACCTCTGCAGCCACAGAATATTTCACCCAAAGGAAAACTGCATGGAAATATGAGGTGAACTTCAGAGAAAGGGCTCATTGAAATGCTTTCTCAAGAGCACTGGAACACAGCAATGAGTGCACAGATAGCTGTGAAGTGCTAGGGCAGGAATCAGTGGCAAAGCAGCACTCAGGGTGATTATCTGATTATCCCTCCTGATGTGGACACACAACAAAGCCTGAGCTGCTTGGAGTCCACTCTGTGTGTGACCTTTCCTACTGCACTGCTCTAATCCAATAACTTCCAATGCTTAATGTGAAATGCATGGTCATGGATAAAATCTCTCTGGAGCAGTCAGGAAGAGGAATGACTGCAAGTCTGCCAAAAGGAGAGAGGTCCCCAAGTTCAAATCTTTATTGTATTTGACTGCTGGGGGAATCAGTTACATCCTGCCCAGTGGCAGCTGGTGTCAGAGCTCACCCTCTGACCAGCCAGCACTGATGTAGCTGATCTGTAAATTTGGGAGCTCTATTAATCACTTCCCAGCTGGAATAATTTACTGGACTGACATAATATAATGGTTCACTGCAATATCACATACTGTGATATGATTTCCTTTCTGATAACATTTTTAATTCACAGTCCATACTGATTTATTTTTTTTATTAATAAAATATCCCACTGAGTTTGCACATCTGCTCAAAGTTATCTAGAATAAGTTTGTCATAATTTTGGGTAGGATTGTTTTGTAACAGGAAGGATGATTTTGTAATACATTGTTGTACAATAACAAACAAATTTCTTGCAGCTACAGCTACCCTGGACTGAGCAGAGTCCTCAAACAATTGTTCCCAATTAGTTCTCATTCTTCTGCTTCCCTTTTTAAAGACATCCTTATCTAGATTACTGCAAACATGCTAGCAAAGCCCATCTGAGACCCATTCCTAAAAAAACCTGACTCAAATCTGAATTTAGCTGAGCCTGGTATCATGGAATCAGAATGGTTTGGGACCTGAAACTCATCCCCTTCTAACCCATCCCATTGCTTAGCCCAATGAGTCAGTGTTTTATCAGGTGACACCAATGAGGAGGGACCAAAGGACAAAAGCCTTGGATATAAATAGATCTAATTTTCTAATATTTTCTTGTCTGATGATGAAATCCTGAGATTGCCAGTAAAACTGAGCATTTCTCCTGCTATATCAGAATGCAGGCAGCAAGCCCCTGGATGGCTGCAGTTCCCACATCAAAGGTAGCTGGGAAAGATTGATGGCTGCTGAATATTTCTTCACATAAAGCTGAATGAAACCCTGCAAGTCAAACCAAGTTGATTTTCAATAGTAGTGAAAAGGCCTTTAAAAATGTAACTCATGGAGGAAAAAGCATCTGCAAAGGATGTTCTCTTGAGATCCTTGGAAAAAAGTCACCACTGTTTCTTTGCTGTTTTTCAGGCTGATATGTACTCACTCTGCTTGGTTAAAGCTCATCTCTTCCCTGTGAAGGAGAATTATCCTCATTTTTCACAGAGCATGGCTGAGTTCCAGAGACTGCCTTATCTAAGGTCACACAGGATGACAAAAGTAGGCACAGAAGGACATCCAGACCACTTGAAGCCCAGCCTGTTAAACTTCTTCCCTCTGAGTAGGAACTGGACTCATAGCTGTATAATATCCTGTTTATTAGGGCCACTTGACATAGAAAGATGTTTTCAGGGAAAATTCATGTTTAATGAATTAGTAAAAAGAAAAGCTGCTCTTAAAAATAGCTTCTGCCTCTAATTATAGCAGGAAAGGAAGAAACACTTTAGCTTCTTTTGCAAAATTCAATTTTGCTTGAACTACAACAGAACCCAGATCCTGCAGGAATACAGTGAAAGATTACCTGTGTCTTATTTATACATTATTTATTGTCTTCTTTTACAATACTTGACTAAGACTTGTCTTCATAACCACCTTCCTCCAAACAGAATCCACACAAAATGCAACTACAGTTATTTAGAGGAGTGCATGTGCTTTCTAGCACTCACTGGTCTGACAGGCAAATGTTAATTGGGTGAGAATGCCTCCCAATTTAATTAGTACAAAAATAGTCTGTGCCTATTTTATTGATCAGAAGAACACACTGGAATATAGCTGAGAATCAGACACAGATGAGTGTCATCCCTGACAGTCCAAATCTTTTAGCCAATTAAATACTCTTACATTTACTGCTTGGAATGCTGTGTAGAAATATGATCAATGGGGTTATGAGGATGCAATCCTGGCACTCAAAACTTAAGGGAAGGAATGAGTTTTTAAAATACATTTTCAGGCTTTGGGGGGTGAGAACCAAGCAAACACAGCAGGTCACAGTGAGAGCACTGTGAGAGCAATGGTCCCTTGGGCTCTGCCTCAGCATCCCTTGGGTCTGCCTCCATGCAATTCTTCCAGACAAAGTTCAAGCTGCAGGGAGGCCTTTGGGAGGTTACTCATGGCCCATCCCAAGTGTGTCTTCCTCTGGTGGAGATGGCTCTGGCCTGTGCCTTGCTCCAGACAGAGCCAGTGGCTTGGTCTGTCTGATCATGGCAGATGAGGAAAGAGGTCTGTGAGTCAGGGGGGAAGTGGGAGCTACGTCATCTGTGAGCTCCACAGGTCACACTTGTGACAGGATGAAGCCAGCTGGACGTGGACTGCTTTTCCATGGGCTGGAAAATACGTCCTGGATTGTGCAATTGGTGTCTGTGGTGAGGGGAGCCCGGCTGTGACACGGGAAGGGTCACGCAAGAGAGGACACGTCCCAGGGAGCATCTGCAATCACCCGGGACCATCCCTCGTGGAATGTTCTTATCAAGAGAGACAAAGCCCACACAAAGCCAACCCAAAGCCCCTGTGCTGCTGGGGATGTGCTCCTGTGTTTGGAAAGCAGCAGCACCAGTGTTTCATTCCCAGCACTCACCACCTTGTAGGTAAACAGGAGGGAAGGAGCCCCAGAAGCTGTGAGCTCTTTCTTCCTCTGTGTCCTCCTCTTCTGACCTCTCTGGGTATTCCTATTTGGTTTTGAAAGCACTGATACCTTGATTTCTCCTTCTCCACTCCAAACACATCAACATTCACTCTCCCCTATGCAGAACCAGGACTTGATGATCCTTGTGTGTCCCTTCCAGCTCAGGATATTCTATGGTTCTGTGATCTCTGACTTTTAAATCCCTCTGTGTGTTCTTCCTTGACCCAGATTTGACCTCTTGCTGCAAGACAACAACTTGTTCATAAAATGTTTTCTTTGTAAGCCAGTTCTTTATTTAGGCAGCTGCTTTTTTCTTTCTGTCTGCATACCATGCTAAAAAAAAAAAAAAGTTGCAGATTTTGTGTATGGTGTAAACCTGCACAGTTCTGCTTTTTACTTTCGAGCCTTGCAGTATCTTTTAGCAAAGACACTCCCACCCTTGTGGGATCTCCCAGTTTATCCAATAGATTTTTCCAGTGCTTTTATTTGGGGTGAAAACTGGAGATGGGTGACTCTTCATGCAAGCAGGAAAGAGAAAATGAAAACAGTCAACAGTAAATCCCCTGGAAAACAGCTCATATTTTTAGATATTCTTAATTTGGTTGCTTAATCTCCTTTTCCAGCCTGAAAAATCCCCCAAGTGGGAACTGTGTCTCACACGTCAAATAGCTCCCCACACCTCTGCTTTACTGGGAGTCTTGGAGAAAGCTGGACACTGTGGGCACAGGGGCTATAATATGGCCAGGAATTGCTTTCAGTCCCCTTCAAAACACCCATTGCCACACTACTGACATCACAGCCTGTGTTCTGGCCAAATTCCTGCAAAATCTACTCCTCAGTTCACAAAAGAGTGCTATCAGCACTTGTCAAAGTGAAGAGGGAAGACATAAGGAAAAAGGGCTAAGCTCTCCAGCATCTTCCAAGGGTAATTGGATAACTAGAGCTCTGGCTTGGGGCTGGATCCTTAATTTTTAAAGTGATGCAGGGAGAATTGAGCATTAACAGGGATGGAAGTCCTCATGAAGCAAAACAAAAAGCCCGAAAATGTGAGTCTAAGCACAAGCAGTGCCAGCAGAGAGATAATTGGGTGCACTTCTGGCCTTATCTGCAAACTCTGCTGTACACAGAGTCATTAAAAGCAATCTCCCGGTGAAAAAGAACGCCCGCCTCATATTGAGCTGTTTAAGTGGTTGCTGTAATTATGCTTACAGATGTTTTAAGGATACATGTGTAGGGAACTGCAGGTCTTTAATTATGGGTAGGGTGCAGAGGGTACACTCTGCTCCAGTGCAAACAGGCCTGTGCTGACCTGGGAGTGACCTCCCAGGGTCTGTTTGGGAAGAGAGAGAGGCAGCTTTCCTTCTGCATCCCAAATCTGCTGCAGGGGCATGGACATGCTTGGAAAGCACTTCCCTGCTCCTGCTCTCTGTGCCGATTCCCTCCTGGGAATGTCACTCTGGATGGATCGAGGATGGATGGATGGATGGATGATAGATGGATGGATGATGGATGGAAGGAGGGATGGATGGATGATGGATTAGTGGAAGGATGGATGGATGGATGATGGATGATAGATATGATGGATGGATGGAGGGATGGATGGATGGATCATCATCCATGGAGGTACTTTTGGCTCTGGCTACTTCCTGAATCTCTCAGGCCAAGCATTTTCCCTTGTCCTGTGGGGAGAGGTAACAAAATAAGGCTGAATTTTCCCATCTCCCTCCAAGTCCACAACTCTGAACCTGCTGCCCCCTTATCTTGTCACAGCTTGCAGCTGATGGGGAAGAGTGGCAGTACCAGAGCCCTTTCCTCCTCTCCCCCTTCTCCTCTCTTGCTTCTCTACCTTCTGCAGGAATCCAGCCCACAGAGACAAGCAGTGCAAAGAGGGAGCTGTGGTAATTACACGCTGTGTGGCATCCTTATATTTTCCTTGATTCTACAAGAAAACCACACTCCCCCTCCTGTCACTGGTTTGGCTTCTTGCACCCTTTCCTTTTCTTCAGGGCAATGTCCCTGGCTATGCACCATGAGCGTGCAAAAACATTAGGAGTGGAATTAAAATGTATTAAGGAGAGCAACAACATCAGCATGCTTAAAAAGGTGATTGTCTGAGAGCAGGGGCTGTGCAGGAGATGGAATCTCTTTCCCAAAATGATGCCTCTTGTGCATCCAGGTACAGCTCAGCACTCAAATGCTGTGCCACTTTTTAATGAATTTTTACTTCTGTTAGCTTGGCAGAGCACTCTTAATGGAGAAAATCAGAATTTATTCCATTTTCTGTGCTGTTTGGCAGCTTGTTTCCTGTGCTAAGACCAGTTGCTGGCTCTGGTGGTGCCAGGGGATGAAGATGGGGCAGAGTTGCTATCCCTGTCTGGTTATTTCTCCGTGGTTGTGCTACTCTCTGCATTCACCTGGAACACAGTAAAAGACAAAAAAAACTTCTGCTCTTCACTTTCTTCTGATTTTCTAATTGTAAACCAAGGTACTCAGGATGTAATGATTTCATTAAGAGGATTAAAGCCTTTCTGAAAATTAAAATTAAATATTTGGAGACAGCAAATACCATGAAACTGTCAAGAATGTAGTGCTCATATTCTTTTTTTCCTTTTTTTTTTTTTTTTTTTTTTTTTTTTTTTTTTTTTTTTTTTTTTTNTTTTTTTTTTTTTTTTTTTTTTTTTTAATTTGGAAAACAATCTGAAAGGATAACTTTCCCCTCTCCCAGGTTTTCTGTGATCCACAGGTGTGTCAGGTACACCTTTATTTTGCAGAGAAAGATTTTCACACTCAGATACATTTTTTTGACCATTGATTTCCCTTTGAACTGAGCAGCCCTGGAGGGAGAAGATCCTAAAAAGGACCCTAAAGAGGCTGAGCCTGGAGGAAATCCTCAAAGAGGTCTCCCCTTATTTTATTAATGGAAAAATACCCAATAAACAGGAAGGAGGTGCATGTGGAGAGACCACAGTAGATGGAAAGAAAAAGGAGAAAAGGTTAAAGGGTGGTTGACAAATTTAAATGTGAATGTTTCCAGACTCTCTTGGAACTGGATGAAAGGTGCTGATCTCCTCCAGGCTATTCTCAGTGTTTTGGTTCAGGACTGAGATTCTGCATTATGTAAAATATGCTTTCCTGCTACAGTTTCACCATTTCCTGACCTTAAAACCCAGAATAATTGAACTCTTTCAATTGGTTGGCCAAAGTGACATCTACTGATAACTTGGAGTTAAGGCCTTTCCCACACCTAAAGCCTGTCAGCACAGCTTGTTTACTAAAATTATACCAGTTTTCTAGCAAATGCCTTCAATGGCAAAGAACTGTGTAGAACATACACTGAACCACTTGGGTGAAGAGAATTACTGTCCCAGTGCTGGGCTTTGGTAGAGGAAGGTACACACATAAATGAAGTTTTGAAAACACCCCTAAAAATAGTGAATAATCATAAAATAGAACCCCAGGAGGGCCTGGGAAGGAAGGGACCTTAAAGCCCATCCAGTTCCACCCCCTGCCTTGGGCAGGGACACCTTCCACCTCCCCAAGGTACTCCAAGCCTCATCCAGCCTGGTTTTGGACACTTCCAGGGATCCAGGGGCAGCCACAGCTGCTCTGGGTACCCTGTGCCAGGGCCTGCCCACCCTCACAGGGAACAATTCCTGCCCAATATCCCATCCATCCCTGCCCTCTGGCAGTTTACACCCTTTCTTGTCCTGGCATAAGAGGAGCTGATGCTTCTATTCAGGAAAACAGTAAGTGGTTCTTCAGCACTTTACACTACATGTGGATTCATGAATTTTCGGTTGGAATGTAAGTGAGCACCATCTTGGACTGAAAGGTCTAGTCTGGACACTTCATCAAAATCAAGGAGCTCATCCTATGGGATTTTTAAATTGAACTCCAATGTAATTGAAGTGTAACTGTAATTGTAATTTTGTCTCCAAATCTGCAAGCTCATGGGTTATGAAATGTCAGCACCATAAAATGCCTGCAGGTTTGCAAGCTGCAGCCTGTGTTCCTGCGTGTAACTTGGGTTTCTTCTCACTTTCCATTAGAGTTAAGGGAGCTCTCCAGTTTCCAGAGGCTCTGGGAGAAGCCTTGTGCCTAAGGGGCAGCTTTTCCTATCAAATAGAGTACAGGAGCTGGAGATTGAATGGAAGCTTCAGAGCTGAGACACATCCAACCAACACCACCTCTGACTGGGCCTTGCCTGGAGTTACCCTCCCTTCCCCACTGAGCTGAAATGAGGAACAGGGGCCAGATTATGCAACAGAGCTTTGCCACTTCTGTTCATTCTGTACAAATGTCTCCCTCTCTAGATAAACAGATTTCCTTCTCCTTATCTCCATCATCATCTTTGGAGTCAGCCATGGAATTTCAGCCACCACGGCCCAGGGTTTAAGTGGAGTAAAGGCTTTTAGGAGGAGAAAGTTTATCTTTTATTGGATTACTCTGGAAGAACAGATTAGCATCCAGGCATGCAAGTCTAAATGTTTGGAAAGGAATGCCTTCTTGGAGACCTTGGCCTTTCTCTCCAGCCTTTTCAGTTTGTCTAATAGAAGTATTTTTCCTTGCAAAGCTTTCCATGACTACTCCTGACATGCTACACAGAAGTCAGGGAACAGCAGCCTGGGTTCCCAGTCAGGAGAGGCCCAGAGGCAATTTTTGAAGAGCTGGAACTCCAGCCACAAATGTGAGTTACACGTAGGTCTCAGGGGCTCAGATAGGAGCAGGTCTGATTTTTTTTTTGGCTGCAGACACTCAAGGCCATTCCTTGGCAGTGTTACAGGAGCAATATTTACACAAGGATGAAGGACAACTTTGTCAAGGCATTTGCACAAATTAAAAACTTTATTTTTCCTTGCTATTATTTATAATAGCAGACTGAAAAAAAAAAACCCAAAAAAAAAGCCTAAAAACCAAAACAAACCCAACCCAAAGCTGGTTTCCCTATGAAAGAATTTTAATTGCTTTTCATGGTAGGATTGAGTGACACTGTGTTTTCAAAGCACAGGCTGCATCTTGAATGAACTGTGAGGATGAGGAGGAAAAGGATTTTTCTTTCTTATTGGGAATTCTGTATTGATAATGAGGAGCAGAGGCTTTAACAGAGTGGATTTATGCTGAGTGATCTGTGCTGAGCTGGAGAACAAGCCATTTTTTCACTCATAATATGAAGAGAATTTAGTTTGGCTTCAGGCTGATCCCTGTATATATGATAATGTAGGTAAAAATTTATTGAATTTACTTAAACTTTAAAAGAGTAAAAGAAAAAGGAAAAGTCAGTATTTAAACTCTGTGGCCACATATGGACCTTGGTAAGGTCTGTTGATATTGAACACCCTGCTGGAGCTGCTCAATACACAGGAGATACACTCTGTGCACCAAAGAGCAGAAAAATAACAATGAACTACTAAGTTCACTCCCCTGATTGCTCTAGAAATGAACATAAGATATTGCATAAGTTTTCTGAAATGAATGATCCCATAGACCTTTCATACAGGAAATAAACTTGTACACCTGCATGGTTCAGGATGGATGAAAATGGGACAGTGTCCTTGGTAGCTGATTAGAGCTATTTAGAAAACAGCAGTTTCATTTTGTAGGTGAATGCTGGAATTCCTTAATCTCTTCTCACTCTAAACTGGAATAAAATGTTAACATTTGCTGGTGCAATAATCACTGAGTTAGCAGTATTGAGGTTTTAGAGTTGAAAAACCCCAAACAAACCCGAAGAAAAACTGAAGGTAACATCTCACTGAAATGAAACATTGACAGATTCATCAGGAAACTAGAAAATGGAGTCCAAATTAATTTGTCACCTCAAACACTGCTGCTGTAAATCCAGCCTGGCCTGAGTTCTGCTCCATGTCTGTCTTAGCAAGGACTGTTGGATACAGCCCCAGACATTCTCTCTTTCTGCCCCAGCAGCACCCAGAGGGTGTGAGACACAGTGAGCTTCATCCTGATATGCTTTGGGGTGAAAAAACCCCAGTATTTAGGACTCTACAGTGTCTGTCTGTCTACTCCCAGCCTCACATCCTCTCTGAAGTGCAGATTTGATCTCAGCACTTCAGTTCTACCTCAGCCCTGCACTGAAGCAGAGCTGGAAATGGTGGGAATCTTTAGGGCTGGCAGACACAAAGGGTGAAGCCGGTCCCACAAAGTCCATTTTGCTCCAGAGCTCTTTAAAGTGAAAAGCCTCAAACATTTATTCTTCCTGACAGAGTTAGAAATGTATGAGGCTGTCAAAACCCAACTCAGATGCAGTGCTGTGTCTGTCACCGTGTTGGTGGAGTTTAGATAGGAATGAGGAAAAGGATTTGTTTCCTCGGTAGCAGAAAATTGCTTATTTTACAAGGTGCCACGGAGAGTGTTATCTACTTGGGATTTATGGGGTGGAGGCTTTAATAATGCATTTCAGCAGGAAAGGAGTATTTGTTTTATGACATCCTTCCCAGGGTGGTGCTTGGCTTTTAGATGCACCGTGGCTTGAGAATTACCAACTCACCTATCAGGGAGCTGAGACACCACTTAACCCCAGGGCAAGGCAGGATTTGCAGAGGGGTGGGAGCCCAGATTTTTCCCAAGAATTGGGGGCAGCTGGGCTGCAGGGGCACCCTGGTGGGGCAGTGTCAGGGACAGAGCATCGAGGCATTAAATGCAGCTCATTATTTTGGACAGCACCCCTTTGTGTGGAAGCACCATTAGCAACAGCAGCGGGGTTGGAGCCATGAAAAGCCATTCCTGTAGGACAGCACCAGCATCCAGCCCTGTGAAACACTGATGTCTGATAAGCACAGCGAGATAGCATGAGCCTTTTGAGACAAATAAGGATAAAAATGATGCTGTTGCTTCTCTATTGAAGCCAGAGGCTCAGCAAACAGGCAGCAATGTGCATTCTTTTGGCCAGCAGCAGCTCTGTCAGCCGAGTGGAACGGGCCGCAGCCGGCTGAGCAGGGGGGAAGCGCCGTGTGACAAACAGCCAACAGGAGGGCAATATCAAGTAGGTGCAGAGAGTTATTTGTTGCTTAATGAAGAGCCTCTCGAGGCTGAAAATTTACAGCGCTTTCAAGGTTCAATTTTGTTGGAGTAGGGGAATAAAAATAAGCCTTGAGCGGAGCGCGGTGAGGCCGTGGTGCGCAGAGGAAGCGGCGCAGACCCCGCAGGCCTGAGGCCCAAAATTATATTGACAAGGGAAGGCAGGCTGAGAATGAGAGCCAGCAAAGGTCAGCCAGGGAATAGTAAGGGGGTGGTAATTAGGCCACTAATTAGATTCTCTAGGGCAGGCTGGGGAAGGAAGAATGCTTTACAGTAGAAAAAGGAAGAAGTGAATTCCTAGCGCACTGTCAGATGTGTCCTCTCAGACCAATCTGCCTCATGATTGCCGTGGGGGAAATGAGGAGCAGCCTGAGCAGCTGGGGGTGGGATACAAGGACCTTGTGACAGGAGTAAGGAGGTTTTCTTCACCAAAGAAACAATGAAGTTCAGAGGAGGACCTGCTGTGAGTCGTCCACCATCCCCGGAGGAAAGTCCTCGGTCAAACAAGTGGGATCAAAGCTGGGTTTTGGTGAGGGAAGGGGAGGAGTGGAGGTGTTCAAGGCAGGAATCTTCCCCTGCAAGCCAGAGTGCACTCACTGTCTCTCCATAATGTGTAGGTAATAGGAATAAGGTGAATTAAAAAGACTGAAAATATTCCCTGGAGAAAACCAGGTCCCTAGTGAGTACAAGAAACAGAATTTGTGTCATACAAACACTGCAAGTTGATTTTCGGAGATGGATTCTTTCCAGAATCACACTCCCAACTGACTTGTGCTTGGTTTCATCCTGATCCCCTCCTCCTGGTCAGATTTTAAAATCACATTTCATCTTATTTTTCATTTCCTGGGCTGTGAGATCAATAGTCTAGTCACACATAAACATAATCCAAATCTTCTTTTTGTACTGTTTTTGTTGTCATCACAGAAAGGACTTGGGCTGAAAAGAACATTTTACAAAAGATTGTTGATTCTGCCGGGATGGATCAAAGCTAGAGCTGTACATTGAAGGAAGAGAATTCAAAGAGAAAGGAAAAAGTGAAGGCATCTGGGACATACAATAAATGCATCACTTTAGCTATGATTTTTCACCTCTGTTTTACCTTGTTCATACGAAAAAATCTTCCCTGTGAGGGTGGGCAGTCCCTGTCACAGGGTGTCCACAGAAGCTGTGGTTGCCCCTGGATCCCTGGAAGTGTCCAAAGCCAGGCTGGACATTGGGGCTTGGAGCAGCCTGGGATAGTGGAAGGTGTCCCTGCCCATGGCAGGGGAGTTATAAATATGTGAACATATCTCCAATCCATCCATAAATAAAATCAGTGGACTGTGCTGGGCCAACCAGACAGGAGGGAAACTGAACCTAAGCAACATTCCACTCTGCTCTTGTGGTGTTTCTTTATCTCTGTACATCTTGAAAGTAAAGTTTGGAGTCCAGGTACAGGTCATACTGAATGCACAGCACGGAAAATCTGTCCCACAGTCAATCATGTCCAACATTCAAATCTGAAGGGGAACAAAATTTATTGTGGATGGTCATTGGAAAGAACACAATGTCCTCAATTCCACTGAAAAGAGTTTCCTCTGGAAAAGTTGCACTCAAAAAAACAAACAAACAAACAACAAAACCCAAACTGGGTGGTGGAATTTTTCTGGTTCCATCTTCCTGGAATTCGGATACTTTGGTCAGAATTGCATCCAATTCAGTTAAGACCATACATATCACAGCAACACTTCTCCTGTCACTTTTTTGGCCCAGCACTGGGATGAAAAGAGGGAGCCTTTGGATAAGGAAGAGGACTTTTGGAGAAGTTAAAAACTGAGCTGTGGTCCTTGGCTGCAGCACAGTGAATGCAAGAGCCTGTTGGCCCAGAAAGTTAATCAGAGGTCACCTTTTCAGCTCCCTAAAGCAGAAAGCACCAGCAGCCTTCGCTCAGCTGGCGACCAGTTGAAAAGGAAAAAATAGATTGTCATTTTTTCGGCAGCAGCACTTGCCAACCTCAGCTGCAGCCAGTGGTGAGATTCCTTGTTGCCTGAGGAAGTGTCCAGCAGAGCTGCAGGGAACACAGAGTACGGAGGAAGGGCTGGCTCTCTGTGTTCCTGGGGTTTGGGAATGCTCTACCTCCATGGAGCTGCCAGCCCGGCAGCCGGGGTCAGCGGCTGAGCGTAAATCCAACCACGATTTCTCCTGGCAGAAAAAACAAAGAGAAGAGAAAAGGAGCAAGAATAAAACTTGATTGTGGAATTGGAACTAGAGGGATGTGGCAGGAGGGAGAGGAAGAGGAGTGCCCCATCTGGCCAGGGCAGAGGTCCAGGGGGTGAGTGGAAGTCGGAGTGGAGCATCCCGCTGCACCCCCTGGGAGGAAGCCCTTGCCAGGACAACAGGAAAGGCTCAGCAAACATGAAGCCTTGGGGACTAAAGCAAATATTTCAGCTTGGGATGGAAGCACTGATATTTCAATCAGTGGGGCCACAACAATGATGGGTTATTTTTATTTCCTTGAAGGAAGTGGGAAATGGAGAGAAATGGGGAATTTTATCACCTCCCACCCTCAAGAGATGTGCAGGGCGTGCAGAAGGAGCTCACAGCACCCTGGTGGCTGCTGAGCGCCTTCCCAAGCTCACTGGGCAATACTTTGTGTTATTTGCCAGCAGTAATTGACAGCAGCAGTTTAATTAAACAAAAACAGCAAGAGAGTTTCTTGCTAAAAGGGCAGGCAACAATAATTTTCCAGAAATTGATCCTTCCAGCTTTCACTGAGGATAAACACTCAGAGCCCTTGCAAATTCTGATAAGTGACTTCGAGCCTGCCTTGTTATCTTTTTTTTTTTTTTTTTTTTTTTTTTATATTTTGAGTTTTTTGGGAGGGATAAAAAGNTTTTTTCTTAATACTGTGAAGTTGTTGGGAGGAATAAAAAGAGCCAGAAATCTTTATTATTCTTCCTAAGGGATTCATTGCATTCTACTTTGCATTGCTTCATCTTATTACCAATTTTCACTGTACATGCTTTTAATAAATACTTATTGCTATAAAGATAATAACATTCTTATCACATTAATGGCTTTGCAGTGGTGTAAATGAAAATGAATATTAATAATGTGAACAGTAACCATGATAGAGTAGCACACCAGTAACTGGCTTCTGTAACTGGGAATTTTTGAGTGTTTTACAGTGCAAGAAACCTTTCTTTTCTGGTTTTTCTCTTCCAGCACTGGAAGGGAAAGTAGGAGAGACAGAAATTTAGATATTTGTGGAAAAGGCTCAATGATTATATCCCATTATAGATCACTGCAGTCTGGTTTATTAAAAATATCTTCTCATCCCCAATTCTTCCCTGAGGTATTTCTGCTGCCTACCAGCTCTGCAATGAATGAGTGCAGACACCATATGGGCACTTGTCTTCCAGGCTGTGTGTGGGTCTTTTGGGGCTCTGCTCAGATTCCAGCAGATGGGTCAGACTGACATTTCTTTTCTGAACCAGAAGAGAAGAAAAAGAAAAAAAGAAAAAAAAAAAAAAAAAAAAAAAAAGCAATGGGGCTGCACTGCCATTCTAGGCAGTTCTGCATCCTCACATCCAAAAAGCTGAATGAATCAACTACACAGAATTTTGGTCTCTTTTAAGTTGCATCCCTTTGCATGAAAGAAAAAGTCACCTGTGAGTAAATCATCAAATATGATGTTTTTTGCATGCCTGTACATTTCCCAGACATTCTTCTTTGCTCGTATGTAGGTTGAATTTGAGATTAGGAGCTCATGGAGCTGAGCACCAAAGCTTTTTTGCGTGATTTTTTTTCACCTGTGTTGGCCTAAAAACTCCAACAGGAGCCACTGATGCCAGTGGTTGTATGTTCTGCAGCAGAGAGAACAATCAATTCTGAGCAAAGAGCTCTGTGTTAGTACAACATGAGAGGAAATTCCAGTGTGCTGGGAGGGCAGTCAGAGGGAATCAGAATTGCAAGATTTCCAGTACTAAGCAGAGATTTCGAACTGTAAAACCAAGGGTTTACGTGAGGTTAAGCCTTGAGATTTTCAAGTCTGAAAAATCTGATAATGTCCAAGTTATTGTCTTTACTGGGCTGAGCCCTTTCACACTGCTCATTTGCTTTCATAGTCTGAGGATGTTTTTATACACTATGAGATAAATTTAACAGAATCAACAGCAATGTAAAATACTACAGATGGTACCTGCAGAGCAGCCAAGCACTGGCTCCAATGGTGAATTTAACTTTAGGGTTCCCTGCTTTAGCAGGTGGCATATTTCAGGCCTGACTTTGCATTGATGTAACTTTCTTAAGTGCAATCTTCTGGTGGGGGGGGGTCAAATTCACTGAGAATTTGCTTTAGCTGATGGTGCCATTGCCTCAAACATCACGTGTAGGTATGTAACTCAGTTCAGATTATGCCTTGGGAAGGCTGACCTCAAACAGAGACTGGACAGAGCTAGAGAATAAAGTAGATATTTATTAAAAGGCCTTTAAAGATATACCTTGGGCAGGACAAGAGCCTGGCCAGGGCTGCACCCAAGGTGGACCCAAAATGGACACAGAATGGACAAACGGTCACGAGGTCTCACACTTTGATCAGTTTGGGTCCATTTGCACATTGGGGTTTAATTGTCCAATTCCAGCTTTGGGTTATGAAGTCCCATCCTTCTTGTTTTCTCTCTTCAGCCCACTGGTATTTTGCTTTTAGGCCTGAAAACTTGTAACAGTTGTCCTGGTCTTCAGCAGGAAAAGGATTTGTTTTGTGTCCCTGCTGTGTGCAGAGCTGAGTGACACTGACTGTGAGCTCAGAACTGCACCCTTAGGCAGCAAAGAATCTGAAAAACATGAAAGCTAAAACTTAAGGCATCATTTCCCCCCTTTAGAGGCTTGATAAGGCATCACAGGTGTTTGGGGTTTCAGTTTGGGAAAGGCAGCTGGATTTTACAACAGGATGGAGAGCGTCAGCCAACACCTGGTGACAGAAGTTACAAGACACGAAGTGAAGAATTTCTTTTATATGATCACGTAGAATAACGTATTGCTGTGCTTCTAACTGGAGATGGAAATAAGAAAATGTGGCTGTAGCACTGCAGAAACCTGTATTAACTCCATCAATGACTCCTGCAGAGCCTGAGGAACTGCACAAGAGCCTGACCTTGTTGTTAACATATCCTTCTTTTCCACAACATTGACAGTATTCCTATCACTGGGTATAAATAAAAGGTAGGTGCATTTTACAGGAATATGTAGATTCCAGCAGGCACATGCACCTCTCTATGCTGGCACCACTAATCTGTGTCTTTCCATCACTCTGATTTACAGCAGTCCTCAAAATGCAGACTAAGGCCTCTCAGTAGTGTTTATCTCACTGTCACTTTGTCACTTTGTCTTGTTCCTATGCCTCCAAGCAGGCAGAAGCTGGCAGCCACTGTTTTCCAGCATAAAAGTGGATTGAATAGATTAAAAAGTGGCCAAAGGATATTGTGGAAACCAGAGGTGTGAAGGAAGGTGGCCAGCTCTCCAAAAGGAATGATTGAAGATGGCAGTGCAGCCTTGGTGAGTTAATGCAGCGTCCACTGCCCACAAATAACACCATAATTTCACCATCTAGAAATACTCCAGGGAAATAAACATTTCTCATCATTGCCAGGAAAGCCAAATCATTAAGGAACAGAATGATGATGAAATGCAGAAAGTCTTGCTTCTTGAGCACAGCACATTAGTTTCTGGGACATGAGGCTCATTTGTAATAGGGATCTAATTCATATAATCAACACCAAGGCTAAACACTGAAGAGAAGATTTTCTGAAATAAAGATTGATTTCTGTGCCAGACTTTCCATGCTAAACACAGTCCCAAATTGCATTTCTGTGTCCAGGAGCCTGTGTTTAGAAGCCTAAATATCCATTTGTGCATACCAATGGGCAGCTTGCCTGTGCAAGCTGAAGAAAAGCAAGAGAGGGATGGGTTTTCCAAATCTCAACTCCCTGGTGGTGCTTCTTGGCTCTGCCTGTGAGCAGAACTGGCTTGGTGTGCCTCTCTGTCTTCAGTATTCCTGGGCAGGATCCACAAGGCATTGAAGTGCTCCATGGCACCACTCTGAGCCCTTTGGATCAGGATGAGGCTCTTGCTCTGTCTCGTCTGCTGTTACAGCAATGCTTGACATTAATATTTCCCTCTTCACCACAAGTTCTCAAAGCTCTTTTCAAGCCCTATTAAGGTTCACATCACACTCAGGGATGATGCAGAGGTTCTAATGACAAGGAAAAATGAGGACAAGAGAAGTGACTTGCTCAATGTCACACAACTGCAACCCAGAGACTACAACAGGGAGATCTGAGTCTCAGTAGTTTGCTCTGAGCCCTAATGAATACTAATGACTGGCCATATTGATAATTCATAGTGCTTCCACTGGGTTTAACACACACAAAGTGCTGTTGAAATGCTCATTTCTTCACCCTCAGTGATCACTGGGGCTCTGCATGTTGTTCCTCCCACAACCCACTCCACTTTGCAGGTGTGGAAAACCACTGAGTGCATCAGACACTGCTCCACCAGAGGAAAGCTGAGCATGGAAGTGGTTGCAGGATGAGGTATGAAAGAGGATGTTCACAGTGCCTGGCTTTGGGCATGTCACCCAATGCCTGATGGAGGGGTGCTGGAACTGAGAACTTGGTCTCCTTGGCTGCCAGAAGAGGAGCAAGCTCCATTAGAAACCCATTCAAAGCATCTGAATTGGAAGCTGTTTCTCTCTGCTGAGCCTCTGGAGAGATGAACATTAAAGGTCTCAAGCTAGACATGTGAATATTCTCCCTTAAGTGCTTATTATTATTCCCATTTTGCAGGTGGGTGAACTGGAAAGGACAGGACTGTGCTAAATTAAGCGAGCTGCCCGCGCTGGTTAGGCTCCCTCTCTGCTCCCCCATAAAACTCCTGGAAAAGTGCATGAGAGAAAAGAATGTAAAGCTGCATAAATCTCCAGGGGAATATGTTTAGGTTGTAAAAATACATAGACAGCATGGAAATACCTCCAAGTGCTCAGGGAATATATGGTGAGTCATGAGCACCGTATATTAAATGGTCAACGCTTCTCCAACAGAAGCAATTCCTCATGCGAGACCACAGGAGTCACAGGAATTGGCTTTGCCCCAAACTGCCTGATTCAGCAAGATAGCAGAAGTCTGCAGAAACTCTGCTCTTATGTTTCAGCTTTTAGGCACTGGGAAAATAAGGAGAAACGGGGAGATTTTTGATGGATCCAAGCGTGGCGGTGTTTTAACTGTGTGAGTAGGAACTTACCAGAAAAATGAAATGTTGTAGGAATTGATAATCACAGAACCACAGAATGTTTTGAGTTGGAAGGGACCTTAAAGCTCATCTCATCCAACACCCCAACACCTTCCACTAGACCAAATTGCTCAATATAATTATTGTATGAAATGTATTCCTCCCATGCTATTTCTTCTGTCTCTCAGTTTTCTGCCATCTCTGGCATTCTTCCTAAAGCCAAAATTCAGTTTGCAATCGTGGTAGTCATTAAAAATTATCATCTAAGAAAGTGTTTATCAGCTCTATCATTGCAGGTGCACTGGAAGAATGATTGCAAATTAAAATGGCTTTGTAACAAGGCCTGAGCTAGCAAAAAGGGAAAAAAAAGGCAGAAAAAAAGCATATTAATTTTTCTGAAATTAAAATATAGAATAACACTTGCAGGAAACATTTATCATTATGTCAGAAAGGAGGTTAGGTGATTGATCTTTTTAATAATGGTTTTCATAACTTTGAAGGTAAAGACAGTTGGTCTATCTTGGTATTTTTCATAGAACATCTAACAAGTTAAATTACTTTATTTGTGTACCTAAAATGAAGGCTAATATAGCAAAAGCAGGCTTGGAAATTAATCTCTTTGCAATTGTATAAGGGCAGGGCCCATCCTCTGCTCCTGAAGGAAAAAATCAGGATGGCACAGGCCATGTCTATACAAGTAGACCCCACAAATTCAGCATTAACAAATCAGCCTTGCTACTTGAAATATTTATAAATTATAGCTAAAAGAAACAGTCTTTTTTTTTTTTTTTTTTTCCCCAGTACTATGAGATGTTTGTCCAGAATGTAAATAATTTTTAAGGAAAGATTCATATGTGCATGCATACGACTTGTATGTAAGTGTACTTCATGCCACAAGCTGTTTTATTAATTCTTGAGCCACTGTTGAAGGCTGGGGTTTGCAAGAACTTCATGAGTGAAGAGCAACAGATGGAAAAGAGGAAAGACTGGGGTATGTAGGGAAAAGAGCCTAAAAAATGCAGTTAATCTGTTTTTTTTTTCTGGAGGTAGTCAAAAGGGTAAAAATCACTTAAGGAAACAAGGCACACATATAATTCAAGCACTCATAAGAACATATCCCTGATCAAATTTTAAACACTTCATTTTGAATTCAGGAGCTGGAGGAGGAGTAATAAAGGACATGACTGAAAACTCAGGGTGTTGGAGTGTGCATGGAAAAGCCCAGTGACCTTCAGTTCCCTGCCAGTGGCTCAGAGACCAAATGTGACAACACAAACCAGATCTGGAGAGCCACAGTTTGTGTGTGGGACAGAAAAGGAAAAAATGTTCTGTAAGAGGAACTAAACCTCCAGGAGTAACAGCCTCCCCTCCTTATCCACCAGAGCAATGTGAAACCTGGGGTTGTTCAGATGGGAAAAGAGGAACCAGGAGCAGAGATCCTCTTGACTCCTGTGTGTGACTTGAATCCAAACCACACGTGGTGGGGACAGATAAGCCACCTGATCATTTTAGCAGATTTGAGAAGTCTTAGAGCATCTTTCATCATTTAATCTGCTGCTCATCTATCTCAAGCTCTTCATTAATCAAAGCTCAAAAGCATTGCAGATTTCTAAAGCCTTTCAAAAAAAAATTATTAAAGCAAACTGTTTAAACAGAGCTTGAAGCAACCTAATGTCAAGCTCTTGGCTGCTGCCTCCTGCAGTTTTGCCACTGCTGTGATGAGCCCTTGGGTGCTGTCACCTCTCTGGGAGTTCCAGGAGGAGCAGTGTGGAACCTTCAGGCCAGCAGCACACGTGAGCTGTTCCTGGTGCCAATCTGCACCCATCTCCATCTGTCTTCTGGATCTTAACTCCTTCACATCCCTTCAGAGGCTCACAGAGCTGTGCATGCAGTGGGTTTCAAAGCTTTGCCTGCCCTGGGAATCACAAACACGTGCTTCCAGAAGCAGCAGGTATTCACAGGCTCCAAGGCTTCTCCTTGCACGTGGTGCCACAAAAGAATTATAGTAATTCTGAGCGCTGAACCATTTCAATTCCATTTTAATGGATTCTCGGCTACCTCACAACTCCAGCGTATTGTTTAATCAGTGGTGGATGAAAGTAGCAGGAGGTAACATCTTCTGCATTGCTGCAGGGAGAGCCTATCTAAAACAAGGCAGTAAATCCTGGGTGCCTCATTGCCAGAGAGATGCAGACAAATTGGAAGAAATTCATAAGAAGAGTAATAAAAATGATTAAAGGTCGGAAGAGGCTGAGTTATGAGTGAAGATAAAAGGAACTTAATATGCATGGCTTGGCTAAATGATGACTAAGAGGGGAATGATACCCTTCAACAAGTACTTGGAGGGCATAAAGATCACCAGCAAAAGGGAACTCTTTAGGGTGCTGAAGGACACACAGCTCAGGATGAAAGGATGGCAGCAGGCAAAAGACTCTCGGCTTTCATCAGTAAACTCCAACAGATCATTTGTGGGAAAACAGATTCTGCCACATTTACCTAATCAAGTTTCAGTTTTAATTTTTTGCCTGTTCCAGGGACAAAGGCATTGTCTTCAATTACAGGCTGAGCATGAATTCCCAGAGGCATTCCAAGGATGTGCATGCCAAGAATAATTCCCAACCCAAGTTGGGAAAACATCAGAAAAGGCATTCAGAGTATCTGAAGGTTGATATACCCTTTACTCAGAGCTGAAGGATGTACAAGATATGAAATTAGTGATGTGAATGTGCCTGTTGCCAGGATACCAGGGGCAAAATGAGAGTAATAATGCATTTCTTTAAAATATACACATTTCATTAATTCCGGTGAGAATGACACCAATATTTTAATGGGAGAACAGACAACTAAGAATAGCAAGTCTTCCTGTGATTTTCTCAGAGCACCAACTCACAGCCTTGGAGTTGGGAGAAGAGCTGAAATAATCTCTGGGGATGCTGGAGGGATGTGCCTGCAGGTCCTAACTAAGCCCAGGCTGTGTCAGAGATGGGAATTCTGCTGGAATTGGGCTGAGCTGTGGCTCTGCTCAGCAGAACAACTCAGTGCCAAGTCCCAAAGCTGTTAAGTACAACATCCATATCACCTGCTGGTTCTCCAGGCTCACTGCATGGAAACTCCCGGCTGGATTTACAAGTCCCCACCCAGGAAGATGTTTGCTTCCAGCTCCACTACACCTCTGCTTTCCCTGAAAAAAGGGAAAAAACGGGTTTTTGCTCAGGCAGCTCCCTTGGGAGAAGGTGGCAGGTCGCTTTGCTCCCGGCAGCTCGGGGCACAGAGGGGACCGAGAGGTTTTGGGGAAGTTTTGGTCTTTTCCTGCCACTGCCCACGTGCTTTTCTGGTGGAATTAGGATTTGTTGCAAGGATATGACTTTGTGCTAGCACCCTGCAGCAACATCCCTTGAGAAGGGCTTTGGGAAGCGCTGCCTGGGCAGGGAGGTCATGGGAAAAGGGCTCCCCAAAAGCAGCCGGGGTGGGAAGCAAAATCCCCCTCGGTCCTTGTGGGCAGTGAACTCCTTCTTTCTCTGCTTTATGAGTTTGGGAGAGAGGAAGCACAAAGCAGAAACATCTGCATTTCTAAGCCCTCTGTGTGAGAATAACCTAGAGATGCTGCTGCTGGAATAGGCACGTGGAGGAAAAGCAGCCCGTTTCCCAGGATTAGCATCCCATTACAGCGGTGCTCTGAGGACACAATCTGATTTATTTATCCCAGAGTTAAATCTGGCTATAAATGCACAGCTCTGCTGCTGGCAAACACAGCCACTGGACCTGTCCACCAGATTTCTGCCCCAAACCACAGCCAGCAGCAAGGAGAAAGGACTCATGTGGTTAAAAAAAAAAAAAATCACCTTTTAAATTCCCAAGTTTGCACCACTAATTGTGGGCCTGCTCTTCAGCACTGCTAAAGGACTCTCCCATCTTTTTCACCACACAAGCCTGCTCAGAGCTAAGAAATATGTACAAACTTGTTTTAAAAGTGGGATGATTCTTCATATGTTGCAGAGTAAGCATGGCAACCAGCAGAAATCAGATTTACAGAGGTGGAGGTCAGGACCTTTCTTTTTATGAAAACCAATCTAGTCAGAGATAGCTCTACTATAATTTCTATATTGAAGCTTCTTCATTTCCTCCCTCTTTGAACTCTGAATCATGAGAATTAAAGGTCAGTGTTAGCTTTTAGATTTTTGGGCTCTTTATTCTGATTTTTCTTCCTCTGGCAATCATTAAAAGAGCATGTAGTGACAGGACAAGGGGTAATGGATTCAAACCGACAAAGGGCAGGGTTAGGTGGGGTATTAGAAAAAAATTCTTCCCTGTGGGGGTGGTGAGGCCCTGGCACAGGGTGCTCAGAGAATCTGTGGCTGTCTCATCCCTGGAAGTGTTTAAGGAAGGGTTGGACAGGGCTTGGAGGAGCCTGGGATAGTGGAAGTATCTCTGCCCATGGGACTGGATGGGCTCTAAAGTCCCTCCAATTCAAACCTTTCTTTGATTCTGTGATTTTTCCTGCTAACACTGTTCCTGGAGAAGGAATTCATGATGCCATTAAAGTTTGTGTTTTCCTCCCCATCTCTCCAGGTAACACTGAAAACAGTCTGTAAGTGTCTGTGAGATGGGCAGACTCAACCTTTATGGAGTTTTGGAAGTTTGAGCTACCACGTGTGGGAAACACCACCAAGATTTCTACTCCAGCTGCTGCTTTGGTGAGGAATAATGTAAACAGAGACTTCCCCAGGGAACAGAGATCTTGTTTTCATGACAGCTTCTTTGATTTTTTGTTACTTAAAAATACAGAAAAAGGAAGGCAGTGTAATTACACAGAAATCTGGCTAAGGATAATTGCTATTCAGAGCATCCCACGAGGCCAAAAAAGGCCTTGGAGGGCAGCATATTTAACTCAGAACAGAAATGTTGAATATGTGTGAGTATTTTATAAATCACAGGTTTCATCTCATCAGAGTCTTTATTCTGTTTTGTTTTTTTTTTCCCTAAAAACCAGGTGAGATTCAGATGTGATCTGAACAGAGATACATATGTGGTTCTGTAGGAAATGTGTGCATGTGTGGTTTTTAAAATCTTTTAAAAGTTTTTATGTGGTCTTACAGGTGCACAATCACCTGCTTGAAATCTTTAATTTGTTTGGCTTCCAATCAGAGCTGTGTAATTTGTAAACTTCTGCTTTGCATTCTGCTATTAAGGTACATATGGTTTCACTGCAAAACAGATTCCCACAGAGCTGTGTGAGTTTTAGATGTTTCTGAAAGTTAAAACCAAAGATGGGCTTGATCACAAAAGGAAGTACTAAAATAGAGAATTCACTGTTCTTTCATGCTCAGCTTGTGCTTCATCACTTCAAATGCTTAGAAACAATATTGCTGAGTATTAAACATGTGGATTTAGGCTTAACAGTGTAAGGAGGGAAATATGAAGAGTTTTCCTTTTGATAATATTGGCTTTGCAAGTGTTGCATTAAACCTTTAAGGGAAACGGTGTGTGCTGCATCTCAGAAGGGATGTGTGTGCATCACAGACTTAATAACCAGACCATACATTTAACCATGTATTTATCATCACAGACCCATAGAACACTTTGGGGTTGGAGAGACCTTAAAGACCACCTTGCTGCAACCCTTCTGCCATGGGCAGGGACACCTTCCCCTATCCCTGGGTGCTCCAAGCCAAGCCTGGCCTTGGGCACTGCCAGGGATCCAGGGGCAGCCACAGCTGCTCTGAGCACCCTGTGCCAGGGCCTGCCCACCCTCACAGGGAACAATTCGTTCCTAAAATTTAACCTCAGCTTGCCCTCTGACAGTTTAACAGTTTTAATGTATATTCATTTCACACACATATATATATATATATATGTATATTTTGCTAGGATCTCTTGTTTGAGAACAAACTTTGCCTTCAACCTAGCAGAAGATTTTGGCTTAGCCACGTTCGTGCAGCTGCCGTTCCAAGCCCGGAGCAGGGCAGTGGATGCTGCCTGCAGCCTGCCAGGTGTGCAGCAGGGAAGGTCTGACCGCTCCAGCCTCGGAGCCTCGGCAGCATCCGAGCCGTGAGTCTCCTCGGGCTGACCTTTGCCTGCACACCCGGATTCGGGATGCAGGCCCCGCCGCTCTCTCGGGACAGCCCGAATTCCCGGCGGACTGCTCAGGAGGGGCCCACCTCCTTCTCGATTCTCTCGATCCATCCCCCGGCGGTTCTTGGGCCCCGGGATGCCGCGGGGGATGCCCGGGGGATGCCCCGCATCCCGTCCCGGGGGGTTCCGCGGAGCATCCCCCGCTCTGTTCCCACCCCATCCCCGCAGTCCCATCCCCGGGATGATCCCCACGGCCCGGGGAGCCGCGGGGCAGAGCCGAGCGGCAGCACTCCGCCTCCCGGGCTGCGCAGCGCGGCC
>WEIU01014255.1:308196-377623 GCA_013389925.1 Aegithalos caudatus
GGGCTGTGGGGGGTGGGTGCTGGAGCTGTGGGGTGTGGGCACTGGAGCTGTGGGGTGTGGGCACTGGAGCTGTGGGGTGTGGGCACTGGAGCTGTGGGGCAGAGGAGCTGTGGGGTGTAGGCCCTGGAGCTGTGGGGTGTGGGTACTGGAGCTGTGGGCACTGGAGCTGTGGGGTGTGGGCACCAGAGCTATGGCAGCCTTGCTCTTTGGGCATCTCCTGTAGGGGACATAGAGCAGGGTGGAAGAGGCTGCAGTGTCCAGAACTGCTCCAGCCCAGCTGCTGAGTCACATTCCCAAAGATTTGATGGAGTACTTGGCATTTCTTGGCATTTTGTTGCAGGTTGCTGTCTTTAGCTGTGGGCGTGGAGTGATCTTTGCGGGAGACAATGATTGATACAGCTCGTGGTGGCACCTGCTGTGCTTTTTGAACACCTTTCTTGAGGGTGGAAGGTGTTAAGGAGGCTGAGCACAGGGCAGCTTCTACAATACATTATTCCCATAACTATACAGCTCCTTTTGGTGCCCACTAAAAAGTAACAGGAGCATTAGTGGTAGGAATAGCTGAGGATAGAGCTGCTTTTCACATTTCTGTCGATCTGAGGCACCAACAGAAGTGTTTCCTCTTGCAGCTTGATGCATCAGTTGGGCTGAGGTCTTCTGCTGGCCAACACAGCCTTTTCCTCTACAGTTATCTGCAGATAATATGCATATTTTATTTACCATTGTTTCATTGTGGTCAGGCATCACTTTTGAGAAAAAAATATTGCACTCCTTGAGGCTTGAGTCCTCACTTACCTGATAAGGCTTAGTGGTTTTCCTTAGTATTGTTATTTAGGTTATATAGCAGTGCTTAGAAGGAATAAATGGGCTTGGAAGCCATCTCTTCCAGCCTAAGACATCCCAGGAAGCTTTTATCAGTGTAGTCCTAGCTGCAGAAATAGATTAAGGAATTTCTAATTTATTTCACATTAAAAGCATCCCTCCAAATGTATCTGTATGCTCTTGATGCCATCTTAGTCTCCTGCATGTTTGAGAGCTTTGAATGCATTAACAGCCTAAGCCAAGTTATTACATTAATCTCATGAAATCAAAGATTCATACCTTTGACTCAAGATAAACACCATCAGCAACAGAGAAATTTAACAGATGGAAATGCATTTCAAAACTTGGGAGGCATTTTTGCTGGAGATTTTTTTTGTTAGATATGTTAATTCTCCTAAAGTTGGAGTTTATAAGATCCTGCAAAGTATTTTGTGGGGTGTATTCTGGAGATGCTCCTAGTTCTTTGCAGTTTTATAATGTTAACACAGTTTCAATCTTTCTGCATTAGAAACTGAGTTTTCTGGGTTATCATTAACAGTCATGCGTCTGTTCTTAAAATCTGGCTGCCAACTGCAGTTGATGGAATTTGTGTCACTTCAGATTCCTTGTGTGCTTTGCCTCAGTAAAGGGTTTATTTCAAGCAGTGGAACCTGAGCTCAGAACTCGTGTTGGTGCCATTTCAGATGCAATGTCCTGTAGCGATTCTGTGTCCTCCTCTATTTGTCTGGAACCAAATACATCAACAAGCACTGCTGTTTAAAAATAAAACCTCATTTTACCTCCCACTGCTCACTTTTTGTGCTCTGCTGCCTCCAGGGACATGGAGATTTTTCATGGGAGTGAGAGCTTTCTGGCTGGAGCAGAGCATTTGGGAGCAGTTGTGCTCCCTTTCTCCTTAGAAATCTGGGCTGTCTCGGGAGATGCTCTGTCCCACAGAACAGATCTTGGAGCATCCAGGTGCCAGGCATCCCTGTGTAACTCCCAAAAGATGTTCAGGTAGGGATCAGTAAGGATCTGAATAAGGCACTTGTGCTATCTCGAAGCTCCATCAAGGGTGGGCTTTGTCTTCTCAATTTCTCACTTCAAAACCTTAAAAAGTGAATTTTGACCCCTCTGCAGTTGGAGCAGAGGGGGAGTGGAAGGTTAGTTTGGGACAGTTTCCCAATAACAGATGTTAAGTAATTAACATATCCATTGGAAAAAAAAAAGTCTCTTGGAGCATTTGCTTTGGGTTTCCTCTGCCCACAAATAAAGACCATCTAGTTTGCTAAGCTAAATGTTGTCTTTATATTGCAGAAAATGTTGCAGAAGAGGCAGGGTGTGAGGGAGTGCATGCCAAATTTCTCTTGGTACATTCATCATTATGCAGAGTTGGGGTTTTGGTTTGCTTTTCTAATTTCTTTTCCCCCTTGGTTTCTTTTCATGGAGATTGAGTTAAGAACATTCTCAGATTTTTATCTTGTTTGTTTACAATCTGGAGGCCAGCTAAGTGCAGTGTAAGGCATGAAAAGGTATTTGTGGTTGTGTTCTTTCCAAGTGGAAAACAAGCACACTGAAGCCAAACACGGGAGAAACCTGAAGGAATAGAGAGTCAAGTCAAGGGAGTCAATGGTTCAGTGGCTGAGGAACAGATTTCCTTATTATTGTCCTGGATATGACAATATTTACTCACTGGGTTCCATACATAGCCTGGAGTTTTTTTCCCTTCTGGTATGACTGTTGTAAATTGGGGGCTTTGTGCAGTTGCAAGGTTCCTGGGCTGGATTTTGCCCTGTTATGAGAACAGCATCAAGAGCTGTGTCATTTTTGAGAGGCTGGTGACAGAGTGCAGCACATCCTCTCTTCTCCACTCTTGGAAATCAGTAAGTTAAGATATTTGAATTCCTTTGAAACTTGTGATAAAGTGTTGTTCTTTGGATATGATGATGTGAAGATAGGAGAGGACAATCATGAGAGTTTAATCCTTTATCAAATGGCTTTAGGTTCCACATCAAGTGTGTGCTCTGCCAACCACATATACCTCACTAGGCCACAGAGCCCGGGGTGTAGAGCTGCAGAAATGTCTTCAGAATGATAGGAACTTATAACTGTTTAATAAAAATTTATTGCACTTTTGTATAATTCAAAAGCACAGACTAGAGAGGAGTGAGTGATGGAACCCAAGCCTTTGATGAAACTTAGGAACAGTGGTAGTAGACTTTGGAAGTAAATGTTGCTTGACTTCTGCAGAATAAACACTTTTCTCGGAAGCTGGAAGCTTGTATCAAAAAGGTTTTGCTTAATTAGGTGTAGCCAGCAGTTACCTGCAAGAATTTTATCTGGTGATATTTTAGAGATAACTAATTAGAAATTTTTGAGAATGCTTAGAGCTTTCATGGGTTTTCCACTTTGGGCTCTGAGTCTGCTTCACTTTGTAATAAACAAAGTGGTTTCCTGGTTAATGGGCTGAGGTTTATCTGATGTGTCATTGCTTAAGGAATTAAAGTTGTTGGACATTTAGAAAAGTTACTACTAAGCTTGGAACAGAGTTGGGCTTTTTTAAAAGTGCTGAAACAAAGCCCCAGTTGTGATTTGGCACCAATGAATAGTTTGAGTTGAGTAATTTTTGTTTGAATTTACAAGAAACTTTAATGACAGACTCTAATGCTGAGTTTGTCTTTTCAGGATGCAGCTGTGTATGTTTCCTTTCACCCACTCAGCACTAGATGAAAGATGAAATGCCCTATTCATGAAAAAGCACTTACATGGTACTTATGTACAGATGAGATATGTTTTTCCATCCATTTCAATGCATGTCTCACAGAGAAGGTACCATATATGAGTCACAACAAAAAGAATTCAGATGACTCTGTTAAGATAGTAAAGTTTATGGAGAAAATTCAGCTTGGGGGTGGAGGAAAATCCCTTCCCAGCCACTAAAAATCAAATGAGCAGCTGCGAGCATTTACATTGCTCTAGAATTGCCATAACTGTATTGTGTTTAAAGCAAAGTTAAGCCTCACATAGAATGGATCTCCTTTCAGAAAAACTGCTTATATATGAAGTGTGAAGGTGTATCAGATGAATTCTAGTAGATACCATTTGGTTGCATTATTGCATGCAAAACCATTTTACCACAGCATGAGATAAACAGGCACCGAAGGCATTACGTGATGCAAATGCTATTTATTCCATACAATGTTATTCATCCCTCAAAAGCAGCCTTAAATTAGCAGCTGATCTCCCACAACCCACCAGATCTAGCAATTTGTGCTGCATACCCCTTGCAAAGTGGCAGAAAGTATTAGAGATCAGATGGTGGATAGAATATGTTCCTCGCTTTAAATCAACCTGAGGTAGCAGCTGCTAAAATCCAGGAAAATCAAATGTGTAAAAGGAACAAGATGGTAATCAGAGTAACTCATAGCTGTGAGTTATGCCCACTATTTTGCAGCATGTCAAGGCTGAAAACGCTTGGCAGGACGTTGGAAATACTCTCAGAACATTCTTCCCCCACGTGCTGGTTCTGGACCAGTAATCAATGCAAGAGACAAAGAGCTGGGCTTAAAATAATCCTTCAGCACTGACAGATCCCTTCCTGCAAATCCAACTGTGCTACACCAGCTCTCCACCTCTCCCCTGGGTAACAGTCAGCTGGCACACTGACTGTGAGCATTTATTTTCTTTTGCACAGTGAAGTGATTCCACTATCCCAGGCTGCTCCAAGCCCAGTCCAACCTGGCCCTGAACACTTCCAGGGATGGGGAATCCACAACTTTTTCTCGTGTTCAGGTGGAGGGATGAAATCACTGTGCTGTCCTCACCTAACTGAGCTCTGCATCAAGGGAAAACCTTTTATCTCTATTGAGTAAGTCGCTCCAAAAAAGCTCTTTGAGTAAATTGCAGCAGTATCTTTCCAGAGAGTCAATGAAGCAGCCTTGGGAGCCTGAAATTAAACAGGATTCACAGTGGATAGGAAGAAACAGGTAACTACAAAACAGCTGGGTTTGAGATGTGAGCTCTGTCAATAGCAGAGCAATTCTTTGCCTTGGGCGTTTTCTGAAGATAAACACTCACTTATTTCTGATTACAGCCTGACTGCAGGGCTTATGAGAGCTGTATTTAGAGATGATATTTTTTTCCCTCTTGCCAACCCCCAAACCTCTTCAGTTTGTTCGATAAAAATAACTGCAGTGAAAGAGCTTCATAACAGATTCAGCCTTCGTGCTCTGTGCTTCCCTGTTGCACTCGCACACAGAACAGGAATGTGGCTGATTTGTGGGATGAGAGTGGGATGCATTCCTTGAAAGAGCAGGCAGGTAAGAATTTCTATTATTGTAAATTATCGTGATGTCCTGTGTTGGAAATGGAACTTCAGCAGCTGTCTGGTCTTACTAAAAATGCAATACAGACATTTATGGCAAGACCAGCCTTATCACATTGACTTTCTGCACCTGAAGTTGTATTTCAGGTGATCCCTGTGCCTTCCCAGGGAGTTCTTTGCTTATTTCTTTTTCATATAATAAAAGAGAGTATGTAGGGCAAATTTAGACTGAACAATTCTCACAGATATGAAATCATTGCAGGAATTGTTTGACCTTCTGCATCTGTCTTTATCTTATTTTGGCATTGGTGTTTCTCTGGATATTTTAGTAGATGCATTTTTTTTCTTAGGAAATAGTAAAAATTAATTCCTAATGTCATCAGTACTTTATTCTGGCTCTTGGTGAATTGATAATGAGGGACTGGCTGTTTTTTGTTAAATAGATGCAATTTCTGTTGTGTTCTGAATGTCAGAACTTTCTAATCTGGCTCCAGATTTTTGGGAAGGGAATCTGTGATCCCCACGGGATGGGTGCACTGGTTTATCCTGGTTTCCATGGAAGGACCCCCAGGACCACGTGGGCTCTGTTGGGAGGCTGCTCACAGTTCCTGTGAGATTGAAAATAAAGGCACAAAACTTCCACCATGCAGAGCGATTTCTGAACGTGGATTAAAGTGGCTTTTTGTGAGCAGAAATGCACTGGAGTAATTTATGTAAAGACACAGTTTTTTCCTACAGTGTGCAACTCGTTCATATTCAATATAAACCTGTCAGTGATTCTGTAGCGAGGCGCTATGTGAGATGAATAGGAACTAAGGGAAGGGAAAAGATGAATTGCTGGAGCTGTTGCACATCGTAGGCAGCAAGTTTTGATCAGGAGTTGAGAAGCCAGTGTGTACTGCAGGCGAAATTCTGCTCCAAACATCTTCAGAAATGTATGAGAACAGCACTCTGCTCCCTGTTTGTACAAGAGGGAGGATTTAAACACACTGATGGGAGCTCTGCTCTGACACAGGAGCTCCAGGCGTGTGCTGCCACAGGTTGGGTGGCTGCTGCTGGTGCTTTATTTCTTCCAGGGTTTTTGAACCTGCATTTCTGGAGAAATTGCTGATTTTTGGTTCTATTTTATTTTCCTGCCTGCAATTTTTATTCTGCAAGTAGCCCAAAAAAAAAATAAGTGATGAATATCATTTAGAATGAATGAAATCAAATAGATTAGAAAGAAGGAGCACTGAAATCATTAAGTACAATTAGTGAGTTATTTTTTTTTCCCTGCTGAACAATGCTTTAATTTAAAAATGAATAATACTTAGTTCTGTTATTTTCACATTCTCCAGGCAGACCAAACAATAACACATCAGAACACGTGGCTGTGGCATGTTAGAGGAGTGCAAGGAACTGGACCTTGGTAATTTCCAGGAATTTGCACAAGACTTCAGTTGCAATCACAGATTTCTGGGGAGAGGATGACCCTGCTATCACTGATCGAGGTCAGGGAGCTCCCCTTCCCAATCCCCACTCTTTTTTCCTTGCTTCCAAGCATCTGTTTATTCAGGCAGTGTTTATGCCCTAATTGAGTGCTGATTCAAGCTCAGTAACTATTTCCTGAGCATTGCAGCCCAAATAATAGGAGTCATCCTTATGTGATTGAAATGACTACTGTTATGCTGATTTCAGGGGAGTTGGCTGATCTTTTTTTCCACGTGGAGCATGGAATTTATTCCATTTTCACATTTTATTTGGAAGTGTATGGATGAAGAAGGAGCAGATTGTGTTTGGATTAGATTCTGAGAAAGAAACCAGCTGGGTTATGGAAGAAGCCACTGTTGTTTTTTAGGTGAGATTGCTGATTCAGTGGTGATTCAGGAGGTTTTCTTTGGCTTTAAAAGGCCATGAAATGGATTCTTTAAAGAAAATTTTAGACTTGAACAGATGTTCAACAGTTGTTCAACAGGTTGAGTGTGTAACTGTGGGCTGTGGCCACCTATTCCTGCTTTTAGGATGTACCTGTTTACCAACTGATTGCCTTGAAAGTGGTTCCATGGGTTTGTCCAGGGTCTTGGGAGTTGCATTTAGTGATGACTCTTTAAAAATTAGGGGGTTAAGTAAATAAGGGAGCTTTACATAACTTCAGTCTGCAGGAGGTTGCTGAGCTTTGTAATGAGTCCTGTGGCTTTTCTAAATCACTGCAATTGCTTTATGCTTGTTTTTATTGGTTTTTTTTTTCCTCCTTTTTTTATTCTGCCAGAAGTTTGCAGAGGTCAGTGATTCATGATCCTCTTTTTATTGACATGTCATCTTTCTGGCATCTTCTGATTTCTCTGAGGTAAATAGATGTGAGTTCAGGCAAAGTTTATTTCCAAAAATGTTAACTTGAGGAGCCAAATGTGTCCAATAAGCAGGAGAGAGAAATCTACAATTATTTATCTCTTTTCCTTACATAATGTTCATTCTTTTTTAGTTTAGTTTAGATTTTATTACTTCTACTGGGGTATTTTTTATTGCAATGGTACAACCTGCCCACTCCTCCTGCTGTACAAATACTTCACTACCCTTGTACAAATATTTTAAATTGTTTATGTGCTGCCTGTAGTCTGTTTCAATTCTAAACATTTCCAGGAAGCTTGATAACTAAAAAATACCTGTAATTGTAAGGTTTTGCAGGGTTTTTTTTTGTGTCCAGAGATCATAAATTTATCCTGCATGGGCTGAAGAATTGCTGTTGTAAATGGAGGGTGTTGCACTGAGCGGTAGAGGAATGGAAAAGGAATTACGTGGTTGTGTTGAATTGCTACTAAATATTGTTGGACTTTTTCTTTCCATATGAAAATGTTAGGAGGATTTCACTCCACCAGCCTCACTTTGCCCTTTCATGTTTCCATTCCTCCTGATGTGAGTCATGGGAAGTTGATCATTGTAGCACTGTGGGCAGCCCTTCAGTTCCAGACCTTCATCTCTCTGTGACTAATGACAGCCTTGTCTTCACAGGAGCTCTTCAGAGGGAAACATTTCCACAGGGAAGTTCATTTCTGGAGCGTTCGTGGAGGGCGTGGGATCAGCTTCGCTCTGGGATTTCGAAAAACATCAGCAGTGCAAGCTGAGAACTTGATTTAAACAAAACTTCCTGGTTTGGTGGGGAAGGCACTTAGGCAGGAGGAATATCTATCCAATTAGGAGACTATGGATAAAATAACATAGCTGTTACTCTAAGAATGGCATTAGGTATATTAAATTAGGAGCAATGTGATGTTACTGGCCAGATGATTCAGCAGTATTATCTTTTGTCTAATCTTTTGTTTGGATTTTTTTTTTTTTGGATAAAAGTGTTTATCCTTAATTTTATAGCATCTGTAGCTTTTCAATTAGGCTTCATCCCATCTAATCTGAGAGCTGGTAGATTATTTTGTCACTTGCCTTAGACATCCATATTTTAGGTTGTGACCTGCCCGTCAGGACTGATTTACCTGAAGTCTTCAATTATATTGTGGGAAGGGAGCAAAAAAAATGCTGTAGCTCCACTGACATAAATTCAGGGGAGCATTTATACCCTGGGATGAGAAATGTGTTCCTGTTGTACCTGAAATGTGTTTATAAGAGCTTAACAGCCACCTTTTCATGTGGTGGGAGGAGAAGCAAACAAAAGTTTGATTTATCTTTATTTCAAAGAGTTTTGAAAGAAAGGAAAGTATATTAAATATTAAGGAACTAGTGACCTGGAAAACAGGTCATACCCATAGGTATATATATATGTGTAAAATCTGTTCAATCTGTTTCATCTTATTCATAGGGGAGGAGAATTTTAGGTACATGACTGAGCATATGAAAGTAATTGCTTTTTGCAGCCTGTTGGTCTCTTCTCCCAAGGGACAAGCATTAGGACAAGAGGAAATGGCCTCAAGTTGCATCAGTGGAGGTTTAGGTTGGATATTAGGGAAAATTTCTTCATCAGAAGTGTTGTTGAGCACTGGAACTGCCCCGGGCAGTGGTGAAGTCACCATCGTTGGAGGGATTTAAAAGCTGTGTAAATGTGGCACTTGGGGACCTGGGGCAGTGCTGGCCTTGGCAGTGCCCAATTAATGCTTGGCCTTGATGATCTTGGAGAGCTTTTCCAACCTCAGTAATTCCATGATTCTCGGATTCTGTGGCCATTTTGGCTGCAGTCTTCCCTTACAATCCTTAAAGAGGAAGGGGAGGAGTTTTATGAAACATTTATTTAATAGGAATAATAGAGAATTTAAAATATTTTCTATACAGTCAACAAAATGCATGTGGGTGACAAAAAATCTTGCATGTTTTCTTTTGAGGGGAATGTCTCTTTTTACCCTGTCTGTGAGATGAGCAGAGCCTGTTGGATGCTGTATTTTCAGTGCTTTGGTGTGAGGCTCGAGCAGGCAGCTCAGCCTCTTTGCTGTTTGCTTTTATGGTTCCTGCCAGTGTTACCTGCCAGCCTCCTCTTCTCCACAGCTCATTGGAGTTGGAATGCAGGAATTGCTCAGGGAAACTAGCATGAAAAGATCTCACCTGTTTGCTATTATGTTCTCTGTTGCATATAAATACCTTTGTTAGCCTGAGCCTGCTTCAGTTTGGAGCAAAGTCCCCCTGGCTTCAGCGGGAATATATTGAAATCTAAGAGACCTTTTCCATTTTTTCCCCCCATTCCGCTGTGTGTCATCTTGTGTATCCATGTTTCCTCCTTAGACTATTCCCAGAGATCCTTATTTTTATGAGGAGGGCTGCTTTTGGCCAAGGAGCTTGCAAAGGTTGCTGTTGATTTCTGCTCTGTGGTTAGGGCTGGCACGCGTTAATGTACAGCAGACAAATGCAGTATGGACGTGATCATAAATAATTCACAGTTCCCTTCAACAAGGGGAAATTACATGCTACATTATTCAATATACAAAGACACTGCTTGTTGTGTAAAGAGAGTAATTTTCTGCCAGTGAACAGCCAGCAGCTTTGCAGCTAAAATATAAGGAGACACACATGGTTTATTACCAGCTCAAGCCTCATAACCTTCCCTCTGCCTGCAATCCACATCCTTCTGCTCTCAGGAGTGGAATACAAAGAGGTGACGTGTGCTGGTGGCTGTGCTTGTGTCTGCTTGGAATGGTGGATGGAAAGAACAAAAACAAGGCACTGTAGATATCTTGATTTTGTGGGGTGAATGAGGGAAATGAGGGCTGGGGGAAGATCCTACCATTTTGGTGAGCATCCTTCATGCCATGGTAAAATCTTAGGGGATGAGCTTCTATCAAAAACTTCTTGGGAAAGAGAAGGGAGTGGTACTAGGGAATTATATCCTCTTATGTGTTTATTACAATTCAGTTTATTTCAGGAATGTGACAGTGGAAAAGCATGTAAAATAGTGTGTTGGCAACTAGCAGTTATTAAAAAAAGAGATCTATGTCTATTCTATTAGCTGAGTGATCTGTCATTGTCCTGTTATAGGTCATCAAACTGCTCATCTAATTAAGCAACCTGATGCAGTACTTGTGTATCAGTTGGCAGAGTTATGGTTGCTGGTAGACCTTTAAATTTCTCCACATGACTGGTGTGACTAATATCTCAGTTTTAGTGTAGCCTAAACATATTTCAGGTATTTTTTTTTCCCTTGTATCAGCTCCCTGATAAACCATTCTCTTCACCTGTCAAAGATGCAGTTAACATGGCTTTTCCTTGACTTTGTAATATTTGTAGCAGGTTGTCATGAGAAGTGTCTGCATCTGGGAAAGGTTCAGTAAACTGCAGTACATTTATTTTAACACACAAATGGACATAGGATAGGACAGGGAAGGTTATGTGGTTTTTCTAAGGTCCTGTGGTCTGTATTCATTAATGTATTTCTGATTGCTCATTTTAAAAATTTGAGGGTTGATGTCAAATACACAAACCTGGAATTGATCCCATAAGGCTATCTCAGATAAATCTGTTCAGTCAGTGTCACTGAGCAGGTTGCAGATCCCTGTTAGAAGAGGACTGGAGGATAAATTGGATTTTTTCTTTATATTAAATAGCCAATTCTTAGGAACTGATTTATAAAAATAAACAGCAAGGAGCTGGAGAGCAGAGGTCTGGGAGGGTACTGAGGTGGATGTCAAAGATGAGGAGTTCAGGGTAGAAGGATTACATAAAAACAGATGTGTAGAACATGATAAATGTAATTGAAGAGATGCTCTAGGGTGGGTTTTGGTTGCCAGATCTTTTCTAGGTACTGCTTTAACATGTAGCCTCTTCTTTGTGCTTCTTTTTTGAGAGGGCCTTTTTTCACCTTCCTTTTTAATCTTTTGTGATGAAGGCCCTCATCTCCATGCTCTCTTTTTTACACTATTATTTTTTTTTGAACCATCTCTGTTTTCATGACTTCCTCTCTTGGATGTGGATGCTCACTGCCTCTGTCTCTGGCCCCCTTTGCTTCCTCTTTGAAAATGTTTGATCAGGGTCTTATTTCTGCCTGAAATATTTACTTGGGAAGTGGAAACTTCTCACTTCTTGTCAGGACTTCCTTTCTGGTCCTCCTTCTTGCCACCATTGGTGGTGTTTGGACAACCATCAAGGTCTTTCCATTCTTGGCTCTTTTCCATAGTTCCTCTTTTTCTTTTGGAGATTTACCAGGGGGATATTTTACTCATAAGAAAGCGTAAACTTTCTAGGTTTAAAATGACCCAAATTAATCTGGTTTTATATCTCTAGTTGTTCAAACTTCTGTGAAAACCATCACAGCTCTGCTCCTTTGGAGAAGTTTTTAAGACTGGTCTCTTTGAGAAGCCTTGCACTGATTTCTTTCCCTTTGGTTTAAACATAGTCGGTAATGATTATGCTGCAATTTCTGTCTGCCTCATCTGTCTTAGAGAATAAACTCATTAAGGAAATGAACTTTCGTGGGGGGGAAGGAAAGTATTTTGCAAATACTTTTGTTCAATATTTATCTAATTATTCTTGAATCCCTGAGACACAGCCTACTTTCTCTGATTGCAGAAATGCTCCAATTTGTGACAGTGTTCAGTGAGAGAAACATCTGAATACAAATAATTTTTACAAAAGCAGCCAGAAGGATGATGGTAAATGTGGGATCTGAAGTGACTTCCCCATTTGATCAGGACATTTTTGTAGGAATGAACCAGGAGTTATTATCTAGAATTATCATAGTGTTGCTTAAGCATTAAAAATAGGTGTTGATAGAGCTAAAGGCAAAAGAGTCAAATTGTGGGATTCATAATAGTAATGATCATATTTCTCTGATTTGGTGAGTAATAAGAGGACCCATAATTTATTTCATCCAGAAACCTGAGATTCTGTCATTAGCCTTTCCCTTGTGTCTGTTTTTTAATCCCTTCACTTTGCTGAATGTTTTGCTCATGGCTTTTGATTTTTTTTTTGTTTGGCTTTTTATCTCCCAAGTTTGAAAGGAGATTGTTACTTTATCCCTGCCTCAAACAGGGTCCTACATCACTTCAGGACTGTTAATTTAAGGTCCCCAAGAGCAGATAGAGTGTAATTATTTAAACCTGTGTCACTGGATACTGTCCAGAAATGCTCCCATATTTCAGGAGCAGATTAAGATCTGTTGGTTGGGTTAGTGAGTCGTGTAGTGTTACCTGTGGTAGCAACCAGCCATTGATGTGAGCAGATGGGTGATGGAAAATCAGGGGCAGCTCACTGTGAACCTGGAGCCAAATGTTTCCTGGGTTTAATATCCTGAGTGCTGTAATTAACAGACTTGGCAAACAGCAGGCATGTTTCAAATAGAAATCTGAAATGCCTCGTGCTGGGCTGTGCTTTGCTATGGCTGTGGATGATGTGGATATGATGTCTGGGTGGATATAAATATCTGGGTTTGTTTCTCTAGGTTGGACAATGCATCTCTGTGGAACTACCTCGGGGAAGATGAAGCTTCCAGCAGCAATAGTGAGGTTTGGAACCTGCTTGTTGTAAGAGAACCTGGAAATTTCTACCCATATTTGCCTATTCCAGCATAAAGCACAGGACAATGAGTTATTTTTATTTTTTGCATATTTTCACACTACGTAACAATTTTTCTTCCTTCTCATTTTGTTCAATGGGAAAAACTTGAGCCACTTTTGTTGCTGATCTTTACTTCACCACATTCCTCTTGCTGAGCCAAATTCTTGGGAACCACATCCAGAGTACATCTATTTTTGTGTGTTGGTGGTGGTTGGGGCTTCTTTTTCCTTCTGTGACAAATGTCACTTTTTTATTCTGTTTTGAACCTGTCCTTTTGCATTGCTGAGTAGTTGTAGAACCACTCCAGGAACGAAATAAATTCAGACTTGCAGAAGATGACTCACATGCTTCAGAAACATTTTTATGGCTGTGCTTGGCTCATTAATGTAGGAGTTTAACGGTAGTAATATGAGGTATTGCATTAATTGCTGCATACATTTATTACCAAATGACCTACACAGACAGTGTTTCAGATGCCGTGGACCTGATCACAATAACCAGAAGTGTCCTGTGTGCAGAGGAGAAAACAAAATCCCTTTGTACACCGACAAGAAGCAGATGAAGTGGCTCGCGGTTCTGGAAGTGAGGACTGATCACTGTGAGAGCTGGAATGGGTTTTTCTGCCTGAGGAAGGGGAAGCTCTGCAGTTTGATGTTTGGGTTGATCATAATGACTCTGGTGATGGTATCCTACATACTGACTGGAGCCAAGCATGGCCTGTTGCTGATCCCATCTCCCTTCCATTATGGAGCTTTTGCTAGCAATCCCAGCTTAATGGACAATGAAAGCCTTAGTGATGTGAAAGACTATTACCAGCCTTCAAAAATGAATATTTCATATGTAAAGGATTATCCAAGCATTAAATTAATTATTGACACCATTACTTCAAAGATAGAGTTTATAACAAGGCAGCGCCCTGATTTAGAAGAGCTGAGGAAGCAAGAGCCACATGTAAGTATGAATTGAGGCATGTCTTGAACTGCTTTGTACGTCCTTATTTCAAGGCTTCTGGATCAATCTTTTGCCTAGATATAAAAAAGTGCAACAGCTTGGATGTTCATACAATGATTTACACCATCTAGAGTCTCCTGATTCACAGCAGCTGAGAAGTTGATTTTATAGGTCACACCCCTCTGAGTCACGGGCAGGATGGATGAGTTTTGTAAATGGTCTTGACACCTGAAGCAAAAAATCAGGCAATCTTCTGAAAGCTGTACAACCTCACTGAACTTTTACCTTCTCTCATGCAAAGTCATTGTGACCTGTCACCTGAAACGATTAATAAGAAAAGAGCCTTTCTAATAACTGCTTGCCAGGGTGTCTTCCTGAAAATCATTGCAAACCTTGTATTTCAGACTTAAAAACAGAAAGGGGATTAGATTTGAGTATTAGATGTTTGACTTTAAAAATCAGTTCCTGGGGTTGTAGAGGAGTTGGGAGGATTGCTGAGGCCATTTTTGGCCTTAAAATGAAAAGATTTCTAAATACTTGTCTCCTAGTCCAGTGAGTTGCACAGGATTTGATCCTGGTGCCATCAGAAGCAATAAATGGGGTCAACTTTGTAGGTAGGAATATCCCGGTAGTGTTTCTGTTCCCTCACCACGCTAAGTAAGAAAAGTATAACTGTTGATGGCTTGCTGCCTTGACTGAAATTGTTGTTCTTTATGTTGCAGATGTTTTCGGTAATTCCTAACAAATTCCTCCCAAACAGCAAGAACCCTTGTTGGTACGAGGAGTACCGAGGGAACACAACCACGGATCCTTACGCCACCAACTCCTACGCCCTGTACTCCAAACGCTTCCGGATCATTTTCGATTACCTCAGGAAGGTGTTTTGGAACCACTTGTACCACTACAAGGACAAGCACTACCGCCTGCGCTGCCTCCCACACTTCTACATCATCGGGCAGCCCAAGTGCGGCACCACGGACCTGTACGACCGCCTCCGGCTGCATCCCGACGTTCGCTTCTCCGCCATCAAGGAGCCACACTGGTGGACCAGGAAACGCTTTGGTGAGTCCAAATCTCCTTTTGCCATCCAGGCAGGTTGTCTCTCTTGAGACTTTGTAAGTGTTTGGGGTGGAGTTTATAGTTTTGATCTGTACTGTCTTGCTCAGAAACCGCTGGAGTGTCGTTGTTGGATACGAATAAAGATGCCTGGCTCCACTTCAAAGGCAGAGGAACATCAGAAGGCTTTATTTACAATTCATCAGCCTTTTTATAACATGCTGTGCTAAAATGGCATATTATTGGTTCATAAAATTGACTACTCTCTCCATTGATTAAGTAACAGAAATGACACCTGGAAGAGGGATTGTTATGAGAAAAATATTGAAATGTTATGAGTTATTTACAGAAATTGTCCTTAAAAGAAAATTCTCCTGAGAAATCTTCCCTTGGGGAAGAAAAATCAGCCACTGACAGGCTGAAAACCTTTCAGACTCAGAAATATCAGGCCCACACTGGAGTTTGATGGTTTTGAGAAATCCAGGTGGTGGATGCTCAGCCTGCTTTTGTTCAATGGTGTTTCGGGTTAAACCTCTTGAGGAAATGCACATTTCATTTGGTTTATTTGCAGCAGTTTGGAAAATCCAAGGAAAAACACAAACAGTGCATAAAACTGACCTTATAAATTTATAAAGGCAAGAAGAGAAACTGTTAGGTTGTCATGGGGGAGTAGAAGAGCAGCAGCAATCATTTTGTATTGCAAAATACTGTGAAGCCTTTCTTACATCAATGAATGATGGGTCACTATTTAAAATTTCAGTCCTTAAGGTTCAATAAATACAGCTGTGGCAGGAGCTTCATTAGTGGCACAGCTCTGGCCAACACTGATCAGTAGAAAGGCTCTGCATGAGGAATCTCTCTCACACTGAGGGCCCTGCACATATTTTTGATACTTTTCCTGGATGATGTCAGTATTTCCATCTCTGAAGGCAGACTTGAATAACTGGGGTAGTGGCCAACTGGAGCAAAAGGCATCCACCCCTCGTGATTGCACCTCCAAAGACTGTCTTGGGACAGTGGGGCTGAGCACAGAATTTCCTCCATCTGAAGTGTGTTTCTCCTTCCTATCTCTCTCTGGATGCTGAGGAAGGTCAGTCTTGTGGTTAGACATTAGATGAGCTGCAGAAATTTTAATTTCCTAACTGCTCCCTTCTACATGTGGATGAGTGTTGTGCCTTCTGTATTCCACCCAAGCACTGGATTTTCCTCTTCTTGGGTCTGGCTGTTAAGTGTTGGCATGCCCTCACTTTGTATGACTTTGGTATCAAAGATCAAAGAGTTTTCAGTGATTTTACTGTCCCCAGGAGGAAGATTCTGCTTATTTTAGTGGCATCTTATTTTCTGTTTCTCATTTGCTTTTGCTTTATGGCAGACACAGACTTTGGAACAGGAAAACTTGGCACTGGAGGGTAGATGAGTTTGATCACTACTTTCTTTTGGTGCTTTGTGAAGCTTCTTTGGAATGGGAAAATAATGAATTTTTGTGGCTAAAGGGAAGAAAGGGCGCTTTCTGAAGCATTGGGACACCAGCAGTGCTGCTTCTGTTCTTTATTTTGAAGTCATACCTCAAATTCTTTATTTCTCCTACATGTGTTCTTGTAATTTCCATCTTGTTTCCCCATGCCCTGGATCCCAGAGAAACCTTTGAGTTCCTGCAGGGTTTTGTTCCTTGCTTCTTGGTGAGGAGCTCTCAGCCACAGAAATGGGATTTCATGATTTTGCTGTTAAATTTTCAATTTTCTTCCTTTGCAAATGTCGTAAGAAAGTTGCCAAAATAAATACTTTGGATTTTTTCTAAGTACTTCCTTGTAAACTAAGGTGTAAAACAATGTGACAAAAATACAGCTTTGCTTTTGAGGTAATTTAGTTCTGTTTGAGAAACACTGGAGACACCAGTGTGAATTGAGGAGTGAAACAAAGTCAAATGAAGAGAAGCATCGTGGTGCTCCTTGAAGACCCATGAAAAGGGATTTGTTCATCACAGTCAGCAGCTGATTGAAGACAAAACATGGGAAATACAGAATAGTTTGGGTTGGAAAGGAGCTTAAATCCCATCCAGTTCCACCCCCTGCCATGACAGGGACATCTTCCATTATTCTAGTGTTCTCCAGGCCCCAGTGTCCAACCTGGCCTTGGACACTTCTGGGGTCCAGGGGTAGCCACAACTTTTCCTCATGTTCAGATAAAGTGATGAAAACAAGGGACTGTCAGCAAAATCTGTGGAGGATTTTGTGTTCCATGGTAGTGCTGGCAGGAAAGGCTGAACCCAACTGAGACCTTGAACTGAAATATTTTCCACCAAATAGTTCCCTCTGCTTACATTAACATCAATATAAATGTTGGGAATGAATTTTGGAGGAGGTAATGTCACTTCAGCAAGGCTGGGCTCACTAAAGCTCTGAACTTGACCTACCAAACAGGCAGAAGAATGTAAAAAATCAGGCTGGAGTGCATCTAGCTTGAGAACAAGGGTGAATTCCTATCTCTGTGCTGGCATTCACAAACCCTCCACTTGCAGAGTCTTGTGGTCAGCCACTGGGGACAAAGTGCTGATCCTTGAAGAGAACATTCTTTGAATAATTCAGTTTTTTTGAAGTTGTTTTGTAAAGCTGGAGAATGAAGAAACATTGCAGAGCTTGTGGTCTTATGGGAGAGGGATCTGTAGGAATGACCTTCTGATCATCTCAGCTGTGAGTGAAAGATCAAGTTTATTCCTGGTGGCTCAGCCCTTTAATTCTGCCTCAAAAGTACATTACCTAATGGTTACTATTTAAGAATAAAAAAAAAAAAAGAAAAAATGGAGACTGTGACAAACACTCACAAGTGAAACTGAGACAGCCAGCGAGTGGCTGTGACTCCTGTGCTCCTGGCTATTGACTTGGTTTGGTTTCTAACACTTTAGCTGGACAAGAAAGTCTCTTTGTTCAATGGCATCCTCTGATTCAGTGGATTTTTATGAGACTGACTAATTTCATCTGAAGTTAAAGAGCCCTCTGGGGAGGCCCCATTTCACAAATCACTCCTTTCCCCTTCTGCTGGGATGGTGGATGCTCCACAGGACTTTGTCTCAGCTTGTCTGTCTCTCTCCCCTGGCTCCTTGCCACTGTTTCTGTTCCCAGGAGTGGGGTGGCAACAAACCAAGGCTGTCTGTAGCACCACGCTTGCACTTTTCCCCCCTCAAAACAAGTGAAAATTTGCTGTTGAACTTTCCTCTACCCTCATTAAATCCCACTTTCCTAAAGGGGAAAATCAGAGGCAGTGGACAAAAGAACTCCCTTGCTGAGCTTTCCTCTGACATAATTGATAATTATTGGCCTTGTGGGAACAAGGAAGGGAGAGCTGAGAAGTCCTGGAATAAACGGAGAAGTGAGACTAGATTTGGAAACAGGAGTGGGAAAAGGAGTAGAAAAATCACAGGATGTGGCTCAAGATGCTGAGAAACACAGGGGGAAGGTGATACTGAGCACACCCTGGAGTGTAGGGAAGGAGAGGAGAAAAATAAGATACTACCGTGGAGCTTTATTTGCATACCTGTGAAAGGAAAAAACCATGAATGATTTCCCAGTGTGTGTTGATTTGCATATTTGGCATCAGAGCCTGTGCTCAATCTCAAAACAGTAAATCTAGTGGGAGTCCAATATTACTGCAATTTACATGGGTGCAAATGGAAGTAGAATCTTATCTTCTATATTCCTTCCAAAACCTAAATTTAGAAGAAGATAAATCCAAGCTCATTCATGCAAGGACTACAAAACACAGCACTTAAAATATTTCCTATCACTGCAAATTTATGGTGTAATCATTCAGTATCTCAGATCTCAGCCACTTTGTTATTGGCACTTTTATCTGAGGATTGCACTTGGTCACTCTGATCTCCTGCTGATGTTGGCTGGCTCAGGGCCAGCCACATCTGTGAAACCACCCTGGTTTACACCAGTGGTTAGTCTTGCCCTGTTGTTGCTATAATGATTTTAATTCTCTCTTTTTCACTGTTTTTTGGCTTTTTTTTCAGGAATCATCCGGCTGAGGGATGGATTCCACGACCGCTACCCCGTGGAGGATTACCTGGATCTGTTTGACCTGGCAGCACATCAGATCCAGAGTGTGCTGCAGAGTGATGCAGTGAAGGAGAGGGGCAAGAGGAACAACATCATCATTGGTAGGGCTAAAACAGCCCCAAAATTCCCTGTAACTCCACATGGGCAGTGCTCAGAGCCGAGGCACCAGAGAGGGATTTTGTGGCTGGTTCTCAGCACTGATCCCCTGACTTTGGGCTTCTTTGGTGTGCTGGAAGCTCTTGGCTTTCCTTTCCTGCAGCTTTCTTTTCCTTCTTTCTTTGTTAAGAAGCTGTGATTTAGAAAATTCCTGAGTAAGTGCTGTTTATCTGATGAATATCAGCATTTAATTAATGTGTTGTTTTGGTTTTTTTTCCAAGAATGAGTATGACCTTGGTGACTCCTTCAATCACACTTTTCCTTTTTTTTTCATAGAACCATTTAGGTTGGAAAAGCCCTCTAAGATCATCACGTCCATCCATTCCCCCAGCACTTCCAAGGTCACCACTAATTCATGTCCACAAGTGCCACATCCACTTTAAGTACAATTATGAGGGGATTGCCTGTAGTGCTGGGATTGTGGCTTCAGTTCCAAATGCTGGAGCAATGTCTGGGATAAATCAGTAACTGTGGTGTTATGACACAGACTGGGTGCTGCAGAAATCCTGCAGCTGGTGGGAGATGTGGTAGCAAAAGCTCCCAGTGGCTCTTCTCAAGCTCCAACAGAAGAAACTGATATAATTAATTGGTATTAAATTACCTAATTACCACTAAAAATGGTCTATTAGTGCAGCTTTATTGTACTTTATGGAAGTCCGTGGTGAGCACTGGATTGCTTTCTGTGCACACAGTGCTCAATCCACTGGGCTCATCCACTCTGATCCATGGTGTGCTGGTTTACAGTGCCCATGAGGAACATAAAAAACTTCTAAATTCTTCATTTGCTGTCTGCTAAAGCCAAAAAACTGAGGGGATGGGAATTTTACCAGTCATTTTACAGGGAAACCAGACACATTCCTTGCAAAAAGTAGTTGTGCAAGTGACAGTTCCCTGTCAAAAAGAGTCTTTTCAACAGAAAATTCTACAGAAAATAGAGACAAGATTTTTTTACTGCCTGCTCTCAGAATTATTAAGGGTTTGGTCTCATTATAACCTAAAATTTTTACCTATTGCTGGCTGGATGAGATGGTGATGATGCCTTAGGTTGGTTAAACCAGAGCTTTGTCTGTGTCACTTTTGTTTAATACTTCCTCAGCCTCCATTTAGGTCCATCCTTCACTTTATTAAACATTTGCAACACTGAGCAACATTTGCAAGATGGGGTTCTTAAGAAATGCTGCCATCAAGGACATCTGCAGATTTTCCTGCTACTTATAATAATATCTCCTGTCCTTTCATGGGTGAAGTGCTTATACTAATTAAATTCACTAATCTAATTGGCAATGTACATCTTTGATTACCCACCTCCTGTTGCAGTTTTTTGTAGAGATCACTTTGTGTTTCTTTTTCCTGTGGTCTCATTTCTTGTTTCATTAATGTTCTGCTGGGTTTTCTTATTAAGTTTATAGGAAAAGTCTTGAATGATTATACTCATTAAGTCAGGCTTTTATGACCTTGGTAAAAAAAAAAAAAAACAAAGCCATCTAGCCTAAAATGAATTTGTATGAATATCAGGTTTGCTCATAATCTTCCTTTTCTTATTTCAGATGACTGCAAAAAAAAACCCAGCCAAATTAAAACTGTAAATATTTCAGTAGTTCATCATGTTATATTATTTTGAAAAGTTAGGCTTCTTTGGATATTAAGCCTGGTGGGAAATAACTGCATTTTCCAAAAAAAAACCCCAAACCTAACCTGAGAGAACAGGGCTGATCCAGACCGAGGTGTTTTGAGCAGGACTTATTTATATGGGATCATTAATAGGATAAATTCAGAGGAATAACTTGTGAAAACACAGTATGATATTAATCCTTTAATGACTGAATGAAGAGGTTATGCACCACTCCTTAGGCAATTTAATAATTCATATGATCTTTAAGTCCATAAGAAAAAAAATAATTCAGTTGGACTGGCGTGATTAAACATAATTAATTGTTGGTGATTAATTTATCTCATATTTAGTATGGCTTCTTCTCTTTGCAGGTATTAAACCTGTATTATAAACCAAAACACTGTCAAATTGTCAGGAAAATTTTTGTTTGCCTGCTTCAGGGAATTAAGATTATAAAAGTCAGCTAGGACCAGAATGCTTATTGTATTTTTTTTATATACATTTTTCCCCCTCATTAAATTCATGACAGTCATCTTGTGGGAAGATTTACCCTTTTTGCCCCAGGTTTTGCTGGGCTGGAGCATCACCTTAAGCCCTGTTAATGCTCTACCATGATTTGGTTTTGTGCCTTTGGTCTTGGGTTGGACTTGACAATCATCGAGGTCATCTCCAATCTTTTTGATTATGGGATTTTCCTTGGCTTGTGTCCTGCCTGCAGATTTTGGGTGGTGGAATTCACAGTTTCTGTGGAATGTGGGCTCTGATGTTAAGAGAATCTGCCCATTTATGTGTAAATGCACTGGTTTGGTTTGGTTTTGTTTTTTTGTAGTTCACATTGCAGAAGTGTAGGGAAGCATCTGCAGGTTTGGCCACACAAATTGGGATAAATTCAACAGAACATCCAAGGTGATCAGGGAACAGAGCAGAGAACTGTGAAGGATGCTCAGATCTGGTGCAGAGAGGAAGAGGTGGCTTGATGAGATCATAGACTTTAATTACCTTGGCATGATTTAGGCAAACATTTTTGAGGGAGCTGTTCCAGCCGGGCTGTGCCTGTCAGGGAGATGGAGCAGGGACTTCCCAAGGTCGCTCCCATCCCTGGAATGCCCTTTCCAGCAAATCCCTGCCTGCAGCTGCTCGTAGCTTTTGCATCTCCCCATGTCCTGTGGCTTAGGAGAGGTTTTTGTGGCAGGGCTGTCTCAGCTCCTGGCCTCTGTTTAATCCTTTGTGTTTCTGCCTCACCCAGCGTGGGAGCTGGGCTAATTGAGTTTTAATTGACAAGTCGAAGCCTGCTGGTGATTAGGCAGTGCTTTGGCTAATTAATTTAGAATGGAAGAGTGGAGCTGTTGTGGACACCCAGCTATAGCCAATGGAGCTGATCTCCTCCTCCTGAAAAGAGGCAAAATGAACGTGACAGAAGATTAATGTGTTTTCTAACAACTCCCAGACTTTCTTAATGAATCACATTATGTTCAGCTGAAGTTTGGAGCCAGTACCTTTCTCATGTTGTGTTTTGTCCATCTTTTTAAATCTTTATTGGGCTTTCCCAGGAGAGGAAGGAAGAAAAAATAGGGAAATAATGTACAAGTCTATAAGCCTACAACATTATTTTTTAATCTCCTTCCCTTTGATTTGAAAAAGCTCATTAGCAAGAATTAGCTTTCATTAGACTGTCAGAGAGTGCAAGTCCCTAAAAAGCTTCTGTGCATGTTTTATTGAACAGTACTGTGCCACATAAATACCATGATTACTTAAAAAGACAGAGAAGGTTACAAAATTCAAAACAACGTATCAGATCATTTATTTAACAGCTGAACCATCATATACCTCACTCCAGCAGAGTTTTTACTGAATATATTTCTCCCTATAACATTGTATTCCAAGTGAGCTTCTTCAGACACTAAAAATACCAGAACCTGATATTTTACCAAAGTGTGCTGTTTATTCTATATAAATCCCTTTATCTTTTTGTAAATAGCTGACTTGTTCTACATGAATAATTATATAAAAAATAATATTTCAAACCTCAGTGACACATCTCAGCTGCTTTTAAAATATTTCTTATATGCTCACTGATTCTCCTGATTATGTTTTCCACACTGTTGATCAGCAGGGGTGGTGGTTTCCATGTTTTTCTGAGGGAAATTTTACAATTTGTTAGGAAGCTGCTGCTCTGAGGTTTGGGAGCATTAAGGCCAACCCATAGGTGCAACAAAGAGCATTGCAAGGCTTCAGCAGGGACAAACTCCTGCCTCCTCCAGGCCGGGTTGGATGGAGTTTGGCACCACCTTGCCTCCTGGAAGGGATGGGAACAGGATGATCTTTAAAGTCCCTTCCAGCCCAGATCATTCTGTGATTCCATGATTCCTCACTGGAAAATGTGCCAAAGCCCTGAGCAGTCCATTCCAGCCCAAATTAAATCTATTTGCATGTGTTAGCACCCCAGCAGGAAGCATTGTGGTTATGCAGAGCAGTATTTCAGGTGGAATTGCATAAAACCTGCCTTACCCATCCCTGCATTCCCAAAGGCACAGGACAGTGGGATTGCTGCAGCTCTGGGAGCTTTAGCCAGAGCAGTCTGCTAAAACTAAGGTGTGTTGAAATTCATGGAGTCAATTTTGATCTGCCTGTAGCACTTAAAAATTCAGCCAATTTCCACTCCAACATGAAGAATGGAATGAGTTACCAGCAGAAACGCTTTTCATTTCCAGGGGAAGCCAGTGCCTCAACAATGTGGGACAACAATGCTTGGATTTTCTTCTATGACAACAGTACTGAAGGAGAACCTCCCTTCCTAATCCAGGATTTTATCCATGCCTTCCAACCAAATGCCAAACTTATCATCATGCTGAGGGACCCTGTTGAAAGGTGAGCAAGAAAATTTTCTTGTTATAACAATATTTTTAGTTCTTACTCTATTGGATACAAGTAAATATTCACGTGGTGCTTGAGAGGTTGTGGTAAAGAGGGGTTTTATTCTGTGTATTTTGGCACAGGTAAGAGTGATAATGTTTTAAAGAGAAGCATGTGGGTATGAATGCCATGAGTGCCATTCCTGGACTCTTGAGCTACTCTGAAAATAAGAATTTATAGTTTTCCAAATGCAATCTAGTGGCATTACCTGAGCTAATATGCCCTGATTCTCAGCAGGGCTCTTTAGACTAGGAGGGCACTGCATGTTCAGATCTCAGCAGAAGTGGTCCTGGGAAATGTTTCATTTCATTTAAGTAGTAAAATCCATGTTTTCATGAGATTTGCAGTTCAAACTGATTACCTAATAATGATTAAGAATGATTTAATAGCTCCAGAGTCAGCAAATGATACAATTTTTTTAAACTCTTTAAAGTGCTTGATGAGACAGTCATGTAAAATTTCACTGGACATTTGTAGCTTGTACAGCCAACAGCTACAGGAGCCCATCCTGACTTTTTTTGCAGGGAAAGGGCTTGGCTTTTGCCAAGGTATGGGCTGATTTAAATGGCTGAGTCAGGAATGCCCAGCTTTCCACTTGCATTTCACTTCTTCTCTCCAGTCTTCCTCCAGATTTCTGGGACATTCCTTCCCACTGTTTCCTCTGAAGCAGGGTCATGGGCAGGGTGGAAGGGATGGAGACAGATTCCCCAAAGATCAGACAGAGGGGGTGTGAATTCCTCACTGTAGCTCCATAGGGATATTCAGAATACTTGTGGCAGGGTCAGTGCTCAAGGGCAAAGCACCAGAAAAATTCAGGGAAGGAAGGGGATGCAGGGGATGATGGGGATAGAGATGATGGTAGGGATGCAGATGGTGGGGATGCAGGTGCTGATGAGGATACAGATGATGGTGGGGATGAAGATGAAGATGATGGTGAGGATGCAGATGGTGGGGATGAAGATGATGGTGAGGATGCAGATGATGGTGGGGAAGCAGATGATGAGAATGAAGATGATGATGAGGATGCAGATGGTGGGGATGAAGATGATATGGTGAGGATGCAGATGATGGTAGGGATGAAGATGATGATGATGGTGAGGATGCAGATGATGATGAGGGTGCAGATGATGGTGAGGACCAGTCTTTGGTGTCTCTGGGAGAAGAGCAGACCCATGGTGCTTGTGCAGGCAGCCCGTACCCACAGCCCAGCAGCTTCCAGAGCTGGGGTGGTGCTCCCCAAGGATCTTCCCTGCTGGCAGGACGTGGCTGTGGTGAGAGCAGGGCTGGGAGATGTTTCCCAGCTCCTGTGTCAGGAAATGCAGCTCTCAGCTTCCCTGATGTCCTGACCACAGAGTTAACAGATGGTAATTTTATGCGAGAGAGCGGCTGGAGTGGCTTCCTCATGTAAATTAGTGACAAACTCCCTGATTGCCTTAACCACCCTCTGTAATGGGGGTGTGGCTCTTTGCCAGCTTCAGCAGGGGTGACAGGAAAAGTCAGCTTCATCTCCTTGACTGTGTTTGTGACAAATTGGTTCCTTTTTGTTTGCAGTTCCCTGCATTCCTGGTGTCTCGTCTGAGCTACAGGAGCAAAATCAGAAGGGACAGCCCAGGCATCCACTGGTGATGCCAGGCAGTGGGACAGGTTCCTTGGAGTAGCCAGGAGGGCAGGGGGCTGGCATGGGCTCTGATCCAACCTGCACAAAGTCTGGGCTATCCCCAGCAGGGAGTATTTAAATGCCTTTTTTTTTAATTTATTTTATTTTTTTTTGAGATGGTTGTTGTCAACTGGTGTCATTATTTCATTGGAATGGGCAGAGGTTGAAAGGATGGACTTCAAGTAGCTAGAACAGCTGAAATCCTAATCAGCAAAGGCAGATGTCCCCAGAATTAAAAACAGATGGGAATAAAAAAAAAAAAAAAAGGAAAAATGGAAAGAAAATCTCAACTGCCCTGCAGAGGGAGAACTTGTCTTCAAGAACGTAGTCTTTCATAAGGTACCAACATGTCTGAAAAATGATGCATTTCTTTTGATGGATGGTTGGAAATGCCAAGCAGTCATATTAAACCTTCTCAATGACACCTCAGCCTGGCCCATGCTGTATCTGATGCCTGCTGGCTGATTTTTCCCAGGAAGAAGCCTTTCACCACTCAGTCCCACCATCCCTGGGACAAGCTGAGTCCTGATATCCACATTTCCTGCATGCAGGAGATGCTGTTGTGTGTCTAATTTAGGTGAACTCAGCTGGCCTGGTCCTTCAGCTTTTCCCTTTCTTCTTTTTTTTATTTTTTTCTTAATGAACAGAGAGTCTTCATTTGTTTCACATGGGAACTAAAATCCTGTTCCTGCAAAACACTGACATAAATAACGACTGCAGAGGGGCTATTCCTGTGCTTAAGTGCTTTGCTGGATTAAGGCCTAAACTTTCCAAATGAGGTGTTTTAAGTACCCAAGGAAATCTAGGGAAGTTGAAGGATAAATAAAGTAAGTGCAATACAAAAGGTTACTGCAGTAATAAGTGAGACCTGAATAGATTGCTGGTTTTTATTTCTTAAACACCTGTGGTTTTTTGAAAGAGGCTGAAAAATACGTAGGATTTCTGGAATTTTGTTGGGAGGTGGGTACTATGGAGGCATCAAATTGTGCTGCAAACACATTTGAGCAAGTGACTCCTTGAGTGATACAAAATTGTCTTCAGTATCCTGTGGTATTGTTGTGGGTCTGGTCATTCTAAACCTAATTATGAATGGAAGTTAAAATATCATGTTCAGCAGATCTAATATTTGTCATGTTTGAGCATTTCCTTTGTCTCCTTAGAACATGTTTAATTGCAAAAGCCTAATCAAGGTTTCAGGGGTTAATGCTAAAACTGATATTTTCCTTGCCTGTAGGTTTTGAGTTGTTTTACCACATCACCCCAAAAGGAATTTGAATTTACATTATCTTTTTAAAGTGATTTTAAATAACGGTAAAACTTGTGCTAAAAGTGTGCAATGAGGGGATAATGCTTTGTTTCTTAGAGAAACTCCTGCTTATAGAAAATCTACAGGTAGAAGTTGTAAGTTGGAAGTTTTTGATGGAAAATTAACCTAAGATTGGAGGTGAATCTTCCTGTAAAAGTAATGGGAAATCTGGACTCTTTCTTACTTGTGATGATAGCCAGCTTGGTAGTAATATAAGAATTACTTTTTCTAACCAACTAAAGTTAAAGTTTCTGAAATCATCTTTAAGCTTTAGAGACCAGGACTGTTCCTGTCCATGGAGCACTGGGTGCAGAAGGGCAGCAACATCAGCTGAGACCAGTTCTGTTCACAGACAACATGAATTTAAAGTCTAAAAATTTGCCTTCAGGAGAAAACATTGACTCACACAATTTCTGGGGTCATGTCCCCAGGGATGCAGACCTTAATAGTGGGGATGCTGTTGAAAAAACCCTGGAGAGGGTTTTGCTGTGAGCTAAAACTCATAAAAACCAACAGAAAAAGCATCACTGAGCGACAGGCTGCGGGTGGGACGCTGTTACACACACATCCCCTTCCCCTGGATCCCTGTAACTGATTGGAATCGCTGAATTTGTGGTGCAAACAAACCTTCTTCCACCCCTCATGCCCTCCCTGCCACGTTTCTCCCCCTCACAGGTTGTACTCGGATTATTTGTACTTCGCCAGCGCCAACAAATCCGCGGAGGATTTCCACGAGAAGGTGGCGGAGTCGCTGCAGCTGTTTGAGGGCTGTGTGCTGGATTTCTCCCTGAGAGCCTGTGTCTACAACAACAGCCTCAACAATGCCATGCCCGTAGGTATTCCCAGGCACTTCTGCCTCCTCGCTGCTTTAACCTGCTGGGAAAGTTCTTCAGGCACCAAAATCCCGTGAGAGGGAGCGGTGAGAAATCAAAACTTTCCCCTGGTAGTTTGTAAATGTATGGAGGATGTAAATAGACATGGAAACGTGGAAAAGATGGGGTGGGGACCCAGCTGTCTCCTCAGCCTGTTCCCTGGTGAATGCCAACAGGGATAACACAGCCTTCCCATTGTGCAAGTCCATGGAGAGCGCATTTAGTGAGGATTACAATTTAATGTGCAAGCTTTTTGCAGATGTCTCCAAAAAAGTAACTCTGGCAAGGATCTCTGCAGTACCAAATTGCCTCAAAATCAGAATAAATTATGTGTTCTTTTGTAAGGAAAGGCTATCAATAACTAGATAAAAATCTTTATTTTCCTTTTTTTTTTTTTTTTTTTTTTTTTTTTTTTTTTGCAATTGTGCTTGCCAGAAAATTATACAAGAAAACACAGAAACTGTTGGCAGGGGAATGGATAAGGATTACAGGCTTAGGATTCCAAAATTCACAGTTTTAGCATAGAACTGACTTCAGATTTTGCTCGAGGGCAGAGAATAACACGGAAGAGATTGACTTGAAGTATCACATCTGGCCAGTTTGCCATTCAATCCTCTTTTATTTGCTCAGGCAGTAAAGGATTCAGAGGGAATAGTTCCCTCCTTTGCCTCTGGGGTGAAGTTATTGCCTCTTGCACTGGATAAAACAACAGCACAAGAGTGTCTGCCATGGGCTGGAGCCCTGAAGCTGCAGAGCCAGCAGGACACTGTTCTCACTTTCCAGGGACACTGGAGCTGCTCAGCCCTGACTGCAGCCCCCAGGACTTCCTCACACACCAGTTGCTGCTGGGCAGCATCACAGAATTTTCCAGCCATCTGCTTGCACAAATGTATTCCTTCCAGTGTGGCAGAGAAAGGCAGAGAGAGAGCCAGAAGGAAAGATTTTCCTCTTATGTTCATCCTCAGGGTGCAGAGCCCATCTCCATTTGCTGTCTTCAGCAGCCCTCCAGAAGAAGATGCTTTTGGAAATGAGCAGAGGAGGCCTCTTTCCTTCCATAGAGCCACAAGCAGGTGTTTGTAATAAAACCCACATGCCAACTGTGCTCCTCAATGGCCTTTTTTAGCTTCTTCTTCAGCCAAGTTGCTAAATCTGTTGTGTTCATGCTTTGCTGTGCATTGAAAAAGTGAAGATGGTTGTCCCTGGTGAGCTCATTAGGTTGCTAATTCTGTGACTATTCCAGGAAAAAAATGGGGTTTGCTATTTGTTAATGTGTTTCTGAAACCAGAGAGGTGTCCTGGTGGCTGCTGATGGATGCTAAGGGGGAAGAAAAGGGTTTTTAGCACCTGGAATCAGTGGAATGAACATTACCCAGAGAAGGGCACAGTGACCAGGGTGATCCCAACTGTGGCCTGCCAGCAGCTGAAGGGGTGTACAAGGAGGATGGAGAAACTATTTACAAGAGCCTGGAGTAAGAAAAAAAAACATTAAACCACAGGTTTGCCCCAGTGCTGAGTGGAATGAGGCACTGACTGTGGGCTGGGGTTAGAATATAATTCTATTCTATAATTCTGCAAGAATTATCCCACTTTAGCCTTAATCAAATAAGGGATTCCAGATTCTGGTGTAGCACATCTATAAAGAAATCTGCTAAATATGGAGACTTATGTTACAGGCAGCTGAAGACACACATCAGAATGACACAGGATAATAATAATTCAGCAATAATTAAAAATATGGTTTTGTTAGAGGTATTTAGGTATCAGTGTAGGTCACAGGGCAGTGTCAGAAGTGAAAGGGGCTGTTGTCTGACTTTGTGGGCTCTCTGGTAATGAGAGCTGAAGATGCTAAGTCTCTTTTATGAAAGATGCTTAAGACTTGGGATTCATGTTCCTCTCCTCTAAGCCTGAAGGGATTTAGAAAAAATATTTATAAGCACAGTCAGGGGCTGGACTTTTTAAAAGAACACCAAGGCCACTCTTTTTATATTTCATCTTGTTATGTAAAATTGAAGAGGGAAGAAAAACAGAGATAAGGGCAGGAGAGGCTGAAAATCTGCCTTTCCCCCTCTCTGGTCTGACAGAGTCTGGCTCTCAGGGTACTCAGACAAGGCACCATCAATGATGCTGCAGCTGGAATGTCAACCTAATTATTGCAATCAGGATGTAGCAAAATGCACCCAAATCTAACACTTGACAGCAAGGCAGGACATTTGTCCTGCTCATGGCAGAGTGACCTGGTGCAGCTGAAAGTCATGGAAAATCATTTAGGTTGGAAAAGACCTTTAAAGTCATTGAGTCCAAGTTTTAACACAGCACTGCCAAGCCCACCCCTAAAGTATGTCCCCAGGGTGAAATCAAACTGAAATAAGCAGCCTTAGGGTCTGGAGAAGGTGACAGGACTGAGCATCTTCCCTTGAATCGCTGAGCATTCTTCTACAGAGAATTGTAACATTTTTACACAGACCTGTGGCTGGTGCAGCCAGTGCAGCTTGGTAAAATGACATCTCTCACCAGCAGAAAAGCTGTTTGCAAAGATTTCTTCAAGCTGCTCAGAATACAAGAAGAAGACTGAAAAGTATTCACATAAGTTTCTTTTTGTCATTCCTTAAAAGCACATTTTGGTTTGGTTTTTTTTCCCAGATGACAGCGGTGAGTGTTGTTTTTTTACAGCTAGAAGTGCTGTAAGGTGATGTAATTTGGGGGTATTTTTTGTCCTTACAGGTGAGGTTGCAGGTAGGGCTCTATGTTGTGTATCTGCTGGACTGGCTGACAGTTTTTAACAAAGATCAGATCCTTGTTCTTCGCCTGGAGGACCATGCATCAAACATGAGGTACACCATGCACATGGTGTTCCAGTTCCTGGATCTGGGTAGGTGCTTGCTGGCTGGTTTAAGTGTGCAAAATCATTATTATCCTCCTTCTTTTGGGTTGGTTTTGCTTTATTAAGAGACAAAAAGAGAAGCAAAGGAATCTGGCTTGAAGGATGCATTAAATCTCATTGCCTGGAGTCAAGCAAAATTAAATTCTCAAATGCCTGGTGTTAGAAGATCTTAGTAAGAGTACATTAAAAAAAAATAAAAATTCCAGACCACTCAGAATTCAGGGATTTATCTTCCCCTACAGAAGCCAGCCCTGCTTCTGAAGGCACTCAGGGGTTGTTTGCCAAGGGCTTATAGAGATACAAAGTTATCCCCCACAATTTTAACAAAATGAAGTGCCACCAGCCCAGAACCTCAATCTGAGCACGATGAAAGGTTGTGTTTGTAGCCGAGGAGAAAGGGGAAATTGTGTTCCTGCTGTGTTGATTGAGACATCTGTTGCTAATCCTCGGAGAAACGCCGGCAGACAAAACGTTGCCCAATGTTGATTTGACAGTAGCAAGAGAATGAAAATGTGGCTGAAAAATCGTCTGCCTGGTCCAAAGATTGGTCTAGATGATGAGAAAGCTTGGATGGAGCAGGCTGAACAGATGAAAAGCTTGGCATCTGCTTCCTGAATGTGGTTTGTGCTGGAAAACTCTGGAGGTTTTTGACTTTCTGAGGCACGTTTATTCCCAAAGTGGGGGCATCACTACACCTGGGTCCACTTTGATCCCACTGCCAGCCTCCAAAATAAACAAAACCAGGGCTTCCCTGAGTGCTGAGTGGAGCTGGTGGGGTTTCTGTTGGGGATTAGTCAGCCCACACCATGAAATGAAATAGCAGCAAAAAAATACCTGCAGCTCCAGAATGGATGGGAAGTTGTCTTCAGTCATTGGGTTTATTTATTGAAGACAGGTGGTTTCCTCTAAGAGTGATTTATGCTGCTTTTTAGAGAGATGATTAATTAGTAGGATAAGAGCATATATTATTTCCATATTTACCAATAGTGATTTATTTTACTGATCTAAGCCTGTATTCAATATTCTGTAACGTTGTGGCTGCTAACAAGAACTACCTTTTTCCCCCCATGGCAAACCTTATGATTTAGTCATTAGATTTCTTTAGGGTGGGCATTTGGGGGGAAATATTTGAAGATAATATTCTCCTTTTCCACAGGACCTCTGAGTGAGAAGCAAGAAGCTCTGATTACCAAGAGTCCTGCATCAAACACCCGAAGACCTGAAGACAGAAGCCTGGGCCCCATGCTGCCAACCACCAAGGCAATTTTAAGAGATTTCTATAAGCCTTTTAATACAAAACTGGCACAAGTTCTTTTTGATGATGCTTTTTTATGGAAGAGGACATAACGTGTAAATTTCTTGCCACGACTACAGTGCTTAAAGGAGTTTTTATTTTTTTAAATTCTATTTTTGTGCGTGGATATTTTACTTTTTTTTTTTTTTTTTTCCCATTATAAAGAGCAGCCAATGGATGAGCTGAGAGCCTCACCTTCAGCCAGCACACGTCTCAACAGCTCTACCACGTTTTCCTTGGGAGAATGGAAAGCATCTTGCTTTAATCAGATTCTTTCAACTTCTTTCCCCCCAGCAAAGGAGTGGACAAGCATTAGGACAATGATGTCTTGCACTCTTCCACAGGGGTGTTGAAGTGCAACCTTCTCTGAGATGCTGCAACACAGATTTAGCATCAGTTTCCTACAATTACACTTATAATCTCTCATTTTCAATATATGTTATTCGCTCATTTTTTTTCAAGCAATCAATGTCATTTAGTCATTAAAATTTTTAATTGAAATTCAACATAAATTTCTGTTTCTTTTTGTCAGCTTGTTTACAAATGGTCTTCACTAACAGTGAGTGTCCTTCCTTAATTCTGAAAGAAAGATAAAGTGCATTCACATAAATTTCCAAGTCTCATTTTTATCTTCAAGATAAATGGACTTTGCTAGCCACAGTTCTTGTAAAAGAAAATTTTATAATCCAGGTAAGGATGAATGGCTGAAACCTAAACAGGCCAATTTGGTGTTTAGCATAACAAATTCATTGCCTTCCATATTTTGCTCATGTAAGTATGAATATGTATAATTTATTGATATCACTCACTTATTTTCCCAGGAAACCACTTTCATTAAAAGCCCATTCCTGGCCATGGAGGGCTTTTATAGATACTTCTGCTAAATTCTGCAGGATTACTCTTCTCTGTTGTGAAGGAATATGCATTTCAAAAGCCATATGAAATGTTGCTATTAAAATCATAAATGAGCAGGATTCTCAGTACCTTACAGAGAGGATGTGTTACCTGAGGAATTAGGTTATGTATTTCCCTCTTCAGGGAAAAAAAAAAAGTCTATATTTAGTTAAAGAAGTTGAGATATCAGACTTGAGGAAAAAAAAAAAACCAAACCAACGTTTTGGAAGTTATGAAGAAACTTGGGACTACCTGAAAGTTTTTATTTGGAGAAAAAAAAAAAAAAAAAAAAAAAAAAAAAAAAAAAAAAAAAAAAAAAAAAGATTTTTCTACAGTTATTCAGCAGTTCCATTTCTGATTTCAAACACACCTTAGGTCACAGTCAGCTACAATCTGCAGCCTTCTGCAGGTGGAAGTCCCACCTAAGGGAGTTTTTAAGAGACAAATATAAATGCTACCTATTGATCATTTCCTCTCATGGGCTAAACTATTTCCTCCCTGAATGTGTGGTGAGTCAAAGGAAGCTCCTGTCCAGCTGGCAGCTGTCAGAACCCCAGAGAATTCTCTTATTGGCTTCATGTGTCCTTTCAACCTTGATGCTGAACCCCACAATGCAGCTTTATTGACAAATTGACAAGTACTTTTACAAATATTAAAGGTAATCTTCCCTATCCCCTCCCCTATGGGGACATATTATTCACTTCATGTGTTTCTAAATTGAGAATTAATGCTGAAAACTTGATGGATCCTGAACATTTCACACGGGAATATGATTGGTGACATGTGAGATGTTTTGCAACAGCAGACTGTTCCTAGGTTCTTTGCCAACTGGTAATGTGCTGCTTAAAAAAGGATCCAGTCTGGGGTTTGAAAAGCCTAAAATAAGTAATTTACTGAAGTATTTTAGACAACCAGAACAGATTAGTTCTAGTTCAGAAATGCTCACAGACCAAAAATGGTTGGAGAGCTGAGAATGGACTAGTTTAGCAGTAAGTAAAAAACAAATAAATAAAATAAAAAGTATCATGGGACCGTGGAACAGAAAATCAGAATGAATTTGCCACCACTTGCAGACGTAAAAAATTTAATCAACAACTTATTTGCACCAAAGAGTTCACCCAGCTGTGCTTTGATTTGGAATCAACACTGTGTGGTCAGGATAACTCCATACAGATGTTTCCTAACCTGGTCTGCCACGGTCAGATATTTCCATTTAGTTGTCAACTACAGCCTTGATCTAATTATATTGTTTTACCAGCCCTAAAAGCTAATTAATACATCTGTCCTTATCATTAACTTGAGCACTGAACAGCTCACACACTCTGGTTTGTTCCTGTAGTCCTTCTGGAAGTGAAGTTTTCAATGAGACTGCTTTTATGTCTCCATCTCCTTCATAAGCTCCAAAACAGAATCTCCTGATTTTAACACTTTACAGCCTCATGCTGTTAGGTTGTGGCAGGACTAAGAATCAAACACCAGCAAATATTGCCCAAGCAGTTGTGTTGGAGGTAAGGATATCACTGTCTAGATCAGGCTGTAAAAATAAAATGGATCTGATGCCTCAGAATGAAATTAAAGAACATTTCCTCAAGTGATGTGGCAGTGCTGGGTGTGAGAATCCCTCCTCTCCAGCCACAGCCAGTCAGTGGCTCCACAGCAAATCCCAACTCAGGACAAGGCTCACCCAATTCTTCCAGTTCCCTTTACCTTTCTGCTGACAGTTCTAGCTGTGAAAAAAATTCAATTTTGTTGTTATTAGTCACTGTAGCGCCCAGGTGACCCACATCCCCAAAAGAGCAATTTGCCAAGAAGATGGAATTAATATCAGACAATATGTTTTCATTTTTGGTGTTCTGTGCCAAAGCATAGCAGTGGCTCCTTGCAGAGACCTCAGAAAATCCGTGTCTCATGCTGTGCTTTTGCTCTTATCTCTGCTGAACAAGACTAATCAAAGATGCAGTTTTCCTGAGTGCAAAGGCACTGAGGAAAGGGTTGTTTCCAAATGTTCTTGCTGCTACTGCACAGGAATGTGAAATGTGTTTTCTGTAAGACCTTGAGTGTTTTGGGCCAAGCATCTTGGCTGCCTGGAAGAAGCACAATAAAACCAAAAGGATCTCCTGCAAAGGAAAACAGGCACTGGTTGACATGGAAAAGGATGTGTTGTTATCTCTTGAGTCCAGGCTGCAGACCCTGGGCTTCAGCTTAGCAAACTGAGGAGAAATGGTGAAGCTGTTGCAGTTCTGAATGTATTTTTCTGCCAAGAAATGAATCCATTTTCCAACTAAGCCAAAAGTTCTTTTGTTAAACACAAGCCACAGCAGTGTCATAAAAAGTCATTCCTGCTTCTCCCCCTGACACAGGTGAGGGGGACCAGAGGACAAAGCCTCAATTTGCAGCAGGGGAAGTTTAGGTTGGATTTTAGGAAAAAAAATCTTCACTGGAAGGGTTGTCAAGTATGGAACAGGCTGTGCAGGGCAGAGAAATCACCACCTCTAGAGGGATTTACAGGACCTGTGGATGTGGAGCTTGGGGACATGGCTGAGTGGTGGCCCTGGTAGTGCTGTGGGAGGGTCTGAGATCTCAGAGGTCTTTTCCAACCTTTACAATTCCATGAGCAGCGTGATTCCAACAGGAATTCTTGCCTTGCAGTACCATCTTGTGGCCAAGCCCAGCACTGCTTTGTGCCATGAACGTGGGTTTTTCCTACTCTGGAAAAAGAAGAGGCAGGTGCAAAAAAAAAAAAAAAAAAATAATTCTACTTCTTTTCAGATGCTCACAGAAATAACATTTCCAGTGCAGCTCAGGAGCTGGTGAGCGTGTGGAGAAGTTCTGGCTTGGCACAGCCTCAGAACTGTGGAATCACAGAATGATTTAGGTTGGGAAAGACCTCTGAGATCATCAAGTCACAGACCCCAGCACTGCCAAGGCCACCACTGACCCACCTCCCCAAGGGCCACATCCACAGGGCTTTTAAATCCCTGCAGGGATGGGGACTCCACCACTGCTCTAGGGCTGCTGTGCCAGGGCTGGACAGCCCTTTCCATGAAGAATTTTCCCCTAAAATCCAATCTAAACCTCCCCTGGTGCAAATTGAGACCTTTCCCTCTTGTCCCTTATTACTTGGGAAGAGACACCAACCCCTACCTGATCCAGGGAAAGATGTCCCCAGCAGCTGAGCTGGGAGCTGCCCACCTCTGCTGAATTAATCCATGTCCTGCTGGGGACAGAGGCTTTTAGATCACAGCTCCTGTGAAAACTCTGCCCTGCCTCAATCAATAGAAAGACCCTCAAAATGATTGCCAGCATGGCAGGGGCTTAATGGGCTGCCAGGCTGGAAGCTGCCATTAAAATTAGAAGCCTGCTGTGTATGTATTAAGGCACAATTAGCAGAAAATAAGGTCTGAAAGAGGCACAAGTAGTAATCACTGAATCACAGTTCAGAGGAGAGACACTTTCCCTCACCCTCATCATTTCTGAACTTCCCTTTGCTGGGTGAAAAACTTCCAGCAGGTGTTGATGTGATGGTGCCTCAGCTGGGCTGGCAGAGGTGTGGAAGATCTACTGAAAAAATTGCTAAAAATACAACTCAAGTGGTTTAAAATTACAATTTAGTCTCTGAAGGAGCAGTTGCTGTGTGACACTGGGCAGCAGGGAGCTGCACAGGACACTTTCCTTGAGGAAAACAGGGCAAATTTCCAGGTCTTTCCTCAGACTGGGAGTGTCTCACACACTTAGAAAATTATTTCTTCCTCTATTAATGAATGGGAATAAGGGAAAGGCTCTGCTGCTACTCAGAACATTGCAGTAGATGAACAGCCTCAGAGCAGCTCCCAAAGCATAATTTAATTTAGATTACATAGGCCTAAGCCATAGATACTTGCAAATAATTTGGAGTTTAGCTTTTGAAGAAGCTCAAGCCAGAACACCCTGGTTATTGAACACATTGGGTGTCTCAGAGATTTGGGGCTGGTGCTGCACTCTCTGGGTGGGTAATTGGGCTGACACACATTATTTCCTCCTCTAGATTGTTGAAATCAGAGGTAGAAAGCAATGGGAACTTCTGCCCATCAGAGGTAGAAAGCAATGGGAACTTCTGCCCATCAATACAAGCTGGGCACTCCTACAGGGCAAGGAGGCAAAGGCTGTGGTAAAACAGCTACAAAAAGGAATGGAGAAAGGGGGAAAATAAGAAAGAAATCCTGCAGCTGTGTCTGGTGAAATCCTGGAATGCTGAGAACAAATTGATGACACAAAATTGCATGGAAGAAAGTAAAGCCAAGCAAGGCAGCCAAAAAACCCAGAATAAATATGACAGAGAAATAAGCAGAAAGGGATGTGTGGCTGTAAGATGAAAAGGTGGATTTTTTCTTACCATCTGAAAAGGCTTAGGAAAGGAAAATATTCATATCACCTGGGAAAGTATGTTGGCTTGACTGGAAAGGCATCAGCTGAGCCCACTGCAGACTTTGCTTTTGTTGTTTCTTGCACTGAGAGGCTTAAATTCAGCATCAGGGATGGGATCCATAGAAATGTGGGTTCCTCACTTCCTCTGCCTGGTTGTACAAGACTCAAATGCTTCATTTAAGCTTGGGAAGGAGCAAATACTCTGAAAAGGAATAGAACAATTGTTGAGGGGAAGGTCTGAAAAAGGAACAAGAGGTGCTTGACTGGATTAAGAGTCTGAAGCAGAGGCTAAAAGCTGCATTTCTGGTTAAAAAGAGGATTGCCATTAGAGATTTCTCAGGTATCATCTGTCCCTGAGTGCAGGCTTTAAATTAAAGGACACATAAAACAGCAGGATATATAATAGGTGGCAAAAATATAACATGTTTTTTATTTTGGGCTCTGTCTGGGGGAAAACTCATTAATTTTAGATGCTGGGGTGTGCTGCTGCTGCTGACAGAGATGGGGTGGGGTGCAGCACTTTGCCACCCCACCCCTCCAGCTGCAGCTCTCAGGTAATTTTTTATTTTCCAGTGGTGTAAGAGCAGCAAGAAATAAGCATGACTGGGCCAGCAGCACACCACGAGAGGGCAGGGCATAGCTGGAAATTCAGCTGCAGCTGGAAATCCAGGGCCACAGCCAGAGCCAGCTCCTTGTCCTGCATCACAGCTGCAGCAGAGGACACCTGGAAGTGGGAAAAGGGGGAAAAGGAGGGACAGGTCTGATAATGTGTGTCTGATGGGCAAAAACCCCAGAAATTTCACCAGAATTGCAGCAAGTGGTGGAGTGAAATTGGTTCTCGTGCTGTGGAACATAAACACACACACAACACAATGAAACTCGTACCTAACTCAACATAACTCATGCAAAACATAACAGAGAGACAAAAGGGCTGAAACACACTCAGCAGTGTAATTTACTCACAGTGTAGAATCATGGAATTGTTTATGTGGGAAAAAACCTTTCAGGTCATCAAATCCACCCTCACAGCATTGGTGTCATCACACAGAACCATTGGCATCACAATCCCACTTCTTTCTCCTGCATGAGCCAAACAGAACTGGGGGAACTCAAACTCACTCTGATCCACGCTGCTGAATGCAAATCCCCTCTCAAGCCTCAGTGCACTTTTGAAGGTGCCAAATAAAAATCCTGCTTCCTTGCTGTGAGTGGAAAACGTGAGCCCAGCTCATCCTCAGTGCAATATTCAGTTATCCTGTATCAGGATATATCAGGAAAAGGATACAGGAACAATTAATCCCCGCTGAAAATTCCTCCTGTGACAGTGGCACACTCAGCAGTCAGCTCAGGATTCATTAAATCATTAACAGCATTTCCCAAGTGCTCTGGTGCCTTACAGTGATATTACCAAACCAAGCACAGCTGAAGCTTTTTTTTTTTTTTTTCCTTCAGTAGTACTATTAATCCATGAAAAAAAGTTTCTTGGACTGAAAAAAATAATTTAAGTAGCACTTACCAAACTGGCAAATATGAGTCAGTCCTTGACAGTGTCATACAGCCCAGTGTGAATCCTGGAACATTTGTGCCCAGTCCAAAGCCAAATGAGCAGGATGCCTGGCCTATCCCAGTGGTTAATGTGTGCCTTCCTAAAGCTGGATTACAAAATATTTCACTGCAGCAGGTGGTGCTGCAGAGCAGTCCTGTCCTTCTAACCATGCCTGAGCTTTTGTGCTGCTGCATTTGAGAAGAACTGAATTTATACATTTACATTGGGCTGCTCTCCATAGCTTCCCTTTCTTCTCTCTGTGCTACAGAAGTGAATATTTCCTAATGAACAGCCCAGGAGGTTCCTCCTGCTCTGGAATTACAGGCTGGGGGGTGAAGGCAGCCCAGCAGGAGCTGAGGCAGGTGTTTGAAACAGAACAATTCAGCAAGAAATCAACCCCCTGAGCCTCTGAATGCAGGAGGTTCAAAGCACTTGGACTAGCAGGAGTGAATGGCTGTGAGCACGATAAAAGCTCAGGAGGAAGGAGCTGTGGGTGTCCAGCACTGCAGGAGGCAGGGTTGGCTGAAGTTATCAGCTGCCAGAGGCAGGGAATTGGGAATTTTAACACTTATGTTGAGGAATTGATGTGCTGAGAGCTGAAGAGCTCAGGGCAGAGAGGGATGAAATGCTCCAAGTGCAGCCCTGGTGAGGGTGAGCTGTGTCACTTTAGAGAAACTGAGGCTGGAGCCAGAGGGACTTTGTCCCTCAGCTGCAAAAGGAACAAAACTAACAGGAGATGTTTGCTCACTGTTCACTGCTGTCTTGGCAGCTATCTCAGACATTTTATTTAAAATTTGGAGGACCTTCACCTGTGGGTGTTCAAAAATCTGTTAGTGCTCCAAAGACTACTTACTTTAAAGATCCACACATTCTTAATTTTTCATGTGTTTTCTGTACAGAAAGACATTCTTCCTGCCTCTGTATTTTCTCCCAGGAATGCTGCATCAAGGATTTTTCCCACAGCCAATAATACACCCAGCTCATGGCTGTAGTCACCAAACCTGAAGGAAAGGAAGATCTTGCAGCTATTCCCTGCTTCCCTGGGATTCAGAAGGCCTTAAGGACCTTGTGATCCCCATATCCTCCTCAAATTTCAAGGAAGCTCTAACAACAACTCTGGGCTCACCTTGTCTTCCCTTCAAGGCTGGCAAACCTCAGGAAGCAAACCACCCATGCTGGCTTGGTTTTACATCTAAATTGATGTTCCCCTGGGAGGAAAATAACACCAGAAGTTCCTTGTCTCATGAGATAACCTGAAAAAAAAGAAAAAAAAGAAGGTAATTTGGGCAACCCAACCTACCCACCCTGGCTCCAGGGGAGAAGATTGAAGGACAGTGGAGAGAATTTGGTCAGGTTTGCATGGGGAGAAATTTCTCTGCTGCAAGGAACCAGCCCAGTGTTGGCTTTCTGGCTGCCTTGAAAAGGAAAAGGCAAAAAGTGGAATGTAACTGATTAGAATAAGTAGCTTCAACAATATCCTGAGATTGTTCTGATACATGGAGCTGTTGACAAAGCTTTGTGAGGGTAGCCAAAAACTGGTTGTCGTTAAGTCAAAGAAGCAAGAAAATACAGAATTTATTTATTTATTTATTTTAATTTTTTAAAATGTATTTTAAATTATTTTATATACTTTGAAACATGCACGTTGTTATTTAGCCCCATCCAGGCCTGGGTTTCCTAACAAATTTATCCTGTTTTTCCCCAGAGCAACCAATTTGCACACACATGCTGCAGATTTTCTGCTTTGCCATTGAAACCATTTCCCAGAATAAGCTGGGCTGGTTCCTGGTTTTCCTTGAAGCATTTCCACACCAGCCCAGTTTTAATGAGCAGATGCAGCACAGAGGGCTCAGGTTTGCAGGTCAGGTAGATGCAAACACTTGCACAGTGCCAAAGTTTTTTCATGGAATCACGGAAAAGTGGAAGGGACCTCAAAACCCCGTTCAAAATCAAGTTCTGACCCCCCACCACGATCAGGGACACTACCCAAGGAACACATGCATTTTAAAACCCATCAAGAAGAATATTGTAGTATAAATATTTTTTTTTCCCCTGAACTACAATCTCTCAAAGTTACTTCATGTTAAAGATAAGGAAAATGCATACATTGAGATGCAAAGCCCTGAGAATATTATTCAAGAAAAGCATCTCTAGGTGAGCCACAATAGGAAATGCAGATACCCAAAATGTACATGCAGTGCTGTTCATTGCAGTTTAGAGATCATTTTACATGTTTAAAGCCAATTTGAATATGACTGTAAGAGGCAGCAGCACCAATTCCCAGCATGTACAATTTTGGTTTTGTATTTTATTGAATATATTTGGGAAAAGAATTGCTTTCCTTTGCTCCAGGATGAAAATGAGCTGACACTCACCCTTTCCCAGCAGAGCAGAAGCCTGGGTGTCACAAGGGTTGGGTAGGAGATGATGCCACCACATTCTCATCAGCAGGGACATCCACCCCGTGCAGACAAAGCCAGCTGTGCCCTGCAGGGAATGTGGGACAACACCAAAGTCACCCTTGGAGAGAGCAACACAAGCTCTCCCAAGCACTGGGCTTCTTCTGGGTGCTCCTTTTAGTGAAAGGACTCTTCCTTTTCTCTCCACAAATCCCACTTTGCAGGAGCAGCCATTCCCAGCTGGGGGAGGCTTTTCTCCAGTGTTTGTTCCACCCAGGGCAGGTCACAGCTCTGCATCCAACACACCTGCTGGGAAGCAGCTGCCTGCTGCTGGAGGGGCATTTCCCACAGCAGGAATTTGTTCTGACCAGCAAATCCAAACTCCAAGCCTGGGTGATGTCTTGGCTGTGTGAGTCAGAAGGCTGGAGTGGCCTGGTTTTAGTGAAAGAGGCACTTTGGGGTGAAATGTTCAATCTTCTCACTCCTGGAAGAAAATGTCTCATCAATATTTTATATGGCCTTGGGATCTTGGTGTTTCACCCACAAAGCCTTTCCAGGTGCATAAATAAAACAAGGCTGGAGTATCACAAATTGCTTGTCCAGAGGAAGAATGAAAATAGATTAAAAAAGAAAAAAAAAAAAATCAAGCATTTACTCAGAATGTGTGGACATTTACATACCCATTTGGGAGTTTTATCCAACAGCAATACTGTTGCTCTTGCAGGGAACAAAAGTAGCTGGGAATTTCCTACATCAGTCCTCCTCTCTCCCTGGGGTACTTCCTAACAGGACCTTTGAGCTGGGCTCCTGAATGTGTTTCTGGGATAAATTCTGTGGGCTGTAAGGGATAGGTCACCTCAGATGGGGTTTTAGGGACCCTTCTAAACTGAGAATCCATTTTCATGGCAATCTTGCATTTAATGGGATGGGAGTTGATGACCCAAGTGGTCTTTTCTAGCTTCTTATTTAATAAAATCAGTGAAAAGAAAGGTTTGCTGTTCTGGGGCTCTTTTTAATTGCCAGGATGAAGCTCTAATAAAATAAAGAGAATATTTTAATTGGTCATAATAAATGTAAAAGAAGGTTTGATCTCTTTGTATTCATCATCCACCTCCCTAGTGAAAGTAACAGGGTTCACCCCCTTCCTCACCTCCTTCTTCTGGTCTGATGTGGGCTGTGCTCTGCACCATTCTACAAAGGATGAGATTCCTCCAAAACATCCTCAGGGTGTTCATTCTGAACAGGTACCCATAAATGTCCGTTTTACTGAGCACTCCTGCACAAGGGTCTTTGTTCTTGGACCATGGTGTGTCTACGAGGCAAAAGAAAATACCTAAAAACCATTTGGTCACATAAGAAATTCCATATACTTTCAAATCATTCTGGTTTAATTAAATGAAAAAAAAAAAAAGTTGTATAAAGCATGTGAACTGCTGCTATTGCCATCTATTGAAAAATGCCAAGTCTCAAACCCATGAAATATGAGATTAATTAAAATAAAACATCAGTGCTTTTTCTGAAACTTGCATTTCCCTGTTTCCTACTTCATTTTCATGTTTCCCTTCCCAGCCACATAGACTAGAAATAAACCCCTTTTTAAAAGGAAGTTGAGACACTTACACATTAAATAAGTTCAGATGACAGAGCCCTAAAGAAAATATTCATTAGCAGGTGAGCTGTAATAAGACCTCCCATGGCTGGCACAGGCTGCTCTCTGGATGGCTCCTGGGAGTTTCTCCTGGTGCCTGGCTGATCTCCAACCCTCTGCCAGGTCAAGGCAAACACTGGAAGCAGAGGCAGTGAGCAAACTCCATGGATTGGCCTCATTATTGCCTCATTATTGCCCCATTATTGCTGCAGGTGATTCGGTTACTCAGGTAGAGTTCATCAAAGCCAAGCATTTGAATTCATCTTTTTTCACATGGTTCTGCTCATGCTTTGACCATAAACCAACACATTCCTGTGATTTTGCCATGACAAACAGTATAAAATTATAAAAAAATGCATTTTCTATCCTAACACCTGAGACTCTCAGGAAATACCAAATCTATGCTGAGCTAAAGGAGGAGGAAATGCCAACACAGGAAAATAGAGCAGGTCTTGAATCAATTAGCACCACATGGTTTTATTTAATGCATTCATTATGGTTTCCATTCAAAAGCCAGCCCTTGCCCAGTTACATAAAGCTATCCCTTTCTGGATGGCAGGACTGGAATTGTCTTTATAAAATCTGATATTATTATGGTTCATTATTCCAAGAAAAGTCACTCTTTACTTTTGCTAAGCTCAAGGAAGCAGAGTAAGGCTGACACTGATAGTTTGGAAGAAAACAGGCAAGAATTTTGTAAAATAGTGATTGTATGGGTGAAGTGAAATGCACAGAGAGGTGAAATGTAAAATTCCAGGTGCTACTACTTTGTGTTGAACACCATTCATGGAGAAAAGGGGGACAAATACACAAATTAAGTGATTTTACAGCGCCTCAGGAAGCAGCACTGGTTTAAATCCATTAAACCTCAATTAACTTTGATCATTTCTCCTTCCCAGTCCTTCAAGGTAACCTCCTGGAGGGTGGTGGGGCTGGTGAGGGACGGGCTGAGAGCCTGGGAGGGAAATCCTGAGTTATCAAAGCTGCCATTGAGGAGCTGATATCAATGTACAGCCACAGATTTGTGTCAGCTGCAGATCCAGGCTTGGGGATGTTCCCACATCCTAAGAATATCATAGAGCTCCTTGTCTTCCTTTTCCTCCAACTCTTCCTTATTTATCCCAACCTTTGTTGCCACTTCTCCTCCCCTTTTAACACCAATTCCCATAATCAGTTGCATCATATTTATTTTGGGGTTTGTACTGTACATGCAATCTCAGAATATACATTTCCATATCTTTTGTATATAAAATGCCATATACTTCTCTAAACTTTGGCTTATGTGAAGAATAAAAGGAATAAAGTCAGGTGGTTAGAAATGTTGAAGTTAGGTTTAAAAATTAAAGGAAGAGTACACATATTAAAAAAAAAAAAAAAAAGAAGAAATCAACATTTCTCCTGAAATCTCCTCTCTCCTTGCTCTGGTTCATGGCTGAACTATCAAAACCCTCTACAAAATGATCTCTGGATCTATTCTCTTTGCAGAGCTGACATTTTACAGCTGGAAACAAGCACAGAAAGAGCAGTTTGTGTTGCTGTCAAATATAGGACCAGTTTCACTGATTTCCAAGGTGTCACCTGAGCAATATGTGACTTCTTGATAATTTATATGTATTTTTTTAGAAAAAAATGGAAAATTCAAATTAAAATCTGAATTGAAATCTCTGTTCCAGCTTTAAGGCCTGACACCACTCTGCCTCATGCCTGACAGTGCAGCAGACTGAGACCTTATAACTGAGAAATTGTTTATTTAAATCACCACAAAATCACAAATAACTGCAAATAAAGTACTTGAAGTTTTCAACTGTTCGGGAGCAGAACCACAACCACAATGGCCTGAGTTTTGAGTCCATGGTTTCACTCTAAGTTAGTTAAATAGAACATGAGTTAGCTAAACAGAACAGTGGAGTTTTGAGGATATTTTCTTTGGGAATTCCTGCAGTAGTTACTGTGGAACAGCACATAGCATAATCACAGCCTTCCATGTGTTAATTGTTCTAAAAATCAGGATAAAGATTATACTCCTGACATGCAGCCAACTTGGAAATTATCCTCTTATTAAAGTTCTAACCCAAGAAGAAAAAACCTGTGGCTCAGGACTCATGAGAACATTAAGAAATATAGTAGATCCTTTTCTACTTTTTGTTCCCTCTTTCCTTTAGGGATAACAATAATAGCAATAACAACAACACAGGTTCTACCATCTTTAAAACTGAATATGTTTCCTTGGTTGCAACATAAAGACTTTGCTTAGCTTGCCTGGACTCTGCATGGCACTTTATAATGAGCTTTTTTATTAGTGTTTAAGGTTAATCTTTTTTTTTTTTTTTTTTTTTTTTTTATTTAAAAAATTGGAGTAATTTGACTCCTTTTTGATGAAAACTCAGATGAAATGAATGGCAGGTGTGCCACTGACTGCAGCACTGTGACACCAGAGGATGCTGTGTCACACCATGGGCTTGTTCTCCACACAAAATCTTCTGCTGGGCACTTTAGGGACGGCAGGGGTCACACCAAGGAAAGCTTTGGTTCCTTTTTTTAGGGGAACCAACCATGGTCAGGATTCAAACCTGTACAGATTGAGGAAACCTCTGAAACCTCTCTGCTGGACTGAACTTTCTTGTTTTTTCTTCACCTAAAGAATATACCTGGATGTGCTTTTTGTTACTGTGATAACCTCTGGAAAGCCTACACTGACTGTGAGCAACAAAACATATTTTATTAATGTACCATGAGTTATTACCAAGAAATGCTAGCAAATTCAGAAAAATCTGTTCTTATTTAAACAAAATAAACAAGCTGGGTTTGAGATTTGCAAAAGCTCTTTAATAATATTTCTGTCTCAGAAATGTTTTTCATGGTGGTAGATATAAAGAATAACATTATGGAAGTTGATGGAGAGAAAGGAACACAGGGGGAGAACTAAGGAAAGGAATCTGAAGCAGAAACCACAGCCTCATGATAAAGGAAAAAAGGAAGTGTCTGTTGTATCTTGCAAGTGAAATTTATCTGTTACACTGACATTTTGAGGCTGTAGTTGGAGGTCCTTTGAGAGTAAATATTATTACACAAACAAAAAGAAATTGCAGGGTCCTGACAACACAAGTTGCCAGCAGTTTGATTCATTGCCTCAAGTAATTCCTGCATGTAAACAGAAGCCCCCCAAACCCACTCCCACACACTGCTGAAAACATTCTGTGTTTTGTTTTGTCAGCTGGATGAAAAGCCATGCCACAGTTTGTTTAAAGAAAAAGCTTTTTATTTCACAAAACATACTCCTCAGGAAGCCACCAGAGACCAGCCTGTGGAGCAGAAAGTACAACAAACAGATCCAGGGTAATCCTTACCCTGAGAATACCAGGGTAAGAAAAATACATTTTGTAACATAAAAAAAATCTCTGCCTTCCTTGGACACATTGTGTGATGAAGCCACTATGGATTTACCTTCTAAAACATGAACAGGGATATTCAGGAAAGGGAAGTTTAATTACTGTTTATCCTCTCGAGGGTGTTCTGGGGGTGTTATTGAGTCGCTGTTTTTGTATCCACACCAAGAGTGCTTGAATACAGGAATATTCCCACAAAAGTCTTCCTTTTGTGACAATTCCAGATACAGAATCACAGAATAGTTTGGATTGGAAGGGACCTCAAAGCCCATCCATGGCAGGGACACCTTCTACTGTCCCAGGCTGCTCCAAGCCCCAATGTCCAACCTTGGACACTTCCAGGGATCCAGAGGCAGCCACAGCTGCTCTGGGCACCCTATTCCATTGAAAAAAAACCCTCTGCCATTGATGTACTGGTGACATTTTCCTGGTGAATTGTGATATCTTTGCCTTTAAATGCTCCCTAGATCACATATTTGTGTTCCCATCCTGGCTGGGATCTGCCAGGCACAATTCAGCCTCATCCTTTACTGCTCAGTGGGGAAGATAAAGGAAAGTCAAACCAGCCAGAAAATTCCAGCTCCTCCAAGGGAACAGTAAATAGGACACCCCCAGCTTGAATTTGGATTTTGGGAACATTTTGAATACTTCTGGCTTGGTGTTGTCCCAAAAAGTCAAAATGGTTCAGACGCATTAATTAAAAAAAAAGAAACGAAAAAAACCCAGAGAACAATCCATTTCATTTCTAACTGGAGCAGATCAAAAAAAAGCCACTCTGGCATCTATTTTTCTTGTCCAAGTCCCAGACAACATCCCTCAACTTTATGTTCTTGGTTTTGTGTGACTGAAATCAGACAAAGAGTGAAAAGCAGCCAAATATGGAATAAATATTTTTCAGGGAAGGAGACTTTGAGAGTCAATCCATGATAACTTCCTGAATTACTGTCTGCTTAAACTGAGAGGAAAATTTTTTATGCAGTAATTTTCTACAGATTTTTTTTTATAAAGTGATATATAAAGCCAGTGAACATCAGCCTTTGACAATTTTATCCAAATTCTGTAATTTTTAAATATGCTTTTGCTCCACTCTGAAAGTGGGATCATGTGAATAATCTCTTATTCAATTAAAATATTTTTTTTATTAAAGAGGGGTGTTTCCATTAAATTTTTTTAGCTTTTTCTCTCTTTTTACAATTGGATCAAAGCCTGTAAAGGCAACTATGCTTGTGGGCTGCATGGGCTTTGTCCCAAGACAGAGTTCTGCCAGCTTATTATTCCAATAAAGAATTTATATTAGAATATAAGGTACAGACAGGCCAAAAGAACTTGATTTTGATGTTTGTGAAGAAAAAAGAAATTCAGATGACAAGTCATCCAGGCTAAAGAACAATGACCAGACTGAAAGGAAAAGTTTCTCCCTATTTCACCTGAGTAAAAGCCTAAGTTGGGGAGGATTTGCATTCAGCAGTTTCAAAGGATCTCATTTAGGTTGGGGTTTTTTTGCATAAAAGTCTGAATGTTCTGCAGAGAGACTGAAGTCAGCATCTCACTGAGCCTTTTTCAGCTGCTGTCTTTGCCACCATCCACTGAGGGGGATTTTCACTGCCAGGGAAAGCAGGAGATTGCTGTTCAAACACAGCTCTGAAAAGGCAGCTGCGATTCCTCCCCTCATTTCTGATCCTGAGATTGATCCATTTTCCCCTCATCTGCCCAGTGGAAAAATCTCCTGACTTCTGTAATTAAAGCATTTTAACCAGAGCACGGGAGAGAGAAGAAAACAGAGGGAGAGGAGGTAAAATACTTTGCCTGACCTTAATTCCTTAATTCAGATGGAGACCCTGAGGAGACTCAGTGCCCCTTCCAGCACCTACAGGAGCTGCAAAAGAGTTGGAGAGGGGCTTTGGACGGGGGCCTGGAGTGACAGGACAAGGGGGAATGGCTTCAAACTGACAAAAGGCAGGCTTAGATGGGATTTTGGGAAGGAATTATTCCCTGGCAGGGTGGGCAGGCCCTGGCACAGGGTGCCCAGAGCAGCTGTGGCTGCCCCTGGATCCCTGGCAGTGCCCAAGGCCAGGTTGGACATTGGGGACAGCCTGGGACAGTGGGAGGTGTCCCTGCCATGGCAGGGGTTGAAATTGAATGAGCTTTAAGGTCCCTTCCAACCCAAACTTTCTTTTTCTTCTTTAATGTTATATAATAAAGTAAATTATATAATTTTATGTAATTCCCACCTTTCAGCCACAAGTTTCAGCAGGATCCCAGCATTTCCCCCAAACCACATCAAAGCATCTTCCAACCCAACAATGTCAGCACACAGAGCCCTCCCCTCCATCACTGCCAGCTCCACAAAGCTCCTGTGCTGGGACAAGTTGTGGGACAATCTCCTTGGTTTTATTCTGCACCTTTGTGACACTTAGGGGGGACTGAACAAACCAAGAGTCTGGGAATTCCTCCGAGTGCAGGTGGGGAGATCATCAGGTCTCAGATCAGCACCTCAGTCCCTTGGCATGGGAGAGACATTTCCTAGCATTCCATGGCATTTCTTGACTTTTCCTGGCATTCCATGGCATTTCTTGACTTTTCCTGGCATTTCTTGACATTTCCTGGCATTTTCTTGCATCCCATAGCATTTCTTGACATTCCACAGCATTCCATGGCATAGCTGGCTGATAGTGATGACCAGAGCAGCCCAGGGTTACAATGAATATAAAGAACTGTTCCCTGCACATTGCAAAACCTATGCAACTTAGACAAAAATTGCTATTTTCTTTCACACTGACTGGTTCTGGAGAGTCCCTGGAGCTTGCTGGGTCCCCAAGCTGGCAAGCTTATGATACTTCTAATAATCAGCATTTATTTCCTTGTGGCTGGGCTGATGGACAGACTGACAGGATTTACCTTCAGGGCAGAAATTGCACCTAAACTGTAACAGCAGCATGGAGGGATGGATGTGGAGAGCTCCTGGTTCTCAGCCTGCAGGGGCAGGATTGCTCCTTGCCAGGGCAGGATGAGAGGTGAGCTGAGAAACTGAGCTAAAAACAAATTCAGTGTTTCTGTTTTTTGGCTTTTTTTTTTTTTTCTTTTTCTTCTTTCCCCCAAGAAGCAAGATCTCTCAGCTGGAGGGTTTTGCTGGAAGGAGTACAGAACAACCAATGGGATTATTCGAATTATTTCTTTTAGTTTTTGTATTTTGGGTGCTTTAAATCAACTGGACCAGATTTCTGCCCAGCACAGCCATGGTAGTGCAGCTGCCATGCCATGGCTCAGTAGTGACAGACACTTTGGGACTCATTCCTGTGTCCTTTGGGAATCTTCAAGGCACCACATCTGGGGGATCAGGGGAACACTCAGCCCAGCCACTGGCCCCCATTTCAGACCTCACAGGAAGGAAAAATGAAAGAAGAATGAAAATAGGTGAACCCCCATCACAGGATGTGAGGGATGCTGCTGTTTTCTCCATCCCCCCTGCCTTTGTGCCCAGCCCTGCCTGCTGGAAGCAGAAAATTTCCTCTCCCCAGTTTGCTCCTTCTAATTGCCATCACTTTCAGCACGAGGGTTTTAGTGTTGATTTCTGCTTCAGCCTCGCTGTTTTCTACTTACCCCCTGAATTCCCTATGCCTTCCATCCTAGCAGGGCTGTTGGATGCTTTGTTTCTGCTGGTAAATCTAAATTATATTCCCTAACCCCATTTGTATGGAAGATTAGTAGCAAAGCAGGCTGAGGAGAGAGGGGTAAGTCAATCAGTGAATTAACCTCCTGGTTGAATGCTACAACTTGTGACAGGACAAATGCCTCCTGGTTAGAAATGCAAATTTCAACAAGGAGGATTAGTGCAGTTTGTAATGATCCAGAATGTTTGCCTTAAAAGAAAAAACAAAACTATGCCCCAGCTGGATTCAGCCTCTGGAGCTTCAGAATACAGAATACAGAAAATAAAAATCTGGTATCTTTCTAAAGTCATATTTTCTTGTAGCAAATGCATCTGTAATTCATACAGACTAAAGGAGCAGACAAAATTGAGATTAAAAAACCTGGAATAAAAAGTTAAGCTTGTTACTTAACAACTTCATAACAAAGGTCCTTGCTGCTCATATGACACTCTCTATTAAGTATAAAATGTGTTTTAAATTGGGACCTTCCTCCTCATCTGGGAAGTGTTACAGCATGAAGGTACTGAACTGAACTCTGCAGAGATATCCATGTTATGTACTCCAGCCTATTTTGCAGATAGACCCTGAAGAAAGAATTTCTCACTTAAAGGAAGACTAATTATATGACCTTTGCATTTTGAGGATCCATCTGGAGAATTTTAATCACTCAGACAGCATGAATGGTTCAAGTCAGCTCTACTTACAATCAATTACAACACATAAGCAGTTTTATCATTTGCACAAGCCAGAAAAGAGGCACCTTGATAGCAAAAATGCTGTTTACACTCATACTGTAATACATCTCAAGATTTATCTTTCCCCTGATTGCAATCAGGAGATCAGGATAGCAGCTCTGATCAATATATAGTAGCAGGGACGATGTTTGGACAAGCTGGGATTGAGAAGCAGTGCAACTCATTTTCTAGTTCAAGAAGAAAGTCTTCTATTTGGAAAAAAAACCCAAACATTTAGTGGGATATGATGCACTGTGCTCTTTTACACAGCAGTCCAGAGCCATGAAACTCCCTGAGGTGCTTTGTAAAATCATCCTGATACATCCTCACAAATACTGTGCCTGTGGACAGAGGAACACTGCCAGGTGGGAAAAGCAAAGGAGGAGATGGGATGCATAAAAGAGAGGCCCTGAGTGGAGAAAGGACACTTGGGATGGCAATAGAAAAGGAATGAAAGGCTTAGGTGCGAGTGTGCTGAAATGCTGGCACTTTCTGAGCTCTGTGGAGGTTTTATATGTGCATTTCTCACAGTCCTTAACAGCCATCAGGCTCTGGAGAAAAGCTCTGCATGTTTTTCCATGGACTCGACAGCTGAAGAGCCCAGTAAGATCACTTCTCCCCTTTCAAAATGTAGATTAGATCAGAGATAACTTGATTATCTCTGCAACTCACAAAGATGTTTTCAATGCAAACAAGAGGCTCTCAATCTTCACTTTAAGCAGAACAAATGTGAAGCTTCTCATTATAAGGCATCTCTTCTAGGCTTTAAATTATGTATTGCTTTTTAAAAGTTCTGCTTCATTTCCTTTTCTTTGTAAAACTTACATTTTGCTATGGAACATCATACTGCCAATCCCCATTAAAGTTAGGACATGGAACTACCACGGAGGATCCTGGCTGAAGAGTTTAGGTTTCACCAGTGACTGTCACAGTTCTTTTCAATCACCTTTATCTTCTGACACCTCACAATTGATAATATCCAGCTGTCTCAGCCATTTGGGCTGAGGTTCACTGATTTTTAACTGTAAAACTTATTAAAAAACATCACTGCTACGGCTACTGCTCAGCAGTGGGTCAGTGTGGGGTTTCTGTGCCATTGCTCTGTCAGTAAAGTTGTTTTTTATTAAAACACTGCAAGCGAGGATGTGTTGAAGGCAGAGCCTATTACAGCACCAGAAATGCAAAGAAGCTGCATTCTTTATTACTGGAGCAGTCCAGTAATTTACCCTAAAATACTGACTCAGCCTCCTTGTATTTATGAAGATGAATAGATTTTACTGCTCAATATCAGAGGAGCAAATACTGACTCAGTATTGACTCACAGATAAGAAAACATTGCAAAAGGACAAATCAAATTGTTGGCATTATTGGGAGTTTCAGACACAGAAACTCTTGCCTTGCTATTGCACTAATGATGAATATCAGTTTTAGGAAGTACAAGGCAGGTCTGTATCTCCAGACTGAATGAACTGAATATTGCAATATGAAATTGAGCTCAGCTAAATTATTGAATTATCTCACCTTTGGGACATGGCAGATCCTTAACCCTGGGCTCCTCTGGTGTCTTCATTTCCCTGAGGAACACAAGACCAAGGGGAATGAATTCCATGATTCCTCTTGGACCACAGGGCATGAATCAAATCCATAGCTCATCCTTCAGTTTTAGTAGAAGATTTTCTATATCTATACATATTACCAGCTGGTTTTTGCCAGAGGTCCTTTGTTATTTTCTTAAGTATTATAATTTCAGCCACAGGAAAAAAATACTAGGACAACATTTGGGAAATTTTATTTCAAGACTTGGTTTTCACCCCAGTATCTGAAGCTGAACAAAACCATTTCCCTTAATTGCAAATCCACATAAGATATTCCATCACACTTTGGACAAACTGACCCAGAGCCTGACAAAAAGTCTCTGCCTCTCCATGATTTTTCTGTTTTCTGCTTTGCTGCTGAGAACATGAGGAGGCAGGACACAGATACCTACAGATGATCCCTGAGAATTCATGTGGAGGTGATCTAAAGGATTCTTTCTTCACCTGCCCACTGTTCCCTTTGTTGTAAGTACCTTCCAGAGCACATTACAAAGTTTTTTCCAGCTCTGCTAAGATGCTGGTGACCTGTTCAGGCCATGGAGCCTGAACATCTTGGCCCCTGTGGAGTCTGTGGGGTGGAAGTCTCTGGGAATACCTGGTGCCAGGTATCTGTATAAATATGGAGACACCAGCAGCAAAGATTGGGTGGGATATTCCCCAACACAGAGCACCAAACCTGTACAAATTTCAGGAGATGAGCACTCCCCCTTACTGAACTGAAAACTTTGATTTGATCAGCTTCTGCATCCAAACCTGAAACCAGAAATTCCCATGATGGGCTTAGGGAAATCTATAGGAGGAATAGAAAATAGTAACACACAGCTGATGAGAAATGCATTATGGTTTTATTTCCAGAGACAAACTCTGCTATCAGATGACAACAGACATGAGTGAAGGCAGTAGGTGGCTAAAAGCAGCATTTATGGGATGAACATCATCCAGGCCTTCTGCCCCTACTGCTGATCAAGTGGGAAACAAACTGGTAGGGCTGGGGGCCTTACAGAATTTTTAGTTCTGTATTCCTGTATGGGGGAAAATGAAATATTTTTCTGTTGTGACAGCTGTAGACAGTGCCTAGATGTACCCTTTAATTTCCTTCATCCATCAGATTAGATTGTTTTTAAATGGGGATCACAGGGGAGCCTTATGCTCAGAGACATTCTCTGTGCATTGTTCACTCGAACAGAACTGCACTTGCTCCTTAGCAGGCTAATTTTTCACTTTAATGCTGTTTTCTGATGGGGTTTCCCAGCAGTTGGTGGCCTGTTCATTGTGCAAGGGCCAAGCTCATATGGCAGAAGAACTCTTCCCACTTCTGATTGCTGCAGACTTCTCCAAATGCAAACGATGCACACAGGTTTTGAGCAGTGACACGTGCAGCTGAGCAGATCAAAGCAGAAGATTGTTGTGAGGTGCTGTATTCATTATTTGAAGGAAGTCTTTCCTTTGTCACCAGACCCATAAACGTGGCTGGATCTGCCTTTTGCTCCCAGAGGGACAATGGGTTCTTCTCACCCCTCTGAGCACTCAGCAAAGTCTGTGAGCTCCCCCCTACCTTTCCCTTTAATCTCTAAGGTTTTCTCAGTGGGATTCAAGCTTTGCAGAATTCAGAATTTGAAGAAGATCCTGCCTCAGATGCCTTTGTGTGTGAAGAGCTGCACACAAAGGCATCTTGTTGTTGTTTTTTTTTTTTCCAAAAAAGAAGCAGTTAGCTCTGAGAAGCTGCTGGCACTGAAATTCCTGTAGTTGTTATGAGAGGTAAATACTCACAAATGCCCCTTTTTCTTTTTATTTCCCACCCAGCCTTTTACTGCTTATGAAGGAGGCCCTGGAAACAAAAGGAGGGTCAATTAAGGTGAGATAAAATGATTAAAATTAGATAAGGATGACTTTTTTTACAGTGAAGGTGGGAACATTCAGCTTGGATGGGGCTCTGAACACTCAGTCTAGTGGGAGGTATCCCTGCCCTTGGCAGGAGGGTGAAAACAAGATAATCATTAAAGTTCCTTCCAGTGCAAACCATTCTGACTCCATAACCTGCTCATTTTCAGGGATGTGCAGTCAGACCCCTCTCCCTGGGCTCTTTTTCTGGAAAAGGAACAGGTTTCTGCAGGAGGCTCAGCCCAGTGCCTGGGGGATAAAAGGTGGCCTCACCTCCAAGGAAGAGGAGAAAGTGTGGTTTTTAAAGGCTGATGGAAATGCCAGAGCTGGGCATTGCATAAATATCACCTGCTGCTTTCTGGGTGTGTAAATCAAGACTGGATCCATTCTAAATAAGAGATAAAATGCTATAAAGTGCTGTACCTGGAAGGAAAAAAAGCAAGAATTCTTGTTTCTTTTGCTCTCTGCAGCCTGCAGTAACAGCCCCCAGCATGGGAGATATTTTATAGAACAACATCTGGTTATAGAGTGCAAACAAACCAACAATTTACACAGGGGCATGTGAAAAGGTTTGACATATGGTATTTATTTATGAAATTCAAAGAGCTGCCTGTATTCAGTTTACATTCAAATATTCCCTATGTCCCACGTGTAGGCTGGAATAATTTCGCTGTATTTACTCATGATGCTGAGCTAAGTAACCTCTAATTGGCAGACTCAGATTATACAGACATTAATCACAATTTTCCCCATAGAATAAAGGGATACAGCAATGTTTTCTACAATAAATATCAGCAACAAATTCAGAACTGAGTAAAAAGAAAATCACTCAATAAAATGTGAAAATTCTGTGCATTTGCATCAAAACAAATTTCTGGAGTACCAACATATAAAATGCAAGAATTAGAATCGTATTAACCACCCCAATCCTCAACTTTTAACATTTCTCATAGGGGAATAAGAAGCTGTAAATTTGGAATGGATTGTTACGATAATCCATTTTGATCTACTACATAATACTGGCTGGAAGGAGTGTTTTATTAGGTTATTTCTACAGCAAAACTCACTTTTAAAGACATTCTCACTTCTCTATCACATCTGTCAGCAGTTGAGCTGTTCCAATAAAGTTTAGCCTTGCCGTTTAAATTCACAGCTCATTTCTGTTCTGCTTTTAATTTGTTTTATCAGTTGGTTTCAGCTACTGGGGCTGACAATTCCATCATTTGCTGAGCCAAAAGAGCCCTCTGCTGTTGGAGACCTGCTTCCACCCAGGGGCCTTCTAACCCACAGCCAAGAGTCCAGTTGCATAGTGCAGAAAAACAAAGTTTTTAAGCTTTTGGAAGGCAGAATTTTTGATGCTGGCAACCTTCTCGTGGCTGTGTTCTGAAACATTTCTAGGAGCTGCCAAGAGGTGTGTGGGTTGGCATTGCAAACACTGGCATTTCAGCCGTGGTGGGATTCAAAAATACCTTCTCCCCCGTCTCCCTTCCTCAAATTCTTAAAGTCTCAGATTTCACCTTGAACTCGTTATTTTTCAGAACAATATTGAGAAAAATGGCTCAAGTTGAAACGTTGTATTTAGTGAGAACCAGGCAGCCACGAGGTTCTGGATTTGACTCTCGGAGAAGGCAAATTCTGGGGGTGTGCTGGTTCTGTTTTGGACTGTGTGTCACAGCATCACCATCCAGAGCAGGAGAAAACAAGAAGTTTTAAAAATGTAAAATTACAGTGCCTGCAAATGCCACCACAGCCAGAAACAGTCCAAAGGCTGAAGCTTTATGATTTATTTTTCCAGCTCTCATTAAAAATGTGGGAACAGACCTTTAACAAAAGCTCTGCTAGTGCAAAATGAAAGCAATGTGCTGGTTGAAACTCCAGTTTATGTTCTGTCAGCATTAGCTGTGAGAGTTTTTTTCTATTCTGGGTGTTGCTCTCCTCCCCCTGATGTCCTGGATCCCCTTGGCCTTTTCCTGGGGCTGCTGAATCCTGCAGAGCAATCCATGCTGGAGAACCAAGGCTCATTCCTGTCCCTCTGACTCACACAGGCATTTAGGGGCACCTCAAGAAAGAAAAAGAAGGAGTGGACAGGGCAAGCTGGCTGCAGAACACATCACTTCAGACAGTCCTTGGAGAGTAAATTCATTTGTGTGAGCCAGGACTGGGTCATCTATTCCAGCCAGAATAAAATGTTAATTTTGTCTGCAGCAGATTTACAAGATTTACAGCAATTCTGAAATTCATGTGCTCCAGGCTGGCAGCATCAGTTCAAACCAGCAGGCCCAGAGCACTCAGCTGTGGCAGCAGTGATGGGGCTCAGCATGAGCCACCTTGGGGGCTGGATAAATGATCAGGGATGGTCCTGGAAACTGCTTTATTTTATTAATAATAAGGAATATTTCTGTCCAACCTCTTGTAAATGGATCCATGGAAATAGAGATAATTTCAAAGACATGTTCAAGAGCTGAAAGTAAATATGCTCCCCTGAGACAGAGGCTGATCTTGGCTCTGCCCCTGTCACCAGTGGCACTGCAGAAATCTCTTTAGAGATTTCTAAAAACCCCTTAAATTTTTTAAAGAAATCGCTTTTGAGAGATTTCTAAAAATATCAAATTTTTTTTTGAAATTTCTAAAACTCTCTACATTTTTTTAGAGATTTCTAAAACTACATTTTAAAAAAGATATATAAATCTCTAAAAACAATTCTAAAAGTGGACTGTGCTTTAGAGGGTCTCTTGTACTAATTGATGCCCAGTTGATGTGAACCTGGTCACCAGACACCTCTCACCTTTTCCTGATGTTCAAAGGAGATTCCAGAGTCATAATCTCTTGGCCCAAGTCATCACAGCATGTTGATTACAGCCATGTAATTAATTTTATTAGTGCTCTGGATGTGGTTACCAAATCCCAGTCTGATTCTCTAATTAGCCTGTTTTGCTAATTAATTAGGTTTTTATATCCATACTGTGAGGGTGTTTTCTCTAATAAAATTTTGTTTCAACTGGCCTGGCTTGTTGGATTTTGACAGAGAATATGGAGGCTACAGAGATTTAAAATTACTGCTACAGATTTCCTTCCCCATATTCTTAATTTTATGAAATACAGATTATTGATGCTCTGGGTGAGGGACAGTCCATAGCTTGAACTGTTTTGTTAACATCCAATACAGAATTTATGTGGGCAGATACATCATAAGTAGCTCAGTCAGCATAAAACATTATTAATTTTAAATTTTATTGCAATGGGTTACTATATAGTGTATATTATAGTTTTTGTTCTGATTTTGAGACAGATTTTGGCTCCATATTTGAATGCAGCTACTTCTTGATGTCTGCACAATGATGCCCATGGATTTTAGGGAAAATCAGGATTAGTGAGGCAAATGTCCTTGGAAAGTTCCCAATCACCCCTGCCCACATGGTGAACCCGCAGTAACATACAAAGAGAAGAAAGAAGAGTTTATAAGAAGGAAAAAGTAGATCACAAAATGAGGGAAATGATGGAAACCCAGAGACCCTCAAGCCAAACAGGGAATCACCCTCCTGCAGCTCCTCTCCCAAGAAGATGCTCCCTGGGCTCACTCACTGTCTGTCTGGGGGACACAGCAACACTTACCTGGGCATCTAAAAATTCCATTTACAGCTTAAATTAACCCATCCTCCTTGGTCTTGTCACAGGGTATGTGCTGGGGAGATCTGGGGACTCAAACAGGTCTGGGCAGGAGGGATGGCTTTTAGAATTAATATCAATACAAGCCAGAAGCAAGAAACTCCCTGAGAGAGCATCTACCTGTACAGAGAGGGACACTCACACCCTCCTCCTAATTTAGGGTCATTATTTGTACTGAGCTCATTTGCATTTTATATGTAAAGGTCAGCTTGGCTGCTGCTGCTGTTTATTTGCTATTATGATCTGCATTTATTTAGAGATGAAACAGGAGCAATCTGAGCTAATCTGCTCTGACCACTATCATGCAAATAGAAGTGGTTATCATTAACTACCCAGAGCCACACAGAAAGAAGAATTAATTAATTGTAGGCACACACACATATCAACCTTTTATTTTAAAAAGCTGCATGATGACATCAACCTTCAAGAATGTCATTCTTGACATTTTGAAGAGTTTCTGCTGCTTTTGTCCAAGAGCATTCAGCTCCCCAGAGCTTCTGGAAAGGGAGTTAAATACCCAATTATAACAATTTTTACCATCCAGATCATGAGCCTATTCTTCAGAATTAGCCTGAATTAATGAAAAGTGTGGAAAAAGGAGAAGTTACACATCATTACCATGTGCATGTTTTTCTGGACAAACCCAAATCCCCAACCTCAGTTTTAAACCCTCATTAGCAGCATTTGCAGAGTTCAGGCTGCTCCACATCCACCAGCACAGCTCCTGCTGCATTTCTTCCTGCTGCTTCCTGGGCAATCCCTCTGACATCCCAAAGGACACAGGGATCCATGGCCAGCACCACCAAAAAGCAGCACTGACACAGCCAGCTACAAAAAATCCACATCTTGGGGTCCCAGCTCTAAATTCAGGAGCTGTGGAGCTTTTTTGAAAAGTAACAAATCCTCTACCTTTCTTTAAAAACATACCATGTATCACACTTGCAATAGTCAGAAACTGATATTTAGAGTATAACTCAAATTTTTGCACACCAGATTTCCCCATTAGGAAAATGTAATTTCAGTGAAAAGTATAGACATTATTTTTTTTGCCTCATTTTCTTTGGAAAGTACCTTTTTATTTGAATCTACTATAAACATAATTGGCATCTTAGGTGTTCTTTTTTTCCCCCCTTTTGTGGCAAAGGAAAACCATGATTACACTTTATTACCAGTTTAACCAGGAAATTTGTAGAGATGAGACCTCAAAAGCTGCCTGAGCAGGAGGGAGGTTCTTACAATCCCTTTTGTAAATGTGCCTGTAAAACTTATTGAGAGTTTACAGGTTGTAGGCTCTTCAAGAAATTAGAAAACAGAGTGAGTGCAGGTGACACTATTGGAAAGATGCCAAGGATTTTCCTGTCTTCTCCTCATTAAGATGGTGGAGAACCATTCACAATTAACTTATTAATTGTTACTCTTAATATAAATTTAAAAACCCCAACAAAACCACAATTATCTGTGTTTAATATACAAATGCACATGAAAGAAAAAGTGAATAATGCTGATAGGTGTCCTCAGCTGCAGAAAAATGCACACTTTGCAAGGAGAATAAATGGAGAAAGTGACTTACAGAGTTTAAGTAACATGGGCAGGTTCACACAGCAGCTGTGCCAGAGTTCAGAGCAACACTCTGCTCTGCTATTCCTCAAAATTCTGTGCTCATGGTTGGACCTTGTGTTGTTGTAGTGCAAAGAAAGGAAAATATGCAAGGAGCCCTCCTGTGCCTGAGGAAAGGGAGTAACTTATGGAAAAAGGAAAGCTTTCCTCTCTCTTGAGTCCTAAATCTGATGTTTAAGGAGTGCAGTGTTGCTGCTTATCTGTTGAAAGACGAACTTGCCTTTTGGTTCTCCAGAATTAATAGTTTCCAATAGTTTGTAGAAGCACAATACTGTCCACTCTGAAGAGAGCATGATCACAACTGTGCCATTTTAAACCTTTCTTTGTAGCACAGACATTTATTTTCTGACAAGGAACTGAAAGAGACTGACAGAGCAAGCAGAAATGTCTGTCTGTAAAGGCAGTGTTGCCTCAATAGGTGGCCGTTTGGGCTGATAATAAAACCTCCTAGGTTTATTCTATTTTCTTAGGAAAAACAGTCATTGGAAAAACTGGCACGGAGAACACCAACAACGTAACAAATGCAACCAGGAGCCACCTGAAACGATGGCACAGGCGTGGAGGCCCAAGCTACAAAATAACTGAGTTTTCTGGAAGGGAATGGAGACAGAAATCCAAGGAATCACTAACGGAGTTGTTCTGAAGGAAGCTTTTTTGGGGCTGCTGGAGCCCGGAGCTGGCCCCAGGCCCCGGCACCGCAGGCCAGGGCCGCTCGCGCCGCTGCCACGCAGGAGCAGCTCTGTAAACACCATCTCATTAGAGCTTTCTGAGAGGAAAAACGCTGGGAATTCGAGCTGGGAGCGATGTTTGTAGCCAGCAGATCTCATATTCCCGGCAGGTCAGGCAGGGATGAGGTTGGGGTTGAGTTTGAAGCCCGGCTCGTGGTGGTGTCTGTGTTGTGGCAGGTGAGTGAAGGCCGGGCCGTTCCTGCAGCAGGAAGGGCAGAAAGGCCAAAAAGAATTGAAATACAGAAATTTTAAATCAATGACAATAGACACCAGCTTCCAATAATCTTAGAAATTGCAAGGATTTTTTTTTTTCTGGTTTAATGTTTATCTGTGGAATTTGGCTGGCTGTCTGGAATTTACTGTGTCTTGCTTTGCCTTTCTCTACCCTACTGGCTTGTTTTAAGCTTCTGGTGCTTTCCAGGGTATTTTAAACATTGCCTTTTAAGTATTTTTTTTTTCTTTTGTGGCAGTCTTAGACAAGTGGGCAGGAGGAATTTGCACATGATTGGGCGAAATAACAAGAAATAAATATTTTCCATTGCAATTACAAGGTTGGTCTCCTCCTGTAAATTATTTATGGAAAAATACACTTAATGCCATTACCCAGATTTTCCAAGATAAAGGAAGACGAAGCTAAGGTTGCTGTGCTGTAATCCATTAGTCTGGTATGTGTGATGGATCACAGTCAGAAGCAAACCATACAGAAAATAGCTGTAAGTGATCCTCCAGCTGAACTTTTGGAGCTTGTTTTCCACTACCAAGGTGTGGATACTTCTGGTAGAGCAGGAGAAAACTTTCTAGGCACACAACATCCTTCCTCCCCGCTGTGTTATTGGGAGGGAAGTTTCCTTCTCCCTTTGCACTTAGGGTGAATATAAGTGATTTCAATCAAACGTGCCTATAAAGCTCAATTCCAAGAGGTGATGTGCTGCCTACATGTCTGGGATCTCACTCAGGAAGAGCTTTTGGCATTCTGCCCTCCTGCCCAGCCTGTCAGCCTTGGGAAGGCTGTGCAAATCACACACACCAGTGATGTAACTTAAAGGAGTGCAGTACTTAAAGGAGGCTTATTAGAAAGAAAAAAAAAGTGACTTTTTACAAGGAAAGGTAATGATAGGACAAGGGGAAAGAGTTAACTGTCAGAGGGAAGATTTAGATAAGATATTAGGAAGGAATTGTTCCCTGGGATGGTGGGCAGGCCCTGGCACAGGGTGCCCAGAGCAGCTGTGGCTGCCCCTGGATCCCTGGCAGTGCCCAAGGCCAGGTTGGACATTGGGGCTGGGAGCAGCCTGGGACAGTGGAAGGTGTCCCTGCCCATGGCAGGGGTTTGTAATGAGATGATTTTTAAGGTCTCTCCCAACCCAAACCATTCTGTGATTCTGTGATTCTTCTCCAGGGACTCAATGCCTAGGGCTGCTCATCACACTGAGCTCAGTTTTTTCTTCATATCTCCAGTTCCCCTGTCCTAATTGAGTACTTCTGGTTCTCTTCCACACCCTCAAATTGTCATTTTTACAAGAGAATTCCTGTGCTTGGGTTGCTCTGCAGCTATCTGTATGTTGAGAATTCAGCTAGCTAAAGAAAACAGAAAATTGTTAAATTCACCAACGCAGTTTTCCATCCCCGGGGTTATTAACTTGGCTGTGTTTTTACTATTCAGCCAATTTTCATAACATGTGAGGGGAATTTATTTGCCATCTTGATTTTTCCATTCAGTTCGAATGAAATCCACCAGGAATTCCAGCATCACTAGAGATGAGGGCACTGCAGATGGACAGACTTCTGGGAAAATGAGAAAACAGACAGCTTGGTGACAGGGTAACACAATGGGACAGGCATTTCCAAAGAAACTACTAAATAAATTATCTTCCATGGGGCTTGGGGGAGTAAAAATGAAAAAAATTACACTTCAGTAGCAGTTTGTATTTGTTGGAGATGATCCAGATGCATAGGAAGGGTGTGGCATTTTTGTTAAACTGATTTTGAAAGGATTGCTTGCAAGTGACTTCTAAAATTTATAAAAGATTTTGACCTCATATGACTGTAATCTCATCTAAAATACATGAAAAGTACCCTTAAAACCTAAAGCTGTCACTGAGCATTAAATAACCAAAATTTGTGAGTCCATGATGAAGTTCTCTGGAGAAAGGGGAGCCACATTTTCATTTTTTCTTATTTGCCAGCAAAGAGGCCTTTGGTAACATTCTCTTGTGAAGCTCCAGATCTTGTGAGTTTCTGCTGGGATTTTGTCTGAAGTGAATAAAACACACATGATGAATGCACTTGAAAATCCTTGGTTATATTTAGAAAAGACACCCTATTTATTACAGCTCCAAACCACCTGTGAAACAAGATGGGGAAGATAATTATGGGATGGTGCTGGCCTACACAAACACCAGGCCAACCTCAGACTCAGCTCTGCAGATGTCCCATTCCCCAGGCTGCCAGCCTTGATCCCATTCCCAAACCATGCAAATCTGAAATCTCCCATGATGTGGAGCCCTGAGCCTGTGGTCAGGGAGAAACAGAGAGGAGCCATAAAGCACGACACAATCCCAAGATCTCCAATATTTGTATGGAAATCTGGGAAGGGAGCCTCCTTGACTCTACAATACCTTACCATGTGGAGAAGCACCTCGGTCCTTGCTCAGCCTCTGGGCTCAGCCTCTCCCCTGACACACTATGCTAAATATCATAAAATATCAAGAAGAGGAGCCCTTCCCAAGGCAAATATCTAGGGACCATGGGAAGGAGAGAAAGAGAAGATCATAAGCAATAAAATCACATAACAGCATCCCTAAAATGCCAGGAAAACATTAAAATTGCTTCCTACCAGTTTTGTTATCTATCCAGCTGTAACAATAAAAAGGGAACAAGAAACTCCCTTGTCTAGGTGCTGATCAAAGGAGCCAGAAACTCTTCTTCTTAATAGTCACAAATGGTTTTCTTTCAAAAATATTATCATTATTTCCAAGATAAAACCATTTAAGTCCTGATGGATGGTTGTGGAAATTACTCCCCACTCTGCTGACAAGCTTATCTGGCCTCAAGTGAGGCTGAGGTGTTTTGCTTGGACTGAGTTTGCCACAACCAGTAGGAAGCAAACAAAACCATATCTGAACTGCACTATGGGGTGCATTTGGCTAAAATCCAGTATTTCCAAAGCCAAATTCAGGAACCTAAATGATAATGACACTCTGTAGGGTAAAATTATTGGACTCAACAGTATCCCTAACACTCTTGAACCCATTAATGAGTGGGATATACAACCACGCTGTGAGAAATACACTCTGTCCTAGAGATCTTATAGTTTAAACATACAAAGAAGGTCTAAAAAAAGGAGATGCTCAAGTCCCCAAAATCTCTTTCAACCTAACTTATTTTATGATTTTTGGAAACAAAATTACTTTGGATAAATTTTAAAATGCAAGGTAATTTTTATATCCTGCTTTTTTTTTGGCAGAACTAATGCCAAGTCCTATGTGGAAAAATATATTAATGTCTTTCTAACAGTGAAACTTTATAATTTATGTTATGCCAGCTATTAGTAAGAATCTGCATAGCATTAAAACTTCAGTGTGCCTTTAAATCCTATCATTTCACCTCTCAAATAGCCTTGTCCAGCATGCTGGCACATGCCCTTTTTTAATGGCTTAAATTTAAGTTCAACCAAGTTTATTACACAGCTGTGAAATCACATTGGCATATCTGGTAATGTAAGTCTGACATGAATCTCTATGTGACAAGTGAAAACTCATTTCATTGCTTTCCTTTCACATCAATTTGTGCATTTTCACTGTTTTCATAAGTGAATGCACTGTGGAAGGTGCCTTCAATATATTGTCAAAAAAACGTGATTATGGAGATAAAATTAGATATTCAAATACTGGCTTTAAATGTCATTAAATTAATCAGTTTGGGGTTGGAATTAATCTATGCAGAGACATTGTTATCATATGAAAATGTTGCATTACATTAAACACTTCTTCACTCAAAGTAATCCCAGCCAGGAACAGTGCTTGTATCTGAAAGGAATAATTCCTGGCTCTTCTGTCTTTAAAACACAATATTTAAGTACAGATTTAAGGACTTCTCTCCAGTGATGCATTTGCCAGCTCTATCACATAACCAATATTTCTACATTTATGTGCCATCTTCAGTTCCCACTGGATTTTCATCCATGACTCCTCAGGCTACATTTAGGCTGCGCATATTGAAGAAATCCCAGGAAAAAATGACCTTTCAGACAGACTCCACACTGCATTTCCCTGCTGCTGCCTGGGATGTGTTAAACATGCTGCTCACACTCCACATGGCACATGTGCAGCAATTTCAGTCCAGGAAATACCAGACTGAAATGTGAGAGTCGTTACTTTTTGGGATTCAAACGTTGGCAGGTAGATGATGTCCATGGGGATTTGCTGGAAGTGGCTGTTTTCATCCAAGTGAACCAAAAAGGGACGTTCCAGATGGGCCGTGAGCACAGCGGGGGAATTTCATCCCATTTTCTCCAAATGTTCCACATAACCACTGTCATCCACTCATCTCTGTTGTCTCAGTGCTGTCTCGGTTTTACAGTTAAAATAAAATTTGTGCATTAAATTTGTCCATTTTTGGACAATGCAGACAACTCTAAACCATTGAGTAGTGCAGAACTACAGTCTTTCCAATGCTGATGAATCAACGAAATACAGAGTATTAGAAAAAAATAAAATATTAGTTCTCCTTTTTGTAGTGCTAGCATTAGAGGATTTTTAATCCCAAGGCAGCCTCTCCAGTCCCTTTCCTAGTGATAATCCTGCTGGCTTTGGTCCAGCAGTGGCTGCCAAGTGCCAGGGCAATGTTGTTAACACAAAATCTACAGATATTCTGGGGCATGAAGAAATGTAGTTCCCATAATAATAATTAAAAAAACCATCAAAAAACAATTACTTTCTTTGCAAAAATGACAGAATTTTTTTTTTCTTTGTTTATGTCACTGGTTAACTTTGCCTTTCTTAAAATTCTGTTTCTTCTCATGTGTTCAGCACTGAATGAAAAGTAAAGAAAACTCTGGGAAAGTGTAGGTAGGGAATTTTCATTTCTCCAGCAAATGGGGTTGATGCAGATGGATCTGATCTAAATATCCCCAAAATTATGATGATAGTGGGTGCAGTCCCTGCTTGGCATTCACAGCATTTGTACCATGAACTGATCCATCACTTTGAGGTGCTCAAAACAGGAAAATCCCACAATTCCATTTCTGGCTCGGAAAAGGGTTCATATAGTGAAAATGATATCACAGCACAGGGAAGTGTAAGAGAACAAGGAACTTTTGTTTCCATGGCAATCCGAGCTCCTTCTCCAGACACAAGCACAAAGGCAATATGCTGAATGATTATCTGAAGGTCATGTTGTTCTTAGGAGAAAAAGTTAGGGAGAATGCATTGGGATAAATTCCCCAACCAGGATGCACACTGCATTTCTAACCAGTTCAAATAAACAACTGCTGAAGGAAATAATTGTCTTCATTACTGACATCAGTTTATTCTAAAATCTGTTGGCCCAAAGGGAGAAACAGCCTGCTCAGGAGGATTTTTTGTACCATTATTTGATACGTTCAGAGACAAATTCTGGGTATATTTGGCATCCCTCACCCGGTAAAATAATTATATTCCCTTAAAAGTTAAATGTATCTCAAAACTGAGTAAAATGTCTCCATGTAAGAGCTTGTTTATGTTTCCAGTCATTTTTTTCTGTGATAAGAACCACTCTTTTAAGGATCTGCCTTATCAACAAGTGCAAAGAGGGCTTTAAATGCCAGGATACTGAGGCTGAGCAGGTGAGCAGAACCTTAGCACCTGTCTCTGTTACACATGTAAGAAACAGGCATCAAGGAGCCACATAAATGTTCAATGCAGTTTCTTTTGTATTTGCCAGTGTCAGTTTTAGGTTTTCATCTCCTCTGAGATGGTTTGACCTTGTTGACAGCAGGGGTAAATGCTTTATGCAGCAAAGAAAATGACTTTAGAAAAGTGTAATTCTCTTTTCCTGCTCAATTCTGTGCTTCATGATTTACTACGGAGCTGAAGTACAAAGGAACAGAAACTTCACTGGTGTTCAGGGGGAAAGCTATTTTTAGAGTCATTTTGTTGCCAAAGCATATAGAAACCTTATGTGCTACCTCAGAAACTTATCCTGGAATGGCAAGGAAAACAGAGATGCATGGTTTTTTGTCTTTTTTTTTTTTTTTTTTTTTTTTTTTTTTTTTTTTTTTCCAACCACGAAGCCTTGCTCCAACTAAAAAATTATTTTCCAAACGAGAAGTTACAGGAGTCACTGAGCTGTTTGAGTTGAATTAAACCTAAATATGTGGTATAAATACAAATGAAGGTCCTCAGGAAGGACAGTGCTTACAGGTACACCTTTACCCTATCCTCAGTGAAATGCATTCCTGAATCTGCACTTTCCAAAGTCATTTAGGTTGGAGAAGATCATGAAGTCCATCCATTCCCCCAGCACTGCCAATCCCACATGTGTCCCCAAATGCCACATCCACAAAACTTTTAAATCATTCCAGGGATGGGGACTCCACCACTGCTCTGGGCAGCCTTCTCCAATGCTTGATCACCTTTTCCATGATGAAACCTCCCCTAATATCCACTCTACACCTCCAATAGCAGGGAGGGTGCCAGGGGCAGGGAAGAGCTGGGAGTGCCTCTTTTTCCAGAGGTATGTTGTTGAAATTGGCTTAAAATACATGGTTTGAGAAGTGTTAACCCAGCTTAGAGAGCAAACCATCATCTTCCAAATAAATCCTTCCTGGGAACAGAGGGGGAAACCCTGTTCAGACTACACCATATTACACCATATTTGTCTCTATCAGGCAGGACAAATGTTTAAAGCCAAGTGTGACTTCTACACTCCCACTGGCATCATTTCAGGGGGGGAGGCTGATGCTAGTTACAGTTGTTTTCTACAAAAAAAAAAAAATCTCAGTTTGTTTTATCTCCTTCCACATCGGCAGGTTTTTACAAGCTATTGTGATACTTCCCAGGCAAAAGAAAAGAAACAGCCCTTAGGCCCAAAACATCTGAGCCCTCAGTGATCTTCATACTTCTGTGCCACTCTTAGAAGAAAAAACTCCCTTCCTGTAAGTTGTTTTTAGAATGCTGACAGATAAAATGTAGTGAAAATGTTTTATGGTGAAGTAGATCAAAATTGTGCCTAGAGACAGACTTTTGTGTGGTTTCAGCTGGCTGAATTCATGCACATCCCAAAAAGAGAGGTGGGTGTGGAAGGGGAAGCAGTGAATCCACACCCACACCCCCAGAAAGTATTAAAACTCTAAAAAAGCAACACAGGGGAGCTGGTTATTTGGAAAGGTTGATACCCAGGAAGAGGTATTGATGAGTGTTTGAATAAATTAATCTTTCTGAAGGGTAATTACAGAGAGAGAGAAAAGAGGGAGTTATTTGGTGACTGCAGGAGGAGCAGCAATGGGTTTAGTGCTGCCTGATGTCCTGCAAAGTTCTCCCCAGCAGAATGCAAAATTTCCCCAAATCACATTCCTCAGGTCTTTAATTACGGTATGCTCAGCTTTGTATTTTATGAACATGCTTCTTGTTATGCTTGAAAATGTTAATTCTCATCTCTGTGTCCATCTTTAAACACTACAGAGAGTTAAATAATGATTTGCAACTAAAGCTGCTTTAGTTACCACAAAGCCAAGTCCTTAACCACGTCATGGAAAAGTTTATTTTTCTTTAGGTATGTGAGTGCTCATAATGTTTTCAGAAGGCTGGCTGTGCTGCAAATGGCAGCAAAATTAAACACATTTTCTGTAGCTTGTGCTCTGCCCTCAGAAATTAGGACCTACTCTGGAAAAGGAAAATAAAGTAGGAATATTTGTGAAATCACTAAGAGGGGATTTCCAGGATATTCAGCCTGCTCCCACGCTGCTCCCAGAGGCAGAAGTGACAGAGAATGTATTACAGATAAAAGGGTCTGTAAGTTTGATGGGAAGCAGCTTTTCATCAAATAAAGTTTATGCATAGTTCAGCAAAGCAGTGAAAAAGAAAAGTACATTTTATTCTAGTTTAAAAAAGCCAAAATTTCCTATATTTAAAATAGAAAGGTGCGTAGTTTTCAGACTTAAAGGGGAAAAAAAAAGTTAAAGTTCAGGATAGAAGTACAGCTGCATTTTTATAAAAGGAAGGACAACAGACACAATATAATCACTACATTCCTTTTGGGATAGCAACTAAGCAAGGATGATCAGTGCTTATATGGGATGGGAAACCAAATATATCAAAAGATACAGGTACCAAGACATGAAATGATGCTTATTATGGTATTAAAATGATGAGGAAAAACACCAAAAATGCGAGCACAAAGCCAGGATAAAGACTGGGGCAACAGATGTAATGCTTTCTCCCAGCTGACTGGACCACGACAAGAAATACAATATACATGATGAAAATATAAGCTGGTACTTTCAACACAGGAGTAAGAATTCATATTTCATGTGAGCCAACTGTTGCACATTTCCTTCAGCACTGAAGGTTATTTTAGAGGTATGAAAAAGATGAAAGGTAAGATTTTGCTCTCAGACAAATTGATTTAATTAACGACACTGGCTTGCGTGTGTGCAGCACAAAACATCCTGGTCTGCTGGGAAGATGTTTCAGGGAGAACAAATATCAGGATTATCCCCAAAAGAGTGGGAAAAAGGGCCACAGATGAACCATGCTCTCTCTGGTTTTCAGCTGGGCTGAATTCAGGGAGCTGCAATGTACCCCAGGAGAAGCCTCTTAGAACTTGGCACATGATATGTGTTGAGTTGTATTAGTTATAGATAACTTGCTATAAGTTGCTATGAAATAAGAAGCTACTGCAAAGTAAAAGTTTATGTAAAGTTATATGATTTAAACTATATGATTTAAACAATAAACTATAACTTACTATGAGCTAATATAACTATATACCTATAAAATATAATTCTATATCTATAAACTAAAATACAGTTTTATGTCTATAAGTTATATAGAAATTTTGTTGTCATATGTATGTAAACTAACATAAACAGGGGAGGCTGAGATTGGCGCTGGAGACGGATCCTACTTTGTAAAAGTTAAAAGGGGGAGGAAAGCATCCCCAAAAAGAATAACTTCTATGGATTATTTGCCACCGTCCCACATCCCACGCATCCCCGTGGTGCCCAGGGCGGCAGTGCCAGCAGATGACCCCTGCCAGGCACGGGCTCTGCGTGCCCAGCCCCATCTCCCAGGGGAGGGAAACTCTTTGGCCACGGGCTGGGAGGAGAAGGCTGCCTGCCAAGTTGACTTTTCTTGGAATAAGCGCTCTCTTGGATGAGCCGCGCGCAGGAGGAGTGAGGAGCCCGGGACGGAGCGGAAACTGCGCCTAACCGGGACTGGGGGGAGAGAGAGAGGGAGAGA
>WEIU01014255.1:383787-397497 GCA_013389925.1 Aegithalos caudatus
TTCCATGTAAGAGCCCCTCCTTTAAAGGATGTCACAACAAAAGAGGACAAGGGATGACTAAGAATGAACAATGAGCAATAGCCTCAGAATTGGCCAAACCTTTTTGATTTACATCTTTCCTTACCCATGGCTTCAATGAATAATGTAACATGAGAAAGAAAAAAAAAAAGAGAATAAACACATTTGATTATGCCAGAGAAAACCACTTTCAAAGATAATTCTTCCAGCAGCTTTCTCTGAATTCAACCCCATGTTTCAGGTGAGAAAAATGTCTCTTTAAAAACACCTCTTTAAAAAGGGGATGATTTCACTGAATAGATTTTAATAGTCTCAACCTGAGCCTAGAGCTGTTCCTGAAATGCCAGCATATTATGAGACACTCATTAGCTGAATTCAGTCTTGGGGTTTAATGTTATTATCTGTTCAGTGAGCTGGCTAGACAGGTCAATCCCGTGGCTCACCACCAAACTTCACTTATTTCTTTTGGGTTTGGAATGAAGATTTCTTTCAGCTACGTGAGCTTCAAATCTGTCAGGAAGATGAAGTAGTGGAAGTAGAAGCTGTGGTGCAGAAGAAGTAATTTCCTGAATTTTCAATATCTGAGCTGGGATTTTTAAGTCTTGCCCAATTTACTGTATAAAAAGCAAACTGCCAAAAGACTGGTGGTCTGAGTACAGAGTTGGGGTTTAAGTGTCAGATTCACACAAGTGGTTGCTTGTGATTTTATTGTTATTATGCAAAGGATGCTCTGGATTTGGTCTTGTCTGGCCTCTGGTGAGGTGATGTCTCGTGGGATTATTTGGTCCATGTAAATATAAATCTGTGTTTTAACACTGGGTACTCAAGGAAAATGGGAGCAAACCAAACTCTGATGTAGTCAAAATTACTTGCTTTTAAAAAGCACTTTTAAATTCAGTGCCTGGAAAATGAAATGAGGATGTTCAGAGGAAACTGGCCAGGCCAAAGATGGGTCTCCACCACTGCTGCAGTCTGATTGTTTTCCTGATGAGGATTCCTAAGCCACAAATTCCTGCATCTTCCAGGGTCAAGCCTTGCTCCTTTGGAGCCTTCCTCTGGCTATTTCAGCTTCAAAAGGTGTTTGGTGGGGTGTTTACATACCTAATCAAGCAATGAGAAACACCTACGTTAAACCAGTAGTAAAACACACTGCAATGTGTAAATACTAAAACACTTCTGATGCAACCACGTTTATAATTTCCTTGTGGCACAGCAAAAGGAGCATTTATGATTCCATTCCCTGCTGTTTTAACATCCCAGTGTGGGCAGGAACGGGATATTCTGGCTGTCTGCTCTGTGCTGGGAGGGATGGAGCACTATCAGAGAGGAGCAAGGCATTTTATTCTCCACACACTCACCAGGCAATGCTAAATCAACTTGACAGGTGTAAAAGGAAAACTGTTTCTCCTTTTCTACTCGTAGCTAAAAATGGCAACAACAAAAAAAAGGGTGAGAAAAACAAGGATAATGAAGAGATTCCAGATGGTGACTCAGGGAGTCAGGGTGCCTGGCATCAGAGGGAGTGTGTGCAGATCACTTAGGGCATCCTCAGAGCACTTGGGTTTAGCTGTTAATCCCTCCAGCCCTGCTTGAATTGAATTACAAAGGATATTCTGCTGATAGATTATGTGAAGTCCACATTTGGACATAAAATGCTTCCCTTCTGGAGGGGAACTTTCCTGGTGGTAGCCAGCAAGGCTTTGCACCATCTCATTATGGGTTAAATGGAGACAAGGAAAGACAAGGGCTTCATTCCTTTTAAAAATATAATAAAAAAGTATGCTAGTGTGGAGTTAGTGCAGATAAAATGCCAAAGGACTCTTTGAAAAAAAAGTGGAGAGAAAATAACACAGAACTTTTCCTCTGCAACTCCATATTTCTGCTCATTAATCCTGAATCAGATTTTTTTTTTTTCCTTTCCAATTAAGAAGTGGAAAAATGAGGAGTTTTATGCTCAGGGAAGCTTGCCTTGAAGCTTTCCCTATTCCAAAGCTTTTCAAGTGCAGAATACCTGCACTTAGCAAATACTTTTGGCTCCTGTGGATGGGATGGAGGATGGATTCTCCAAGGCAGCCCTGGAGTTAGTAAGTCCCAAATCATGATCTGAACTTTTCACATTAACACATTGGTGTCTTGCAGTGGAGGTGAATCTCTTGGTGATGATGTGGGGACTTTTTTTCCCAGGGAAAGGATGTCAAACCTCACTGGTAAAAATTAGAGTTTATCTGAATGCACTCCTGAGCATTCCTCCTTGGGTCCACAGGCTGGGAAATGCATTGCCTTCAGCTTGGATTTTTGGGCTTTCAGCCTGGAGCAGGCAGACATGAGTGCAGGGAGTTTTATACTCACCAATAACTCGGATTCCAATTCATTTGGAGCTCCTGACACTCTTTGCTTTGAACCAGAGAGGCCTCCAGTGTGCTAAATGTGGAGCCTGTGATTATGAGCCTTGGCTGGACCACGGCTGAATTGTTAAACAAAGCAGAAAAGATGTTTGGACAGAATGAATTTTGGGAATCTTTTGCAGGCTGCATAAGGCTGCATGACCCTAAGAAACTGGAGTAGGGAGAAAGGAGCTCTGAACACTCAGCCATTGGGGCTGGAGAGGTGCCCACCCTTGGAGATATTTGTCTGAACCTTGCTTGAATGACTTATCTCCTTTGCTCCACAGCTTGGAGCTGGAGCTTCACACCAACTTCCCAGCTTAAGCTCCAAACCTTCCCTACAATCCTCTCAGAGATACCCAAAAGCAATGTCTTCCTCAATTTTAGCATTTCTCTTTCTGCAGACAGGAATCCCAGAGCCTTGAGAAAATGCTGAGTGTTCAGAATTTAAAAGGTAATAACAAAGCTTTTAAATCCACAGATCCTGGTACTTGCTTGGGCTTAAGGCATTTAAAATTTATTTATTGGGTTATTTTCATAAGCTGAAATAAGCTGAATCATTTCCCTGATTAGTGAAGGCAGCTAGAGAAGGAGAAGTTGAACAGAGAGACTCTGGTATGTCCAAATGTTATCTTCACAATGGACACATGAAAGCTAAAAAGCCACCTGAGAGCTGAAATCCTTGGGAAGATGAGCAAAAACTCAGGGAGTCACATCTGATGGAATGTGGGAAAGGGAGAGCCTGGCTGCAGAGGATGCTTTCTGAGCTCTTTAAAAACCGTGCCTTTAAAATTACTTTGGGGAGGAACTGATTCCCTTTGCAGGCTGGACTCTGTCCTTAGATTTTCCATGTTTTCTTGTGGATTTGTGTCCCCTAAATGAGCCCAAATGCCAATTGGAGATCTCTTCCCAAGGAAAGCTCCTCTCATGCTCCCCTACAATTCCCCTCCTCTTTTCTTCTTTATTTATTTCTGGGGTTTGGTTTGGGGTGTGGGTTTTTTAGTTGTTTAGTTGGTTTTGTTTGTTTTGTTTTTTTTTAAATAAAAGTGGGTACTCACACTTCAATCCAGGCCTGGGTTTGATTTTCTTGGATCTCAGAGTTTTAGTTATTTTTTGAAATGTTGCTTCTTGGTGCTTTGAACTCTTAAATCCTCTGCTCTCAGGGTGCTACTCAAGGGTGCAACAGCTTGGACGTAGTGGGTTTTAAAGGAAACAAGAAAGCTCTGTTATATGAGTTTCTAAATCTTTTGCTTTTCTGCAGTTCTGGATATATCCAAACCTCTGGCTATTTTCTATGTGCACGTGGCCAATTTTTTATCCCTCCACTGAAGCAGTTTTCCACTGTTTGGGATTTAAATGTATGAATTACTCCTGACATTTTAGTGCTGTCTTAGAGCTGTGTATCAAAGAATACTCCAGAATTCAAAGAATTCTGTGTACTCACAGAATATGCAATCTATCAAGTGAATAATCAGTTAAATAAAAAAAGGGTAATTAAGTGAGAAGCAGATAACCCAACCAAACTTATTTTTTCTTTTTCTCTGCTGTGGAACTTACAAACTGATTCCTTTTTAAGGGTTGGGAAGGAGTACAAAGCTCAGGTTCAGGTTTGTTGTAACCACACAACTTTCCTCTGGAATCACTGTCTGGGCAACAGCTCCAGGCACTATGAAAACTTCCATGCCTTATGAGAAGTGTTTGGGTTTATTAATTTCTTATTATTTCCTATAAAATAATAACAACAGATATGATGTTAGGGAAAAAAAAAAAAAACAACAACAAAACAACAAAAAAGGTGTATAGATGTCTATACTTGCTAGAGCAGACATGCCAGGTCTTCATAAAACTCAGACCTTACACTTTATAAAAGGTTTTAAAACCAAGCTGGATGGGTTTGAGGTATTTCCTGTCACAGGCTCCTTATATAGGTCGAGTATTTATCCCAGATGTGCAGCCTGGCAGAGGCTGGGCAGGGAGGGAGAGCAGGGTGACAGCTCCAAGGGAGCTGGCGCTGGAGCAGAGCCTCCCAGTGCTGCTGGAGGAGAAGGGCTGGGAATTCCAAGGGGTGAGGGTTGCCTTGGCATTCCCAGCCCACCTTTGAGGGCATTGCTTGTGCATGGAGCTCTGTTTGCAGCCGTGTGTTCAAACTTTGGTGTCACCACTGAGGAGCAGCGCGTGGTGGGGAAGATTTCAAATCTGCAAGGATGAGTTTTTCCCAAGGCAGCAAGGAGAGCAGGACTGATGCTCAGGTCAGAAGGATGATCCTCACCCAGGTCTCACTGCAGATACAGACTGCTGCTGGTCTGCACTCTGCTGGAAATTTGAGTATTTCTAACTTTAATAATAAAAATATGAAAGATGACATCTCAACTCTCAGCTGACTAATGACTCTGGGCTGCCTAAAGGTACAGCTCCTGCTACTTCATCAGCGTGGCTCTGGAATTCTTTGGCTTGCACCAGGAGCTAAGTCAGAAAGCTAAATGGGTAGAAAACAGCCAATGAAACCCAAAACTGAAGAGCCAAGTGATTTTATCCACATCCATGATTTATTTGTGTTAGGCTTTGAGCTATATCATCGAAGGAGATTATCATTTTCAACTCATTTTCTGCCTTGTTGAGGAGTAAAAAAAATATAGTTTTGTCTGTGCTGGAGCTTAACTGGATTAAAATTTGAATAACATTAAGTGGAACTGACTGGGAAGCTGCTGATTTCAGTCCTTCTCAAGTGTAAATTTAGCACTTGGGAGTGGAGGTGATTGTAGCAGTGGGGATAAAATTTAATGGCTCGGCACTGCTAATGGGAACTTTACAGTTTCTCAGGTTTTTCCTGCTCTGTGTGTGTGGGCTTCACCTCTGTGCTCAGGAGAGCAAGATATCCGAGTAGTTCCATTTATTCCAGTGGAATTAGGTGTTTCCAGAGGATTTCTGGAGCTGTTCTTGTGTATCTCAGCCCCAGGTGAACAATTGTGATTCTCAGCCCCTTTCCTGTGTCCTCCCACTTGGATACTTTGGACCACCTCAAATCCATGGGTTTTTTTTTTTTCCAAAAGCATGGCTATGTTGCAAAATCCTCAAAAAAACCCAGCCAGAATTCTCAGTAAATGTGTATGTCTGGGACCAGGAGTTATGGATACTTTCCAGTTTATTTATGTTTAAGAAATTTCATGACTGTGCTGTCACTCTGCCCAGTGAATGTTCTATACCAGCCATGGATATATTGGATATATTTACTGCTGTATAAAATTCCTACTACAGCTCTCATGGTGGGGAATAATTGTACCACAAGCCAGTTTTATATTCAATACAACTTCTTATATATTTATCCTATTTTTGGTAAAATGCACCCAAATTGGATTGCTAATATGGTTAAACTTGAGCACTTCTAAGATGTCTCATTTATTGAGCCAGGGTTGTATCTTAAGATCAGAGTTATTTCTGTCTTGGTTTTATACTTGTTAATAGCATTCCAAGTTTTAATGTTTATTTTTGATGGCTACAATTAATTCTCTTAGTGTAGAATCTTTGCTCTTGCAGTACACCTCAGTGACCTGATATTTTTAGCTATTTCTGGCATGAAGATGTGTTTTTAATGGTAATTTTTGTCCTGTACCCAGCCATTGTGTAAGTGGTCTGCCTCAGTTTTGTTCTCCATTTTTTTTGGCTAAGTCTGTTTGTTTGGCTCTGGAAAAAAGAGGATGGTTCTCATTTTTGATGGCTGTACTCAGTTTTGTGGCTTCAGCTGGAATTACAGAAAGTCTTCACCCCATGCTTCAGAAAAAAAAAAAAAATCAGAGGAGACATTTGGAAATTAATAGCACAGAATTCAGCCTTTGTCAAAGCTCATAATAAAAAGTTAAGAGCTGATATGATATTTTTCAGGCTGGGTTCTTTTGGCCACTAAAGAAAATACATTTTCTTCAGAATGATTAAATGAAATCCTTTCTCTGTAGAGAGAGGGGAGATCTTTGCAGATGTGGGCACAAATTGGGGGGTTCCTTGTGCCACATCACAAATCCCATCCTCTGCCAGGCTGGTGGCAGCAGAAGGCAGCTCAGGGAGTGAATGTGATGTCTGGAGTTTAGATGAACCTCTGGAGTCTGAAAGTTTAGCCAGAAAACTCCCAGGCACTCTGGAAACTCCTGCCTCCAGCTGTGCCAGGAATAATAGAAGCTCTTCCTGCAAAATGTTTTGTTGCATCTCGAGCCAGCCACAACCTGGGCTTGTGAGAGAGCAAAAATGTGAAAAGTTAATGAGAGAAAATGAAAAAGGGGAATTTTCAGAATCTCATTTGGTTTCATGCCAGACCTGACCCAAAGAACCCAGATAATTCTTCATTTATTTTTAATTTGTTTTTACACATTCAAGAGCAATCACAAGTGTATGTTGCAGTGCTGTGATCAATATTTCCTCCTGACATGTTGAAGACCTCAATGCAGCATTTGTTGCTTGTCCCATAAAAATATACAATTTCAATGCAACATTAGCCAATAATTAAAGTGGCCTTAGGATAGGAAATGTTGGCATCTCCCTAATTCTTTATTTGTGGTCTGGGACTACAATTCAGTGTTTTAATTTCTGTCCAGGGAATTTGTTGTAAGTGGACTTTGCTTGCTTTGGTCTCACAGTGCTCTGGGAATGGGTTTTTCAGAAAATGTAAATAAAAGCAAAACGTGTTTGATGAACTTGGAGCTGCCTCAAGATGCAGCTTCAAATGATGTGGGGTGCAGGGTGGCTGGTGGTCTGAATTCAGGCCAGAAAAGAAACTTGTAATTGTTGTTAGCAACACTTCAGGTAGGAGTAAAGTCAGAAAACCACTCAGACTGAAATCCATGGACATTTTTTCCAAGGAAAAGCTGGGCCATAGCAACTGTGGAGTGTGAGTCATGAACATCTGTGGGAATTTCACACTTCCATGATCACATCATCAAAACAGCAACATTTAGAGACCAAATTTGCACACACACCCCCTGCCCAATGCCCTTAAAAATAAATATATTTATGTAATATATATATAACAAATTATTTAGAAAATGGAAAACTTTATTCTGTGTAACTCAGCCCCTACAAAGGCTGTCCATCATGGAAAAGTAATCAAAAGATATTTTCAGCAAGGTGAAGGTGGTCAGAAATGTGCTTTTGCTGTTATTTCACCTTGCAGGTGCAATTGCAGTATTAAAGTACTTTGCATAACTGTGACCTAAGTATAACTTTAGCCACAGAAATTAGACTTCCAGAGTTCCAATTAAAAGTTTCTGCTGTTAGAAGATGAATTATCAACCACACTTTTCATAGGAAAACCTCTAAATTTAGCTGCTAGGGCAAAATGTATGATACTGGCCTCATTAAGGATTTTTTGTGCAAGACCAGAAAGAATAGTATGAATGGTATAATGAACATTAAAGTCTTAATGCCCACAATATATACACTTATTTGTGTGCTTAATTTACCTGTATCTGTAGGCAAATTCTCAGTTTTGCCTCTGAACTGCATGTTGAAGTGTTTTGTTTAAGCAAGACTTAAATCCCATACCTCCCCTGGGACAGGAGATTGTCAGACTGCACAAAGCTGACATTTCTCCATTTCCAGATCCCAGAATCTCTGCTCATGAGGAGTCAGAGCAGCACAGACTTGTAGGAATTGAGGAGGATTACAGGTATGGCTCTTATGATATGGACTGAAGAGGAAACGTGATGCTTCTCTCTGCCCTTCCATTTGGAAAGCTGCACATATTCCAAAACTGATGGAAAATTCTCTTTAAGTTAAAGAATTGTCTGCTTTGCCTCTGAAAGAGTAGGACAGAATGATTTCCTAAATGCATCTTTATTAGATACAAGAGCCACAAAGGCAACCTGGACTTATCTGGAATTCTTCATTTAGACCAGAAGGAAATAAAATAAATGAATAACTGAGGCAATGGAGACCAACACATTTTCCTTGCTGACACAAGTGCTACAGAACAGCTAAAATTGCAGCACAGCAGCTGTAATTATACTTCAGGAGTGAGGGAAACCACACTGGTTGGCTCTGCTAAAGGTGGGGTTTTTGACCAGAGCTTCAATTGAAAATGCTGCAGCAATAGGACAAAGCCATCAGGAGGATGAAACTGCTTTCAAATATCCCCACACATGCTGAGATTGCAAATTGAGCCCCTGCTGGCTTGAGGAGGGAGCTCAGCTGCACATTCAGGTATTGTTCTCACTACAGGAAAACCTGGAATAAGAGAGAAATTCAGATTTCAAGAGATGAGGTGGAGACTGAGCTAATTCCTGAGGGTTTCTCCAGCTGATTTTTTAGGGACAGGGGATTTCTCACAGTGCCCAGGTACCAGGACTGCCTGGGTGCCCTTGCTGGGACTCCAGGGAGAAGAATAATTGACAATAATGGACTAAGATGTGGCTATTTAGCATTGCTGTAGAAAAGCTGTCCTGGAATGAAAACCTCACAAGAAAACACTTCCACAGACAAATGTTATCAACTCTAAATCCAAGCCCTGATCTCTTCTTACAGCTTGGAATTGATTAGTTTGATCCAGACATCTTATTAATGGCTGGTTTCTGAAGTGTATACATATCCATGGCTGCAAATCATACACAAAATCATGCTTGAATATGGGCCAGGAAGGAAGAAATGTCCACAACAGCCCCTTCCCTGCACCTTCAAGCTGAATGTTTTGTCTCTGTAAACCAAAAATGCATTTTTTTTAAGTAAGTTCTTATGTGCCCAGGACTTGCATTTCAATGTCTCAAAGCCAGAGTTGAATTCCCTGTGTTTTCTGATGATTAAATTTTCAGCTGGTTAAAGAAACAACCAAATAACTGGGTCATTTCCAGCTGAATCCATTATGCAGTGGATTCACACAATCTCTGGTCATTCCTGCTGTCCAATTCCTGATTTTCCCAAGGTTTTTTCAAGCTGGCATAGAGAGAACAAAATCATTAAGACAACCCTACTGATTGGGTGGCAATTTCCGTTGTTTCATGAAATATTTCTTTAGGTTAAATAAAATATATTAAAGCAATACTTTAAAAAGTAAAGTTTTTATGAATGCCATAAATCAGTTTCTTTTCCCATGTGTTTTTCAAAACTTGGCTGTCCTGGTAGCTGTAAGAAGCAGGGGACACACACCCCAACAAAATATTTTATCCAAAATTAAATTCACAGTATGACTAAGAATTGTTTCTTTTAGTAGTGATATGGTAAATTCAGGTGGATTTTACTGTATTATAATGAGTAAATTTGAAGTAATCAGAAGAGGCTATATTAAAAAACTTGTCCTCACCATCTCTGAACATTACAAATTGTTGTTCTGGTCTATATGCTCCTCTTTTCATCCCTTTATTGATGTTGGAATTTGTATGCATGTGGAACACATTTATATTCCTAAAGTGTTAATGTTCAAATATTATGGCCATAAATAGAAGACATAATTTTATTTTAAAGCAAAATCCAAAGTCTTCTCTTGTGGAAAACTGCATGAATTCCATACATCCAAGCTGCTGCAAACAATAGTCTTGATGATTCCAAGAATATAATCCTCATGCAGGATGGAAATATCTAAAAGTCTTTGAATGCAAATCCTGCTGCTCTACTCCCAGTTTGGGATGTCCACTGGAGAAAGAGGAGCCAACAGTGGAAGAAAATATTTTCATTAATTTTCAGTCAAGTATTGGAGCAAAATATTCATTTTTTTTTTCTTACCAAGATAAAAGAAAAAAAAAATTGGTTAGTTAGTGAAGTCACAGCTTAAGTCTAGAGAAAGCAAGTGTTCTCCTATTAATTTATGTGGATAACTGTCAAAAGTAAATTCCAGGATACTGTTGAATTGATGCTAAAAATCCTCATGGTTTCAATTGGAATTTTGTAATGCTTGAGCAGATTGGGAAGGAGAGTTGTGAACAAGGCATTGCAGAGTTTTCATCAGTTGCCTGTTCTGCTGTGCTAGTCCCTGCCTGCTCACACAGCCCAGTCTTGGTTTCATTGACAGCTCCTGCTAAGTTGAGCATTTCCTAATATTGGCCTGGTAATCTGATGCATCCACAGACAACACAGGTAATTCATCCTTGAAAAATAAAGAGCAGTCAAGCACCTTTCTCTGAGATCCCATGAACATTTATTATTAAGCTTCAATTTCTCTAGAAACAAACACCAAAATACTCATGGAATTTTTTCAGCCTGGAAATACCCATCTTGCAATCTAAATCCACAGGCAACCCAGAAATTCTGCAGCTTTACAGTGAATTAATAACATTTAATTCTGAGTAAAACCAAACCTGCTTCTCTTACCTGCATGGGCAGGTGAATGTCACTGAGGGGAACCTCAGCCTGCTCTGACAGGCAGCTGCCAGGATCAAAAATGGTGCATTTCCTACAGGTTTCAGCAAAATAGGGTTTTGCACAGCTGAGAGCAGTGGTGGATAAGGACTGTGCATCCCATGGAGCAGGGATGTGGCACCTGGGGTAGCTCCATAAACCTTTGCTGCAGTTTGGCAGCAGAGAACAGGGTGTGGAACACAGGGACTTTTCAACTTTTATTTTTTAAGTCCCAGCAGGAGCTGTAGATCGCCCCTTGGCTTTGGTAGGTGCAGCATAAACATTGAATTAGATGATATTTCATGGACTGAGCATGCAAAACCAGCTTGCTTTTGTTTTTCAGCTTGCCTTTATTTTCAGCTCAAGCCTGGCACAGGTAGCTCTGGGTAACTTTTGAGTGTGGGGAATGCTGAGATTGTTCACAGAGGAATATTCACCAAAGTGCCAAAGCATTCTCAGGATTGCACCGTGACATTGATTTCCAAACTTGCCTTGAGGACCAAACTTGTTAAAAACCAGGCAGGCAATTCCCAGTGATGTAATTTACTCCCAGTAGAGATCTGTCAGAGCCTGAGACTTCTTCCAGTTGGAGTATGATGAAAGATGCAACACTCTATAAGGAAATGAAATTAAAACAATCAGAAAATCAAACCAAAATCCTCCCAGCTATTCCTTCCTCTGGCTTTCATTACACATCCTGTATCTTCTCTGTTTTGGATAATTGAATTGAAAGCTCTTTGAAATGAGGAGCTGTCTACATTTCAGCTCTTATGTAAGACTAAGATCACTGTTGGTACTTTAGAAAATACATTCATTTTTAGCTTTTGTCTTTACTACTTCTGAAGGAGACATTTGGCCCTGGATTTGTGTGAGAACTTCCTAAGAAGAAACAGCAGCATGAATTGACAGCCTGTATTATTTTTCCTGAGGGATTTTAGTTTGTTGTGAACTAAGGAGAAGCCTGAGAAATCTCACATCTTGCCAGTTTGTGCCTAATAATGCAAAACTGCACCTGGAAGTTAAATACAACCAGGATGAGATTCTCAGGTACATTCCCACTGTCCAGGGCTGAGTCCCCATCCCTGCAGGGATTTGACAGAGGAGTGGATGTGGCACTTGGGGACAATAGTGGTGAGCATGGCAGTGCTGGGGGAATGCTTAGATTTGATGACTTTTGAATGCTTTCTCAACACAAATGATTATTTCATACTTTGATAACCTCATGACATTTTGGTGAGTGGTTAAAAAGCCAAACACTTGTCTGATAATCACAAAACAGATTTTTCCCAACCTCTTATCTTCCAAAGCCAGAGCTCCAAGCACTGCTTTGCTAAAGTAATGGCATTTGCTTTTCTGTCTTCATGGATGTGTAGAATTTGGGGCTTAGAGAGATGGTCCTTGGTTCAAAATTGCTCTGATTGTGCTGAATCACCTCCTCTGCAGAGCTCAGCTCCCTCTGGGCTCCCAGACCTCTGGAACAGATGCTATTGTGCAACAGGAGGGACTCTGAGTGAAGTTTCCAGAACAGATTTTAATTAGAAACATAACTTCATACAGTAGCTTGGAATGAGTACAGGGAGGGGTGAAAAAAAAAAATCCAAGCAAGAGGTGAAAAAGAAAACACCAAAAAGAAAAAGGGTGTTTAACTGGTGTTTTGTACTGAAAAGCACTTGACAGGAAATACTGTGCGTGTCCACGAAAAACTGAAGCACAGAGCAAGCAGTAACGACTCTGTGAGCCCCTGGAAATGGTGTAAATCTGCATTGCCTCATTGATTTTCCTAGGGCTGCCATTTCTCATTGAGCTCAGCACTGCTGGGCTCGTTTATCCCAGGGAGGACCCCAGCCAGCTTGGCACTGCCGAAACCCAGAGACTTTGAATACTTGTTTGTTTGGTGTTGTTTTGTTGTCCTGGGAGGGCTTTTTTTTTTTTTTTTTTTCCCAGTTTAATTAAAATTTAATCAATCTTTTGTCTCGTAGATTGCCCTCCACTTGGTCTAGAGACATTAAAAATTACTGACTTCCAGCTCCATGCCTCCACAGCGAAGCGCTACGGCCTCGGGGCGCACCGGGGAAGGCTCAATATTCAGGTAACATCAATTTTTCTCCTGAGTGGGAGAATGGCTCCAGGTTGTGCTGCTGAATAAAGAGAACCAGTGGATAGTTATTGGTTCTGACTGCTTTGTCAGCTCATGTAATTCAAATGAAGGGGAAACACTGGGGTGGTAGAAGTGAGTAACTTTGATGGATAACCTTTGGGTTCGTGGGCTCGTTAGGGAGAGCTCCAGACTTGGTGTGCAGATGCAGACAGATCTCTGTGAGCAAGCAAAGATGGGGCAGCTCCCTGCCCAGCTCCACAGCATCCCAGCTCCCTGAACAACCTGGGAGCTCTCACAGCAAGTTGCTGTTTTCTTTGTTGTTTGCCTGTAGTTAATGACAATGGTTAATTGAAAGTGTGGGTTCAAGTGAAACCCTTTCCCTAAGGCAGTTTTGTTTCAGAAGCAGTGATTATACCATCTAAAAAATGCTTCAGTTCAGAACTCTCTAACATACAATCCTGTCTAGCTTCCTTTATTTAAGATTAAAAATGTGTTTAGGTGCTTTGCAGGACCAAATGCCATTTTCCCATTTCTCTTGTTTCAGTTTCCCACTTTATTATTAGGGCTGGTCTCTGACAATGAAACTTTGTGTGATAAAACACAACACTTATAGTCATAAGCAGGATATCAGCACCCAGCCAAAAGTGAAAGATCTCTGAAGTTTATTTAATTTGTTATCTTTCATTATTAGTCCCTCCATTTGTGTTTCTCCCCAGCTGAAGGAGTTTGATGCTTAGGGGGGGCTCATGCTGGGACTAGGAGGGATGAGCTCTAATCAGCAGTGCCATTCCACATTCTGGAACAGGGATCACCCTTGCTTAAAATCCTACTGTGCCTCTGCACAAACACCTCTCTGAGCCTCTCTCTGGGGAAAATACCTGCATACCCCTCCTGAAATTT
>WEIU01014255.1:398388-475965 GCA_013389925.1 Aegithalos caudatus
GCTTGCCTTTATTTTTCTTAAAAACCAGTTTTCTTCAGGCTTAGTTAAAAATGAACAACACTAAAACTTTTCTAAACCTAGAATCTGCAGGTCCCTGTCACTGGGGTTTCAATTCTTCATTCTACTCTGCATGAAGATTTCTGAATTTCAGTCATATTTAGAGGGAATTTGCTTCTAAGCAGGGCCAGGTGCAGCAGGTGGCTGATGTGTCAGGTGGGTAATGAGGTCCCTGGTGCTTTCTCTTTGCTGCTCAGCACAGGAGGCTGCTGGGGAAAGGCAAAAGGCACTGGGATTTAAAGCTGCTGTGTTTTCCTGCTGTTCAGAGCTGTACATGAAGGAAAACACTTGGCCCAGCTCAGAAACTCTGAAGTGCCACTGGAATTCTTTCAACATGCAATGCTGTGAGTATGCTGACAAGCAATTCTATGGGCTGCTGCCCTTGTCCAGTGATCTGGGTATCACCACAGAGCTGTCACAGTGTTTGTGGGACTGTGGTGTCCTCCTTAAAATAATACAAAATCCTCTCTCTGTCCAACCTCATCATCTGATGCAAAGTCAGCTGAGAAGCTCAGGGCTCTCCCCAGGTACTGGCACTGCCTCAATTCACAGAGAATTTGCAGAGTAATTAAGTTTTTTAAAAGCTTTTCAGTGTTTGTTTTGATTTTTGGGTGGGGTTTTTTTTTGTGTTTTCTTTTTTTTTTTTTCCTTTTTCCTGTTTAGATTATCTGAAGCACATGAAATGAATCAGTTGGTGTGTGCTTTATTCCAGAGAAGGACAGGCTTAGAATTGGATAAGACTTTGCAGGATCTGCTTCTCTTATGCCCTTGAATTGTGTGGGACCTGATTTTCCTCCCAGTCCTGCCTGAATGTGGGGATTAAGGTGGGATTTCTCAAGGACATGAGCCATGTTAGTAGAGCCCCATATTTTGGAGATCTAAGTGCAATAGTGGCACAACCAGGAATAATTTAACATCATCAAGAGAAATCATGGCATAAAATAATATTAGTTGAGGCTCTCTGCCTTTGGGGATAAAATTCATTAGTATTTGTCACTCATACAATAATTAAGAGTGGTTGAAACGTGAATAATTTGTCTAACTATGTTTCTTTCCCTTCCTCATTTTCCTTGTTGGAGAAATCCAAACACTGAAGATTAACCAAGTAAAGCAATCCCAGGTCTGCAAACAGGCATTTGTGTTTGAAGGAGACCTCCCAGTGCCTGAAGGGGCTCCAGGAGAGACTGGGGAGGGACCTGGGACAAGGGATGGAGGGACAGGACACAGGGAATGGCTTTAAGCTGGAAGAGGTAAATTTTAGATGGGATTTTGGGCAGGAATTGTTCCCTGTGAGGGTGGGCAAGCCCTGGCACAGGGTGCCCAGAGCAGCTGTGGCTGCCCCTGGATCCCTGGCAGTGCCCAAGGCCAGGTTGGACATTGGGGACAGCCTGGGACAGTGGGAGGTGTCCCTGCCATGGCAGGGGTGGCACTGAATGGGATTTAAGTTCCCTTCCAACCAAAACAATTCCATGGTTCCAGGTCTTTTTTCTCTTTGGAAAGCTGAATTATCAAATCACAAGGAAAAGACAAAATTACTGAAGATTTACTCTCAGCCTGTGTGTTTGACTTCTTCCTGCTGGCAGTGGTTGCTATAAATACCTGTGATGAGTAATGCTTTTTTTTTTTTTTTCCCCTCCCAAACTTCCTATGGTAAAATAATTTTTTTGATCATCCCACTGGGAATGGAAAAGAATTTAAGCAGAGGTGGTTTGATATTTGGTGTATTTTTACTGCTGCTCCAGCTGATTTGTGGCAGAAGACTGGAATTTCTTTCTTTATTTGAATACATTTTTTGTAGTATCATCTTTCTCCTCATTATAGAATAAGACATTTAGAACACTGGTATTATGAGCAAGTTTTTATTCTGCCTTGCACAGATCTAATTTGGAAGAGAAACATGAATTAAAATGCAAAGTCATATTATTTGTAAAGGAATTTGTAACCTTCATCTTATTTTCTGGATACCTAATAAGCAGCTGATTTGGTTTAGCTGATTACAATTTCCAACTTTTACACTTGGGAATAACTTATTTGTGAGTGACAGAAAAAAAATCTCCTTTTCTCTATCCAAAAGGTTTTTCTTCATAAGACATTGCACATTGAGAAATATTTTTGCATTTGGCTGCCAGTGAAACACAAACTGGGTTAGACTTGGAGTTATTCTTGAATATTCTGTGAAGGGAAAAAGGATTTGCTCAAGACTTAGCCCTGGCTTCCAATTTTCATTAGTTTCTTCAGTCTCCTGCTTATGAAGATAATTTAAGTATATGACATAACCTGAATCTGCTTTTTCCAGTAATTCAATATGGATTTTTAAAATTCATGTAAACACTTCACTGAGGAAAGGTATCTTGATCTGTATTATTTGATAGAATACTTGGTGATAACTGTACCCAGCTGTCAGGAATGATTATTTTTCCAAGGAAATTTAATAGGAATTCTAATTACTAACTACTTGATGGAGTCTATATAAGTTTTTATTTTATAGAAACAGTTTTTTAAAGTGGCCATAGGGAAATAAAGCACCTTCAGGAAAAAAGTATAGACCTGAAGCTTGAGAAGAGAAATTGTAGCATAAATTCCTTGATGTTTTTTCCTTCAGAAAGATTTCTGAAAAGAACTTGTCATTGGTTAAACTCCTCTTTTTCATGTGGTATTTTGTGCTGATTAGACACAGACAGTTGCTTCTATTTACACAGTAAAAACTTTTTATTTTAGGTTCAGAGAAGCTGATATCAGAAAACAAGAGAGCAGGGAAGAGCAGCAGCATGATTTCTTATTTTCTTTCTTTTATTTTTGTTTGTCTGTTTATTTAATGGTATCTTTGCCCCTATTTAAAGCCAGAGTATTTCTTAAGCTGTGGATAACTAATACTCCCCATATTTAATACACAACTTCAGCTTAACTTTATTTAAACCCAGTTGAAACCATGGATACTCGAGAATGTAATTTAGGTGGGAGGGGGTTTTATTTTAATAACCAATTTTTTCACACTTTTTTCTTCTGCTTTCCACTTCTCACTGCAATGTGGAGGAGAGGTCTATTCCCTGATGAGCATCACACCAGTGGCAAATATCCTCAGCTCCATAAAGACCAGGATTGGGAGAGAGGGGGACTTGTTCTGCAGGAACTGGTGGAATTTCCCTGGCGTGAAGGGGATTAGCAGGATGCTGGTTCAAGGTGCTCTGTAGATCTTAACACTTCCTGGCAAGGTTTTAAAGCCTGAGGCTACTTCAAATTCCATCTTATTTTAAAATGCATTGAAACCTTTTCTTGTGAAGGGTTATAGCTCAGGTCAGTGTTTGTATTCTCATGTTTTCCCATTGTTCTGCTCTCCTTGAAGAATTTATCTCCCATTGTTAATAGGCTCTTTTTCTGTGTTTTTTTTTTTTTACTTTGACTTTTATACAAACTTCTCCTCAAAATATCAGAGGTAATGCATAGAAATAGGGGGCTTAATCTAATTTTGGTTGATGTAGGAAAACAATTAATTTTTAAGCTGCCTTATCTCAGACCTGAATACCTAAGAAAATGAGAAGTTTTAGGAATTGAAGCGGTGTCTTGTGTTTTGCAGCTCTTCCTTCAGATGCCATCAGAGCCACACTGGGAAAAGGGATTAACACTCCATCCCCTCTGAGTTAGAGCCACCCATTAGGGTAGAAAAATCTGTAAACCTCTTTATGGGAAATATTTAATGCTATCCATTCTTGGAATTGCACTGATGGCAATGATAAATGCACACAAAGCACAGATGAAACACCACAAAAATACACAAATAGCCTCAGAGGACCACATGGCAAAGCTTCTGTGCACTTCATGGCAGTATCCAGCTTGGTGCCAAACATTTCCTGGGCTTTGGAAGGAAAATAAATCTCTGAAGGCTTCAGATGCTATGTTTCATGAATTTCTAGTTCAGATTTATTTGGGAAACAGCTTACCCAAAATACCTTCAGCTATTTCTTTGAAAATGCTGGGAAGGCTGTTTGTGGTGGGTTTCCCAGCCGAAATTGGGATGGAGATTGGTGCTCAAGTTGGGGAGCAGCCAGACATTCCTGCATTTTTAACCTTTGCCACCCTTGCTATGAACATTAATAATTCTGGTTCTGATGGGAAGTAGTGTTACTGTTTCCTTATGCTCTGTACTCTGCTTTGCTGCTTCCTTGGAAAAAGAGATTTTCTAATCACTGACCATTATTTACATGGGATGGAGCTGTCTTTGTAGGATTTTCCAAACTCTTCAGACCATGTGGATAATTTGTTCTGGATAAAGGTCTGTGGCTCTGGATCTGTGGCTCTATCAGGCCACGAGAACAGACTGAAGCTCTGTTTATATTTTCTGACTTAAACTTATATGTAAACATTCTTAGCTTTCAAAGGGACTTCCCAGAATTTCCTGCCCTGCCTTGAGTAAGGAAATATTTTGGTGAGGGCCTCAAGAGTGGTGCCAGAGGAGTGAGGGGGATGAATGATGTGTTCCTTTCTTTTTTCCCATGAAAGACCTTCAGTTCCTTAGCTCTGATTTATGGTCAGCTTTGCCTTCTTTTCAGGCAGGTGTTAACGAAAATGATTTTTATGATGGTGCTTGGTGTGCAGGAAGAAATGACCCCTACCAGTGGATTGAGGTGGATGCTCGAAGGCTGACAAAATTCACTGGAGTCATCACACAGGGAAGAAACTCCCTCTGGTCGTAAGTACACACTGGCTTTTATCCATGGGGGGCTGAGCTTTCACAACAAGGAATTCCTGGTGTGATTTGCTTCTTCAAGAAAAAAAACAAAACAAGAAACAAAAAAAAACCACAAAAAAACAAAAACAAACCCACAACAAAACAAAACAAACAAAAAACAAACAAACAAAAAAAAACAAAACAAAACAAAAAAAACACACAAAAAAACTACCAGAAAGACTGGAAATACTGTGAGACATCAAGTAATTGAATGGGGCAACAGTAAAAGGCAAAGTCATTATATATGGTGTAAAATAGAAGTTTAAGGGTGGCAAACTTCTGTAGTCATGATCTGCATCTGGGCCTTTACACTCACCTTGGCATATTTGTGTTAAAGCCCCTCATTCTTTTCCAATGTTTAATTTGATTAGCTTAGGTTGTAGTTTTGGGGACATTTTTAATTTAGCTTAGAATAACCATGCCTCTTTGAGATATCTTAATTCCCAGGTAATCGGCAAGTAATTGCTGTAATTCCAAAATAACATGATTTTTTATGTGAGCAGATATACTTTATAGTACTATAGATATATATTTACATACATATACACATATACATATATAATTATATAATATATATAATATATAATAGATAATACGTTATATGTTATACATGTATTGGTTTATATATTAAATTATAATTTTATTAAAATGTTACTTAATTACATATCTGCATATAATTATGTAAACATATATATTGTAGTTACATAAAAATATATTATTTTTGAGTTTTCTGGTCCCTGTTTGTGCTAGAGAATGCTCTCATGGCACTGAGAAATGAGTGTTTTACCCAGATTTGTCAGCATTTACTCCTCTATGACTGTTGTGGTGTGTATATGAGGGATGCAGCAATCAGATGGTAGGAACAGGAGCTGGAGTTGAGGATTTGGGATTTTTTTTTCTGCTCTTTGTGTGTTTGTTTGGCCTTTTAATTTGTCATTGAGTCTCACAGCTTGATGTGAGCAGATAATTCCACTTGTGCTGCTGGACCTTTTGCACGAGATGCACAACCACTCTGACAGATCCATTCTGGTCTGAACTCTCCCTTAGAAAATGAATGTGACATGTAATTGAAGGTAAACTAGAAAAAAATGCCACTACATCTTAGAAAAAGAGTAATTTTCCTTCATAATTTTCTGTAGGGTTTTTTTTGTTTTGTTTTTTGTTTAATTCCTTTTATTGTAGTTGTGGGAGTAGGTGCTTATTTGGCAATAAGGTTTCTATATTTATCCCACATTGTTCTGTGGTAGGTAGATAATTACTGAAGCAAAGCCTTACTCTTTTCTTTATTCATCCTCTTGACATTGCTGTTCCTCTCAACGCCAGAGCTGCACTGCTTCATCCTGTCAGGCTTCTATTTTTAGTTCAGCTCTGTTAGGAGTTTACAGCAGATTTTGACACTCTATTTATAGCTGGTATTCACAGTCATCTTGGGGTTTTGGGGTGGTTTTTTGTTTGTTTGTTTGTTTTTTTTTTTTTTTTTTAACCATAGAAACACAGAATCACAGAAAGGTTTGGGTGGGAATGGACCTTAAAGATCATTGAGCTCCACCTCCCCTGCCAAATTTTGGTTTTGCCCTCTTTCCCCATCAAAAATTGGAGGGCAGCACCCTGAGTGTCTGCAGGAAGGGCAGGGTTGGTGCTGGCAGAGCAGGTCCAGGCTCCTCTGGGATTTACTACTCAGATTTGAGGAAAACCAGGCACATTCCCGCCTGATAGGAGCAAAGATGGTTTCAAGAGGACCAGCTGAGCTGTGGGGCAGGTTAATGTGTGCAGAAAATACTTCCTGTAGGACTGAACTGTGCCCCAGGGAAGCAGGGGAGGAACAGTCCCAGTAAGGGACAGAAAAAGATGGGGCAGGGTTTTTGTTGGGGTGGGCAGGTTCCTCTATGCCTGCTCTGCTCAGAAAGCAAAGGAGGCTCAGGAGCTTCCTTCCCTCACCCTCAGCTGCTTGCTGACTGTGATGGGATCAAAAGGGATTGTTTGTGATATGAAAGCTTGTACCAAAAGATGCCCTTCTGTTACCTGAGGCATCTTCCCAGCTTTATGAGGCTCTGTGACAAGAGGAGAGTGCTTTCATGACTGATGGAAACATATGTTGGAGAATAATCTTATTGTAGGTATGGGAGCCAAAAAAACCCCTTCCTCTCTGATCTGTGTTGTATTAGAAGTGAAAGCCTGCCAGGCAGGGGAGCTGAGGTAGAGACTTTTATTTAGTCCAAAGCCTTGGAGACTTTCCCAGCTTTATTTTTTAAAAATAAAAAAATCAAGGCACTGAAGGAGAGCAGGCTTATATTAGATATTAGAAAGGAATTGTTCCCTGTGAGGGTGGGCAGGCCCTGGCACAGGGTGCCCAGAGCAGCTGTGGCTGCCCCTGGATCCCTGGAGTTCCAAGGCCAGGCTGGACATTGGGGCTTGGAGCAGCCTGGGACAGTGGAGAGAGGATCTTTAAGGTCTCTTCCAACCTAAAGCATTCTGTGATTCCATGACATTGGGATAAAGAACCAGTAAACTAACTCTTTTTATTGAATAAGAATCTTTTAACAAAATGAAAAAAGTATTTCACTGGAAGATGTGCCTAGATCAGGTTTGTACCTGTCCTGGTCCCTGTAGTTTCCTGTTGCTGTCTTAATGAGGACATTTCAAATGCCAGGGGAGGGCAGGCAAGGAGACCCTGCTGAATCCTCTACCAAACCTTCACTGCAAAGCTGCAACCCTTGAGTTCAGAGCAGTCTGGCCTTTGCTCCCCTGTGTGCTCTCCTGCAGCCAGAGCTCTTTGACTGCTGCTGGACTCATCCTTTTCCTCCTTTGGAGCAGCTCTGGCACCTGGAGCCTGGTTGTTTTCATGAGCACTCCAAGCAGGCAGGATCTGCTCACGTGCAGCTTGGCTTGTTGGGGTTTTTTTGGGCTTTCAATGCAGTGATGAACTGAAGGTTACACTTCACACAATGCAAAGAGCACAAAAATGCTTGGGGGTTCCATTGTCTTTGTCCTGGCAGGAGCTGCTTGCCATCAATCCTTCCTCTCCTGCTATTCCCTATCTGTCTCCTCTGGTGGATTGTGGCTCCTCTTGTCCATGCCAGGTTTGAGACAGGAGAGCCTTGAGGGGGAAGAGGCCGAGTTGCAGAAGCAGCTCTTGAAAACACAGATGACCCAAAGGGAGAGAAGGAAACTGAGCCTGGCTTGTGATGAATGCTTGGATTGTTTCATCATTTCCTTTGTAAGGAAAAGCACTCCTGAGTCAAATTGTTTTGCTCGGCTGTGAATTCTGTGATGGTCACAGGGAATCAAACATTTCTCCTCTCTTTTTTTTTTAAGCCTGTAACAAGCAGAAACAGGCTTTGAACAAAAAATCTTGGATTTGAGGAGTCCTTCCTTTTACCAGTCAAAGCAAGCACGTGGGCTCGAGGGCTGTTGCTGTTCAGGTACCTCAGTCATTCCTGAGAAACCTGAAATCATAGAAAAGTGTCCTTTTTTTGCCACCATAAATGGGCAAATCTGCTTAGATCATCCAGAAGATCTGCAGGTGATGAATTTTGCAGAAAAAGTGGAGCCCAGCTGTGAGAACCAGAACTTCTTTTTGATTTTTACATTGAAGATATCCAAAAAATCAGGAGTGCCACGAGAGTTGGTTAATAGGAATAAAATCCAATGCATTGAAAGTGAGCAGAATACCTGTTGCTTTGGGGGAGAAATAATACATGTAATTCTTCATATGGCTGCCAGTATATCATCCAGTTTTAGGAACCAAATATCTTTAAAGAACTGTTCAAGGCTGCAGAGTGGGACACTGGAAGCATCACTGTGGAATTGTGCCACGGATTTAAAGCAATGATGTGGTAGTTTAAAATATGCACTCTCTTGACAGAGGGAATGAAACTATTAATCACTCTTAGCAGTTTGGCAGGAATTTGAAAAACAGAGTAAACTTGTTTCCCACAAACCAAACTCCCTTCTGATAATTCAGCATCATCTTTTGTTATCAAGAGAAAACCCACATGTCAAAAGAGAGTCAGTGTGTGCTGACAGTAATATAAAGCTTCAGGCTGTGTGAATGCAGAGGATGTTTTGGTTTTAAGCAGAGGATGTGATGTTACAGTGAGTGAGATGTATTTTCTGAAAGTTAACCTTTCAGTCATGGTAAATTGTGAACTATCAATGCACACCACGGAATGACAAAATGACAACAATAAGAAAAGGTATGGGTGAAATGATCTGGGCAGAAAGTTGGAATTCCACAGCAAAATTATGAAATTTTTAGAGAAGAATCAAAATAGACTTATTTTCAAGCATGTTCTCTTTAAGACCTTTCAGCTTCATGGAAATATTGAAGACATTTTACTTTTATGCAAGATATTTGTCTTTAGGAAAAAAAAAAATGTAAGGGGAGCATCTTAATTTTTCAGGTCTGATTTGGGTAGAGGTTATTCCCTGTGTCTTCCAAAATTGCAATGGTTCTTAAAAGGTTTGAGAAGACACCAAACCAATGATGTTGCTGGCTGGAAGGAATGACTTGCATGTATTGCCTGGCTCTAAACTGTCACACTTTTAAGCTGATCACTTATTTTCATTAGTGCTGAAGAAACATTTTAACTAGAAGCTGGTGTAGACACCATTGCACACTCCCTGCTGTGTCACTTGTTTGATTTCCCTGTGCTGCTCTGTAGGGATAGCAAATAATAAATATCCAGCAGATTGGATTCAGTGTCTGATTGTGCTTCTGCTACAGGCAGGATTCTTGTGATTGAATAGGACAATGATTTTGCAATTTTTTTTGGTGGTACACCCTCGACCTCAGCCTTCCCTGTGTGCAGTGTAGCTCTTCATGATGCCCCAGCATCCCTTTTGACAAACTGTCCTGAGGGAATTGTAGGTCTGTAACAAGCTGGGTGCCTTCCAGAGATACAATTGAGGATAAATTTAGGTCAGTGCAATTTGCCTGCTTGCTTCTAATTTTGGTGGTACAGCATTCTGCTCTTTAGTCACAAACTGGATGTGTTGCCCCACATTACAACTTATTGCTGCACTCACTGGCAGCTTCTCAGAGGCTCAGATTTGTTTTTTAGGCAGTCTCTATGTCAAGGGGGTAATTTCCTTGCATGCAAGGCAGTAAAAATCAGAGTCACTGAATCGTTAAGGTTGGAAAATGCCTCTAAGATCATCAAGCCCAACACTGCCAGGGTCTTTTCAGCTATTCCTGGTACTAAGGTCATGATCTCAGTAGTAACATTGGCTTCCTGAAGAGAAAATCACATGAGCATCTTCAGTATTCCAACAGTAACAGAAGGAAGAGCAGTGATAATCCTTGCAGTGACACTGTGGTAGCATTCAAGAAAGTGGAGTGGATGTTCACAGGTATTTTGAGCTGTTACTACAGTCTAAGGAAACAGAATTTTGTACTGTACACATGAAGGTTGAAATTCAGCAGTGCAGTGCTGCTTGTGAGAGCAGAGAATAAACCCTAAACCCTGTCCACTCACAACAGACAAAGCTGGCCCTGACTTTCAGAGCAGCTCCTCCTGTCCCCATGCAGGGGCTGTGAAACACACCCTGGTGAAACTGCAGCAAGTTCAGTGGACATGTCTCAATGTTTTATCCAAATCATGTAACGAAACCAGCAGCTGCTGTGTGCAGACTCGAGTAATTCTGGTGCATTCAATCAGTGCAAACTGTTATTTGCCCTGTTTGGGTGACAGGACTGCAGGGATTATTACATCTTTCCCAAAGTCAGCCTCATGGAGTGGATCGTTCCAAATCCATCAAAATCATATCAAGCATATTGATGGGAGTTATAAAACATCCTGAACTCATTGCAGGAAAATCTCCCTTGAGATAATAATGTCAGCAGTTACATGTTATACTAATATTAATAATGTGTTTACCTAATAAGTTATATTTTCTCTTGACTGTGGCTTGGTGAATCCTTCTCATGGGCTCTCATGAGGCAGCCTTTGGCAGCTGCACCTCCAGGGCTCTCCATCTATTGGTTTAATTTCAGTCCTTGTGAGCCTTAAGTTTGAGCTTTCATGTATTTCAGTCTCTGTGCTGCCCAGGGGTGCAGTTCTGAGCTCACAGTCAGTGTCACTCAGCTCTGTACAGAGTAGGGAGACAAAACAAATCCTTTTCCTGCTGAAGACCAGGACAGCTGTTACAAGTTTTCAGGTCCAAAAGCACAAACAAGGGAAGGTGGAAGAGAGAAAACAAGAAGGATGGGACTTCATAACCTGGAGCTGGAATCGGACAATTAAACCCCAATATGGAAATGGACCAAAAACTTATCCAAGTGTCAGACCTCGTGACCATTTTGTGACCATTTTGGGTCTACCTTGGGTATAGCCCTGGTCAGGCTCTTGTCCTGCCCAAGGTGTATCCTTAAAGGCCTTTTAATAAATATCTACTTTATTCTCTAGCTCTGACCAGTGTCTTTTCCAGGTCAGCCTAATGGACAAGGCATCACCTGTCCCCTGTTGATTTTCCAGTTCAATTCTTGTCCCTTGCCCAGGATTTTGTCACAGCCTTGGTCACCCTGATGGGCACTCCCCACCTCCCCTGGGCTCTGAGGAACTGCCTTGGTGACCAGCTGGGGTGATCCTGCGTGGGTGGAGTGCTGACAGCACACCCAGGGACAGATTTATATTTTCACACATCTGTTTGACAATGTCAGAGCTGATGTTGTTCTGTTGGGGCTCTGATTTGTCACAGGGATCCTCTCCCCAAGCCTCTGTGACTCACTGGGAGGGATCAGGTCACTGCCACCCCCAGGGACAGCTCCTGCCTGGCCACTCTGCACTCTCAGAGGGTGCTGAGGAGAGGGCAGAACCTGCCCTGCACAGTGAGGCTCACTGGGGATGCTCAGAAAAGCTCAAAAGCTTTTTAACCTCCACAGAAGGGACTCGAAATCAAATGAGCCGAATCCTTTTGGAAAAGGCGACTTCCAGTGAATTTCAGCATCTGCTGCAGCAGATTACTCACACTTACTCACCACAGCCTGGATCTGTGTGTTTGGCACGTGCAGGGTGACTTGTTGCAATGAGAAGGGTTGGGTGGGGGTCACATTGGGGTCACCAGGCTCTTTGTCCCTCCACTTGTGCCCTTCCCAAGCCAGTGTCCCTTGCACACTTGGCCACCTCTCTGTGGGTTTGGTAGCAGTGAGAATCTTCAGCATTGCTGCCAATGCTCTCTCATGGGGACATGAGTGGCAGTGTTTCTCTGCTGGTTACTCTCAGGGACTTTCATTTTCCTGTACTTTAACATTCATGAAGTGAGGCATTGCCTGTAAAGTCTGTGTTTTTCTCCTCAAATACATGACTGATTTACAAAGGCGAGGTAGGCACCAAAAAGAATGGAAAATCAGGAATGCCATGAAAAAGAGGTTCAGAAGAAAAGGTATCACAGCTTGGTTGTGGTCAGAAAGAATTTCAAACTCATGCAGATCTCGTTGCAAAGAGTGGCTCCAAATGAGGGGTGTTAAGACCAAAATGTTTGGGGCAGAGGATGTCTCTGACCCTGGCACCTTCAGGCATTACAACAGCAAAAAGAAACATCCACAGCTGGTACCAGGTTTTCTAGAAAGTCATAAAATTCTTGTAAAAACCTGGCTGTAAGTTGCAGATGTTGGGTTGGAAAGGTATTTGCAACCCCAACTCCTGTTTATTGAGTAAAGTTTTGAAAAATCTGTGCTAAATTTGGTTCAAGCAAGTGAAATTCTGGCTCTGAGCTTTTCTTCATAGGGCCTCCAAAGAGATGGATTTCACAGCAGTACATTCATTTCAGTCAGCTAGAAGCAATTTTAAAAATTAAACATTCAAAGATTTCAGTTATTAAAAAAACTACCCTTGCTGGCTAGTCAATCTTCATCTCCTAAATCATATTTATTTTAATTAGTTTGCAAAACTTGCTGGGTTACCTGTGGTTAGCCTGGGCATTTTTTGACTTGGCTTATTGGGGAGCTGTTTGGCAGTGGGGGATTTAAAATGTTATCAGCACAAATATTATTATAGAATATTATTATTAATGGTTTTACATTTAATTGCATGAGAGTACAAATTAATTTTTCAAGTAGAAAGCCATTTAATTGCCAGCATGCTGATTCTGTTGCATGAATATCATTTAGTATAAGGCTTGTCCAGCATTTTTTTGGTATAGAGATTTTGCTATATCAAGTATTTTGGCGTGTCAATTTATTTATTATTGCTGGGTACACATTTATTTGCCTGACTGGTTCTATTTTATATTAATTTTGGGGGTTTTTATTGCAGATAAATCAGGTTAGCCTGACAGCAGAAGAATGAAGTGCTCAGTTGGAGCCAGGTCCATTGTAGATGATGTTCATGGGAGCTCTGCTGGTGTTTGCTGGTCTCATTCCAAGTTTGACAGAGAATCATGGAATAGCTGGGGTTGGAAGGGACATTAAAAGTCACCTTGCTCCAATCCCCCTGCCATAGGCACCTTCCATTATCCCAAGGTGCTCCAAGCCCCATCCAACCTGGTCTTGGACGCTTCCAGGGATCCAGGGGCGGCCGCAGCTTCTCTGGGAAATCCATTCCAGCTCCTTCCCACCCTCCCAGGGAACAATTCCTTCCCACTATCCCATCCATCCCTCCCCTCTGGCAGTGGGAAGCCATTCCCTGTGTTCTTTCCCTCCATCCCTTGTTCCAGGCCCCTCTCCAGCTCTCCTGGAGCCCCTTTAGGCACTGGAAGTTGCTCTAAGGTTCAGTCCAGAGCCTTCTCCAGGCTGAACAACCCCACTTCTCTCCTTTCCAGGTAGGAAGGTGCTCCATCCTCTCAATCTTTGTGGCCCATCTCTGCCACTCTGGGCTTGAGCTTCTGCTCACCAGCACCAGCACCCATTTACCTCAAAGCACCTGGGATTTCCATGATGTGGAAAAGCATCCTCAGAGATGAGGATCAAAGTGTTTGATTTATTTCACTTGCTGCCCCTTCAGCTTTCCATGATTGAAAAGCTTGGCCTTAAAATAATACATGCAGCAACTGCTGCTCAAAAAACAGAATAAACCCAAATAATCCCAATTCTCAGCTGATCCAAGGCCTGCTGGAGCCTGGGCAGGAAACAGCCTGGCATCCCTGCACTGCTCCCCATTCAGCACTTGTTGTGTGTTCTCCTGAGCTGAGATTCAGCCTTGGGTCCAACACACAGAAAGAAAAGTCAGGAAATTATATCAGGGAAGGCATGGTTGGAAGAGGTTTTGTTGTTCTGGTGCTGCCCATGCTCTTTTTGCCTGTGCTCAGTAGCCTGATGCCATGGTTGGATAAGGAAAAACTGATTATTGGGAGAGGAACCTGCCAAAGCTGTAGGAGATCTGCTTTTAATTCTCTGCTTTGATTCAGGTTTACTCTCTCTGTCCCTGGGCAAATTATTTAATCCCTCAGCTTTTCTTTGTGGATGAAAATGGAAAAGCAGGACAACAAAAAAATCACAAGAGACTTGATTTGAAATTGAAGGTGTTCAAATAAGCTTTGTCTAAGGCCAATGCATTACAGATAAAAATCAAGTAATTAGTAATAATTCAAAAACCCACCACATTAAATGAATTTGAATCATATTTTTATTTTTGCATTTACCATCTCTGAAAGGAATTGATTATTTAACTGATTAATTAATTCAGTCAGTGGATACTGAGATTTTTCAGATAGGCTGCTTCTGAAGAGATAAGGCTGCCATAAAATTTTAAAGGGATTATTTAAAAGGGATGCTCCTGAATAATCCAAAGGATCCCTGTCAGATCTGTACCTTGTGATCTTTGTCCTGCATGGAGGAAATTTGTGAGGCAGAAGTGGGACTTTGTGGCAGAGGGTGATGAGCTGGGGGTAACCTCAGACACTCGTGGGTTGTCACCCAATGGCTTTTGTATTGCCTTGCCCTCTGCCAAGAAAGATAATTAATGCTCTCTCTTCTGAATGCTGGCCTAGGACTTCCCCTGAATTCTGTCTCCTCAGCTCTATAAACACAACAAATATCTGTATTTTTCTCTTAGGAGTGCAAAGGTAGGTCCTGGGAGATTTTATAGAGGGAAATCAGAAGAGCTTCTCTGGAACAACAGCAGGGATATCCTGAGTCTTGGAAAACATTACAGCTTTATTTCAGCCTTCTTTAAACAGACAGCTTTATTGTTCAGTGCTGATGGGCCCCCAAAAGATTGGATGTGACAGAAATCCCTGTCTGCAAATCCCAAACCCCAGGAGATGGATCTTGGTGTCACCAGGTAATCACGCTGCTGAATTTCCACAATACTTCTCCTAGAACAAGGCTTTGCTTCAGCTGCCGTGTTCCTCTGATGGATTGCCACAAACAAACCTTTAGATTTCTGTACCTACATGAATAAACCAGGTGTTCATGGAACTCCTGGATCCAGGGAAGTGCTGTTCTTGCTGCAAACAGGCTGGAGCACATGCAACACATCCAGCTGCTTTCTGGGGTTAGCAGCCCTGCTGTGCCACACATGGGTGGGAAAACTGCAGCTCTCAGGAAGATTTAGTGAGCTGGATTTTCTTGTGCTGGTCTGGAGCTGTAGAAGTGTCTGGGATTTGAAGATACTCAATCAAAGCTCTGCCAGTTTTAGGCTTTGCCAGTTTTTTTCCCAGATCTTCTGACCACAAGAACACACACAGAGCTCCCCTTCCCCAGCTTTTAGGGAGAAGGTGCCATTTCTCAGGGGCATCTGAATTTACAGGAGTTTTCTTAATGTTACCAGAAGCTGTTTTTTATTATGGCATTGGGAGATAGGGGGGAAGGATTTAAGCCCCTGGAGGCAGCTTTGCATGTAGTGCCAGTGAGAGAAGGATCTGATCCCCTGTGATGTTTTTATTCTGCTCCTTCCTTGCAGGAAAACACAGTTAATAGTGTATGGTGTGTACCTTCATACATTGCACTGATTTACCTCATCCTTGACCCTCTGAGGTCCTTCTATCCTGCCACTGTCCAAGACTGGATGCAATCCATTAGGATTTTATTTGCATTCTGACTCTCCATAGCACATTACTTGTTGCCAGCCAAGATGGAAAATGTTCAGGACTACTTGTATATGTTTTCCTTTGGGAGAAGTTTGAACTTTTGTGATGGTAGGGAGTGGGAAAATCAAAATAAATTAAAGATAAGTCCCAGCTTAGAATGGTTACTGTGACAGCAGCATTTTCTCATGCCAGTAAAGCAAGCTTGTTCTTTTAAAGCATCCTATATGTGCCATGATTTTCTTGCAAAATCTGTTACAGAGTCTGTCTGTGGTTGTTGTGGTTTTTTGTGAGTTTAGTGCTGTGTTTGAATTTCTTCTGTGGATGCTGAGCAATGAATATGGATGTGTTGTGTTTGCCCTTGTAATCTGATCTGTGCAGTTGAAGTGAGAAAAGTTCTGTAATACTTCAGGAGCAATGATGTTACTTGGTTTGTGGCATTGCCTCTTTTGGTCATCTAGTCTGATTTTGAGAGATGGCCAAGAATAGTAAAAAAAACAAATATGCAAAACCTCAACAAACTAAGCAAAGCTCCAACAAAAATGAGTAAGAAAATTAAAACAAAAACAAAACAACAAAACAGTAAAAAGCCCAATATAATTTTACGTGCATTGAATATGTACACTGCCACCAGCACCCTCCCTCAAATCCAGGAGTTTTGCTCTCAAGCTTGTCTCTTTTTTTAGTAATTCAGAAAAAGCTATTTTCCCTCTTTTTAGAGTTTTGCTGTTGGTCATTTTATAGAATGGTTTGGGCTGGAAGGGACCTTAAAGCTCATCTCATATCACCCCTGCCATGGCAGGGACACCTTCCATTATCCCAAGTTGCTCCAAGCCCCATCCAACCTGGCCTTGGGCACTTCCAGGGATCCAGGGGCAGCCACAGCTGCTCTGGGCACCCTGTGCCAGGGCCTGCCCACCTTCACAACCAAGAATTTCTTCCCAATATCTGATCCAAACCTACTTTCTTTCATCACCCATGTCCTGGCACTCCATGTCCTCGTCACAAGTCCCTCTCCTTCCTTCTTATCAGCTCCTTTATTTGTCAGGAGTAAATCAGCCTTTCTTCAACTTAAGAACACAGAGAAACTGAGGGAGGAAAGTTCTTTGCAAGAGTCAGGAGAAACTTGTGCTGAACATGCTGAAGTCACTGTTTATTCTGTTGTGTGTCATTTATCATTTTACAGCCAAATTCTAGGGACGCCAGCACGGCACTTCTCAGCTCTCCAGTAAATCTCCTACCCCAGGAGCCCTTCCACTGAAAGGCAGACAATTAGGATTTTCAGAGTGCTGCTAACTTGTTACAGTTGTTTACCAAATACTAAAGTTGTGTGCATTACAAGTGATAGATGTACCCTTCTTTTCATTCCCATAACAAAAAGTTGTCTGCTTGGCAATAGGCAAGATTTTTCCATTTAATCTAACATGAATGGCAAAATCTATTCACTGAAGGAGGCTGGTGAAAGAGTTGCAAAGGACTGGTTTAGTGTCTAAAACAGAGCTGGGTTTGTTCAGTTGTTTTTTTGGTGGGTTTTTTTTTTTTGTTTTGTTTTGGTTTTTTTTTCAAAATATTTTTTTAAACTTTCGGGGGCATTAGTATAGAATGTCCAGAAGTTATTTTCCAAATCCTACTAAATATTTGCCTCATCTTTGTTTTTAGATGTATTAAAAAACCATCAGCTGTCTGCTTTTTACAAGGCTTGGTGAACTGGGGCTGATGGTTTACTCTTGTTCCATCCTTGTCCCTTTTTGGTCTTCATTAGAAGCCTGACTCTCTTTAGTGAGCACATAAAGGCTGGTTTGTCACTTTAAACACAGGCACAGTGGGTTCAGTGTGGGGGTGTTCATAGGTAATTTGCTGTTATTACTTGATTTTAAAAGAAAAAACAAAGCAAATCAAAGTCATATTTGTATAGGAGCAGTACAAGGGGGAAAAAAATCACTGCTGCTCTTTCTTAGTGACAAATGTGAGAGGAGAGTTGGGCATTACCTTCCCAGGCCTCCTCCATCCCTGTGCACACATCTCCACAGGTAACGTGGAAGCAGCATTTGGAATGACCAAGCAGTGTGAAACTCCACAGCTTTAATCCAGAATATAGGAAGCAGCATTTTATATTTCCTCATACTCTTCTTTAGATGGATCCAGAAGAGGCATAACTGAAGTATTTGACTTTTTTAGATGAAAGGGGATTTTGCTGTAAATCAGATAACATTAGAAAAATCAGCCTATTAGGGATTGATCAGGGTATTGTAGGGGTGCAGTAGTCCTGTGATCAATTGTCTCTCTGTCCCTATGTCTTGCTAATAAATACAGAAATAACTGCAGGTACCAGTTATTCTTCTATTGAAAGAAATGGAAATTTTGCTGGTTGAAATTCACAGATGTTTCATCCTTGAGGATTTATTACTTTTTTCCCATCTTCTCTGATAATAACAGCAGAACTAATAAATGTTCTACAGCTGAAAAGATGATCTTTGAACACTGCATAAATCTGTTCTAGATAAGCCATTTATCCCAAACTCTGCATATCAAAGGAGAGGAGAACAGCAAGTCTCTCACCTCCTGGAATCCCAGAGCATTATCTCAGCAGGATTTTGCTTCTGTGTGCTGGCTTTTTGAATAGTCTGTTGAATCCAGACTGGCATGACTTTGCCAAATGGGATTTCCACTGCTAGCAGCTTTATAAGCTTGATAATATTAAATAATGTGCAGTCACTCTAAGTTGTGAAGAATAACTGATTTATTCTCTTTTTCAAGGAGTAACTGGGTGACCTCTTACAGAGTGCTGGTGAGCAATGACAGCCATGCATGGACTGCTGTCAGGAATGAATCTGGAGATGTGGTGAGTAGAATGAAACCAGTTTTGTGGGGAAGAGCAGAGCTGGGAAAGCAGGGGCTGGCTACAGATTAGTCAGTGGCAGCATCTCTCAGAGGTCCCACTGAATTTAAGGGCAAATCCCAGGGTACAGAATCATCCAGGGGGAATGGGGACATTGCCATCCTCGCAGAGCACTTCTGGCCTGAGCCACCATCAACCTGGACCAGAAAGTTAATTTTACATTTCTACTACCAAAACCACTGAGAGGCAGCTGGAAGCAGTGACGTTTCCATTTCCCCCTGCTTGTCCTGCCCAGATTTTTGAAGGGAACAGCGAGAAGGAGATCCCAGTGCTGAACATGCTGCCGGTGCCGCTGGTGGCGCGTTACATCCGCATCAACCCCCGCTCCTGGTTCGAGGAGGGCAGCATCTGCATGAGGCTGGAAATCCTGGGCTGCCCCTTGCCAGGTAATGAGAGCCTTTGGTGGTCAATGCTGGCGTGGCTGCCTGTGGAAAGACTCAAAACATCTCGTTTCCTTTGGATGTCTTTGCTTTCGGTGTGGTATTAATCTTTAGTGAGTGGGGTTATGCAAAAAGAAACAGAAATATCTGCCCAAGCACAAAAAGTTATCAGGATAACTTTTGATATGCAACCCATAGTATATCTAAGTGCCTTTATTAATAAAATAAGATTGCCTGGATCATCTAACAAGATTTTCTTTGTTGCTTGGGTTTAAATGCAATGCAATAAATCTTCCTGAGTGTACATGCACAATGGAGACAACAGGATTATGTACTGGGACAGGCACTTGCAGATGTCTCAAGCTTCTAAGGCAAGAATTAACAATTATATAGCCTGACTTCTATTTTTTTTTTTTTTCATTATATAGGGCATAGGACTTCCTTGAAATTGTCCTATGCTATGCAAGGCCACTTAAAAAATAAAAGAAACCCACACCCATTCAATACTGTGAATTCTGCCAAAGCCATGATTCTGCCAGGCACATTGTGAATAGTCTTGTCGTGGATTTATGTCTTCATTTATGTGTGTACATGTATATAAATATTTTAAAGAGCATCTTTTCTCAAATACTTTCTACTCACTCCACACCTCTCATCTGTTGTTGTTGTTGTTATTTTCTTTGATCTCAAATTCTGGCACCATGGGGATTTTTTTTTTTTTAACAGAGGTCTGTGAATAGTGTTTTAAGAAATACTAGAGCCAGAAAAAAACTGCCTTTCCAGAGCCTTTTTTTGCTTTTATTTCATTGCTTTTACTCTTCCTGCCTCTGTTCAGAACTTGCTGCCTCCAGTTCCTCTGGTGATGTAGGGTCTTCACATGCCAAGCAGACACAGCTTGATTTTTGTCCTTTAGATATTTAAACAGAGGAAAAAAGAATAAGCAAAACTGTTTGGGGCATGGAAGGGATAATTCTCTGCCAAAGAGAAGTGTGGGGCAAGCATTGTCATCAAATTTAGTCTGTAGATGTGTTATCATGAAGCACTGAAATTTAGCAGCACACAGACAACTGCTGTCAGTTGGGTAAAAAATAGATCCTGGACTTGATGACAGTGACCAAAAGTGCCCTGTGCATGTGAATTTCCCTCTTTTCAGGAGGATTCTGATTTCTTTTAGTTGTGGGTTTAGAACACTGCACCTCTGTGGGTTGCTTGTTTCCCATTGTGATGGGCAATTCCACAGACAATATTTCCCCTCAGCTCTTGAAAGGACTCTCAGGGAGCAGTGATTTATCCCAAATTCCTGTGTGGAACTGCTCTCTATAAACCAGGGTGTGGGGCTGAAGGAAAAGGAACCTTTTTCAGCACCATGGTTTTTTACTGGCACACAGGACACACACAGAGGTCTCCAGGAAATAACAGAGATGATGCCCAAATTGTTTTGTAGGGAAATTTGAAGGGAAATCCTCATGATCCCTTTCTCTCCCCTAAAACTTCACCTAAACAAGAAAAAGCAAATATGTCAGTATTAGGAAAGTTGGTTTTTATTAAGTGCAGCAGTTCTTTGTTTTTTTTTTTACCCTGGATTCTTACTGGCTTTACACCCATCCAGGGCCAAATTCAGCTTGGCAGAGTTGCCATTTGTTACCCTTCAGCTTCACAGCTCTGTGTCAGTGGGTGAAGCTGGGAACACATCTCCACTTTCAGCACTGTCCTGCTGAGTGCTCTTCCAGCTTTTCACAGATCTTGGATTCACATGGAAACAGCATCAGTGCATCCCCCTGGTTAGTCATTTATTGAGTTAATTGCCCGCAGTGGCTGATTCAGTATATTCCTGAAAGAAAATACCAGAATCATTCATTGAGAAACACAATGGGAATGGGGTGTGTTCATTCAAAATGTAATTGGACTGAAGAACTAATAGGTTTTGATAAGTGCTGACCCATCTTTTTTAGCTCAGAAAGAGCTGGCATTTCTTTCTCCTTGCTCATTTTGTTCATCGCACGCGAGGCGCTCGGAACAAAGCTGTTCCTCAGGTTCCAGAGGCCTTTCCACGCACGTTTTCTTCCTGGAGGATGGGACTTTTTTACTTGCACATCCCTCTAAGTGGATTCCTCACCTTTTATTGGTGTCATTTTGCTCATTCTGAGTTAAATATCTGGATGGTTTGGCCGTGGGAGCAGCGACTTTGACGCTGCTGCTCTTACACTCTGTATTGGCTGTGGGACTGGAAATCAAGGGATCTTCTTTTCTGGCAGGGTTTTTTCCCATAAAAATGACCAATTTTCCTAAATTCACCAAAATCAGGAGATGGGGCTCTGTTGCTTCTCACACTTCTAGCCTTTCAAAGTCCAGGGCATAGGGAAATACCCCATCAATTAATGGAGGGTGGAAGGAAAGAAGCCTGTTTTTCGTAACTCTGAATTTCTTTTCATGTCTTCTAGACTTGTAATTTTAGGGTTTATGCCTTTGTTAATCCCTGACTATATTAAAGCATTTGCATTCACTCTGTGCTCTGTATCAGCTTTCCATCAAGCAGGCTCACAAGGGAGGGTAATAAAGTAATAAGGAGAAAGGATGAAAGAAATGGAAAAAAGCTGAATAATACTGATATTCTAGGAGAGGTTGTTAGCACTGTTGGAATGAGATGGAAATGGTTAATGGCAGCTAAAACCCATTCCTGTGGGTAGGGGTCTGTCCATAAAACCTGCTGCATGTGGTAGATGGACTAAAAATTGGATAAACCATGATAAAACATGATTTGGACAAAGGGAACAGAGAAGTTACTGCCTATCTAGGCAGTATTATATAAGATAATTGTAATTTTTATCAGTGAAATGCTTCTATCTTACCCATAACATGCAGTTTTGTTGTATCTTAGGCTAGTTCAGTCAAAAACCATTTTCTAGACTGTTNAAATAAAAGCTGTGTTGTTCAACTATGTCAGTGCTATCTTTGGGCAACAGAAGGGATTTGCTGTTTCACCAAGAGAAAGACATTTATCCTTGGAGGAAAGATGCCAGAAAATCCTACCTGTAACAACAATCAGAGCTGCCATGTCTCAAAAAACAGGGCAATAAGAGGACAAAAACCACAAGCATTTAATTCCATCTCCACTTTCCAAAAATGCTGGTATTTACATAGAGGGAGACTGACACACACAATCTTTTGCAATTGCCTCAGAGGGATGGATGTGCTCTCCTTGCTTTCTCTTTCTCAAACCTAAGGAAGGTCAAAATGAAATTGCATGTGATCAAAAGCACCCAGAGATTGGAGAGAGAAAATTAGTTGAGTTCTTCATACATTTATTTATATTGTGGAGTATTCAAGGCAAGAGGCAATTATTTTAATGGAATAAATTTGTGATGAAATTTAATTTTTAATAGTTCTTATATAGGAAACTATCACTGGTACCATGGTCATGCCATTACTTTGAACTCAAGATAAAAAATGAACTTTAACAGCTCTGTAATGGAGGACTGTGTTTTGCAGTGGTTTCAGTTTTATTTTTACTGCTTCTCTCTTAATGCCAGGCTACCTGGTCAAGTCTAGAGTTGTGTTCATTTTTTGATGAAAATGTGACTTTCTACAAGTATCTGCCATTATAAATGGCAGCAATTCTAAATCCGGCATCTACTTCAGAGAATAACAGGAGAAAAAAATCAGTTTATAATTGAAAAATATTCTTTCATTGCTGATTTCATGTGTGATGTTAATGCTCATGAGCAATGCTCGTGAGGCTGCCATGAAATAGATTAGGTGGAAAAAAAACTTAGGATCACCTGATGTGGCTGCCAGAGGATTTATTTCAAGATTAAACATGTGCTGTCTGTTAGATGTTCAATTTAGTGAAGACAAGTCAAATTCACTTAAATTACACAGAAATTAAAAAAAAACCCAGTCACTTGTGAAATAGCACATTGAGTTTTTGAAGGCAGTCTAAATGATTTAAACCAGAATATTCTTTTTATATCAAAAACTTCTCTGAATCCCTTGGATTGCCTTCATCATGGCCTACATTTGGGGCACCACTTCTGAGAATCCTGCTGGAAGAAGCACCAGGGCTTCACTGGCTCAGGTGCTGTAGAGCTGTAATAAGTGAAAATCTCCTTTTTTATTCATCAGCTGCTGAGCAGTTTTTTATGGGCAGTTTTCAGAGTCCTCATGCTACAAAGTAGTTGGGAATTGATCCACTTGGAGTTCTGGGGTCTCCAGTGCAGGAAGGACACGGAGCTGCTGGAGAAAATCCGGAGGAGGCCTCAGAGATGATCCGAGGGATGGACCAGCTCTCCCATGAGGAAAGGCTGAGAGAATTGGGATTGTTCAGCCTGGAGAGGAGAAAGTGTGGGGGTGATGTAATTGTGGCCTTCCAGTGCCAGAGGGCAGCCACAAAAAAGAAGGAGAGAGACTTTGGACAAGGGCCTGGAGTGTCAGGACAAGGGAATGGCTTCCCACTGCCAAAGGGCAATGTTAGATGGGATTTTGGGCAGGAATTGTTCCCTGTGAGGGTGGGCAGGCCCTGGCACAGGGTGCCCAGAGCAGCTGTGGCTGCCCCTGGATCCCTGGCAGTGCCCAAGGCCAGGTTGGACATTGGGGACAGCCTGGGACAGTGGGAGGTGTCCCTGCCATGGCAGTGCTGGCACTGGATGGGATTTAAGTTCCCTTCCAAACCAGGCCATTCTGTGGTTCTATGAATCCATGATTTCACAGCTTTAACCACTTGTCCATCTTTACAAAAAATAGAAGGATGAAGGGAACAAGGTGCCTCTACCAGCAAACTCCATTAACTCTACTGCTGATGCAAAGATAGATTAGTGGTAGAAAAAAACTAATATATCCCTCTGTGTAAGTGGGAGTGCCACAGTTTTGCACTGTCTTTTCTTCTTGGAAGAGAGACTTTCTCCAGAATTTCTGTGAATAAATCAGTATATTTCTATCATAACTCTTCTTAGTTTGAGTTGCTCAGTCTCTTATTCTTGGTTTTATTTAAAAAAAAAAAAAAATTGCCAAAGTGGACCCATCCAGCTGTGTGCAAGGCTTGTTTGCCTTTGTGCATTTTAGCTTTTAATTTTCTAATCTGTATTCCTGCTGCAGCAGAAATCCAGAGATCCAAGCAGGCTACAGCAAAGCCTGGCAAAGTACGAGTGTTAATTCCCTAGGGAGCTGTCAAATTGAGCTCTGTTGTTGAGGAAGGGCCAGAGATACAATCATTCTCACTGCACAATTTTGGTTTTTTTTAAGTTTCCACCAACTCTACAGCATTCACAGTCATTCCCATGATATTAGTGTTTGATGTATGGAAAAAGAGCCAGGCTTTGAAAGGAATGGGATTAAAGTATCAGGGGAAAAAATCGGTTGCTGTATATTTTGGCTCGTAGTGATACAGAAAACCTTCGACATCCTGGCAGTTTTATGATGTTTATTTTTATATTTTTACAACGTGGGGATATTTTTTCGATTATGAAGATATTCTGTGTGGCATTTAACACATTGTGTCTTTTAAGGAGAAGTGGAGTTTTTTTTTGTTTTTTTTTTTTTTTTTGTTTGTTTGTTTGTTTTTTTTTGGTTTTTTGGGGGTTTTTTTTGTTTTTGTTTTTTTTTTTTCTGATTTCCATTTCTTATTCATCAGTATATTAATGAATAACTCCTACAAATTAACATTGTTTTTGATGAGACAAGATTCTTTTTGGACATTTTTCAGTCGTATTTATATAGCAGCCTTCAACTACTTCCAGCATCTCTGCTGTAGATTAGGAAATGGAAGTGAGGACCAGGATGGGTCATGTTACTGTGAAGCTTGATGAAACTTGCATGTTTCATTTAATAAATAACATAAATAGTGCAAAAGGCTCCAGAAATATTCGAATTTTATGAGAATATTTAGTGGTTTTAATGCCAGAAATATGAAACTTAAAAATGTTATAAAGTATTTTGCAGTGTTGTGAGTTTTCCATAATTTCATTAAGAATTTGTTGCTGTGGGATGGTAACTACATATTTTTGCTACTCATTTGTTCTTTTTTCCTCCCCAAAAAAGTCACAGCTGGCAGGTGATATTGTTTAAAACCATTTTTTTTTCTCTAGAGACAATGTCTTTTCATGTTGCAATAAAACAGGATGATATTTAGACTTTTTCAGATTTCTCTTTTCCCCCAATAATTTTAAACCAATGAAGATGATTTTGTGTGAAGGGAAACAATTTTTCATTGAACCCTGACAGCCGCTGGCTTGACAAATGATTACTCAAAATTCCAGACATCCCAGATGTGGCAAGTTAAGGAATGTGTCTGATGTTTTCCAAATAGACTTGTTTGTCTCTGAAAATAAATCATAGTAGATTAGGCTAGGAGCACATTTATCAGGAACTTCAAAGCTGAGCCATAAGAGTCTTGCTCTGTTTGTTGTTTTTTTTGGTTTTTTTCCCAGGTGAAGGGCCTGGAATGTCAAGGAGACAAAATTTTCCTTTCTATCCACATATCCTCCTTTGATACTTCAAAATGAACAAACTGTAAATAATATCCATAAATAAGCAAGTATGTAAATTTTTAAGTAACTAACACCTTTGACTTCCACAGGAACTCTTCTGGAAGATAATTAGGGATGTTTAATGTGCACAGTTATTCCTTTCCATATTTTGCAAGCAGTGCATAGACTTGGAAAATACTCACCAAGAAAACTAAAATTCCTTGCAATAGTAAATTAATCAAGTGGACACAAAACATTTACTGTGGCTTTTTCCTCTAATTTGATTTTTCTTCCACTCTTTTATCTTGCATCTGACTCATCATTTCCCAATGACTTTTCCCCTCCTCTGCAGCCTAAGGCTGCCCTTCTGCTTTTCTGTTGAAGTTTAGTTTTTTGTGCAGAGGAGCTGTCTGGAAAGCTGATGCCTCCTTGCTTTTGTTTGGATCTGTATGAACTGATTTGTACAGGATTAGAAATATTTAAAATCAGTTGTTTCTCTGAGTTTTGCTTTTGAAAACCTGCTTTAAGTACACACAGGACAGTGGAATTCAGATTTCCATGTTCCTTACGTGTATTGTGCCAAAGCACCTCTATATTTGAAATTCCTGAGCAAATGAAAACTCTTCTATTTCTTTTCTCAGACCCCAACAATTATTACCACAGAAGAAATGAAATGACAACCACTGATAATCTGGACTTCAAGCATCACAACTACAAGGAGATGAGGCAGGTAGGCAAAGAGGCTGGTGTGTGATGGAGGGTGGATGGGTCCAGGCTTTTCAGCCCTGGGGAATCTGGATTCAACCTCTTAAAAATATTATTAAACTCTGTCTACAGTATGTTTTTAAAATATTTTCCCTGCTTTAATCTATTAGAAGAAGCAGTCCAATAAAGTCCCAAAGTCTTAATTTGTACATAAACTAACCTGAAAGAGGTGACACTAAGTGACAGAGGAAGTATTTTCATATAACATGCCACTCTTTTTCTTCCATATTTCCATATTTGAGAGGTGAATGACATGGTGGTTTCTCCTTCTAGAATTGACTCTGATTTAGCCATCAGTTTTCTCATATATTTCAGTGGGTTTGGATAATCAGAATAAACTCTAGAGTCCAATTCCATATTCACAGTTGTAAAAATCAGCAAAAAATTCACCAGAAAAAAAAAATCTGTTAGTATAAATTTAAATCTACCAGCCTTGTTAATCTTGTTCCTTTAACTTCAAACGACCAGCCTTATTCTTGGCTTTGTTATTGTTTTTAATCTTGCTTCATATCACCACAGACACAAGTGTGGGTTGTCCTGAAGAAATATTTCTGCCCACTTTCTCTTCAAATATAAAGATAATATGTTTGGACTTGACGTGTGTGATTCACTTGCTGTGTGCTGGATTTTCAGTGTATTTATACTGCATGAATCACCACTGGGTTTTATTGAGCAATTGTGTACTGAGTCACACGTTTATTTTGGTAGAGATTTCATGGCCTATATTTCTTAGCACAAAGATTAGACGAGTAGGAACTCAATTGGCATAATTACTGTCAGGAACAATAAAATAAAATGTATTTATGTTGTCATTGCAGAAAGACAGGTTGGTCAGGTTAGAAATGTCTTGGGGAAATCACCACAGCTTTAAACCAGAATGTTTCTGCACTCTTCATACAAATGGGAAATCTGTGACTGTGGTTGAGAATTGTGAATTGTGTGCTATCCCAATTTCTGTTCTCTTCTGTGTCAAACAGTTAACATTTTTAGAGCTCATTGGATTTTAATTGCTGGTGAGCAGAACATTGTGAGTTACATTGCAACAAGTATTATATTCCCAAAACTATTCTCAAAAATTCAGTGCAAAATGTAATAATAACTGCCAGAGTCAACTTCTTATTAAAAACAAACAAAGACAATAATCAAAAATATCCCCAAATATACATTATTGTCATTTTTCATAACTACTTCACCACCAACCATCTTAGAAAAATCACTTTGAAGAGATTTATTATCAACACTGAAGGAGGAGGACATGTTGTTGCTGGGCCATGTTTTGGAAGAATTACATTACATTGCAATAATCCAGTATTTGTGAGAGGGAGGGATTTTCTCAGGTAGTCAGGTAGTTTTAATAATTCTCTGGTTAGGAAGGTGAAATTTACAGCTCCAGTTTTCTCCTTGTAAAAGCATTCAATATTCTTCTTCCACTCACTGGGAACACTAGCTGTGTCTTGTGTGCAGGATTGTTTTACAGCCCAAAATATTTATTATGTGTTCACTTCTATGTATGCATTTGTATATATTCGTGTGGTACAATAAGCTGTTACATCTTTGATGTGGGTATTTGAGTACAGCCTTGTTTTTGAGACAACAAACCCAGATCATAGGTGAAATATTGTGCCATTTGTAGGAAATGGGAATAAGAAGAACAAATATTTCATATGTTCATTTTCAGCATTGCATTTCCATTATCTCCATTGCATTACATGTTACCAGAAGAGTCACAGTAAATGTTACTGCAAAGCCTCTAATGCAGGAAAAGTTCTTTCACTCAGAAAATAATCACATGTTTGCAATTAAAGAGATGATGGGGAGCTTACTGAGGCCAATACAAATATTTCCACTGTATGTATTATACTTTGAACTTGGTTCTGGCCATTTTTCTCACTATTAATGAGCATTTCCATACTTCCAACCACTTCACTAAATTGATGTTCCTGGTCTCCTGTGAGCACTGCAGCGCCAAGCACGTCAGGAAAGCTTCTGCACGTGGAAGTTTCAGAGAGTCTGGAGTTTCTCTGCTGGGTTTCAGAGGCAGCTCTGAGACAACAGCCTCACATTCCCTATTTCTCAGCTTGTGGAGCTGCATGGATGCAGGGAAAAATCAGCCAGCTCAGTTTCCTTCAATTTGAAGAAGGTGTGAGAAGAGAAATTAGTAAACACAGGTCTAAGTCAGTAACTTATTTATACAATAAGGTTTTAGCCTTTAGCTAAAATAGATCTACTTTTATTGTAATTATCTCTACTTGCTGGCAGAGTGAAAAAATTAATATTTCTATTGGAGAAAATGTGGCAACCTGCAAAATAAATGCATTTCTGTGCACTGACACCCTGGGCCACCTCAAGTGACTTACCTATAGTACCTCACAGAGTGTGGTTGTTTCAATTACTCTCCATTATTTTAATTACTCTCCGTGGCATAATGTTTTAAAAATGAGATAGCAGAGCTATAAATTAATGAACTAAACATAAAGCTTTTAGAGCTTAGAAGTAAACAGAGAAACAAATGAAGAGTTTGTGCCACATCCAATTTAGAATGAACCAATTCATAGTGGATCTATTTTGATGCTGCATTGTCTAAATATGTTCTTTTTTTTTTTTTTTTTTTTTTTTTTTTTTTTTTTTTTTTTTTGTTGGCAGTTGATGAAAACTGTGAATAAAATGTGCCCAAATATCACAAGAATTTACAATATTGGAAAAAGCAACCAAGGACTGAAGCTGTACGCTGTCGAGATTTCTGACAACCCAGGAGAACACGAAGTTGGTTAGGATTTTAATCTTAACTAAATCTGTTGTAAGGGTGTTGGGATTTGGCTTTTTTCCCCCTCATCTTTCTCTGTATCTGCACTAATTATCACTGATGGAATTATATTCATGGCAGCAAAGATTTCAAATGTATGTGGGAGGAAACACAGCGCTAATTTCTAAATTGGGAAGAGGAGGGTGAACACAAATAGAGGACATTTTGAATGTGGGATCGAATTCTTTAATGATCATTCTTTACAGTAATAAAATGAAAGTGAATTTTAATACTGGAGGATGAATTTTAGTAGTGGGATTGATGTAGCTATGGATAGAAATGTACCTTTTTTATGTGGGGTGAATGCATTGCAAGCAGGGACATGTCAAATCTCCAATTGATTTTTTACTCATGAGGTCCGAGGTTCAATTTCCTACCATGACATAATTCTTCAGCATAGAAACTCGTTCAGTCTTTGGTCCTTCTCACTGTGATAGTGCCTGGGACAACTGCTGGAATAAAGGAATTTTGTGCTTTGCTCTATCTGTGAAGATATCCCTTATAATGTGTTTAGATTGGTTGTTAGGAAAATTCTTTTCTGGCTAAGTATTTTTCGTGTGACTTTTAGACCTTCAAAACTGTTAAAATCTATCTCTAACAAGCTGAAGTTGTGAGTATAATTATAGATTGGTTTAATCAAAAATGGAGTTTAGAGGTTTTACACAGTGACTTTAGATATCATTAATACATAAGGCTGTTCTAAAATAGCAAGAGAAAGCAATTTATTTCTCCAAAGAGATATTTTCACCTCTCATCTGTGCAGCTGAGACATTTCTCCAACTCTCCTTAAGTGAAATGTTGCTGATTGACATCCATGCCTTTTGATACAGATTTGATTTGCTGCTCTGACTACAGCTCTGCTCCATGGTTTATTTTTTCCCCCAGGGGAGCCGGAATTCCACTACATTGCAGGAGCTCATGGGAATGAAGTGCTTGGACGAGAGCTAATCCTTCTGCTAATGCAGTTCATGTGCCAGGAATACCTGGCTGGGAACCCACGCATTGTGCACCTCATCCAGGACACAAGAATCCACCTGCTGCCCTCAGTGAACCCTGATGGATATGACAAGGCCTACAAAGCGGTAATTAGGGTTATGAACACACAAAGGAATTCTTTTCTTTCCAGGAGATGAATCAAAAATGCTCCTCTGGTCATTATTTTCTTCAAAGATCACATTTTACAGGTGACCGAAATTTAAAAATTAAAAGATGGGCTCATCAAAGTAAGCGCAAACCATCTTGGGAAAAAGCTGAAAGAAATGGTATTTGATGTGATGTTGGCTAACAGGAAAATGTACATGGAAAGGAGGGTCACAAAGTCTGCCAGAACAAACCATCCCAAGGTGTACAGAGCCATGGGAACACCATTATGGAAAATGGAAAATTCATGCAGTCTGTTTCTCACGAGAAACCAGGCTCAGCACGTGAAAATTTGCATTCCTCTGCAGCTGAAATATAATAGTGTGCCTTTAAGGAGTGCACAATGTGTTGGGCATCGTAATAATTCAGTCTGGATGAAGACAGACAACCAGGAAAAATTGTAGGGGCTGGTCAAATGCACTGGAAAATCTTCCAGAGCAGTCTGCAGAAGACTGGAACAAGAAAGTCAAAATCATAGTCATGGGAGGAAATGTGTGCTGTCTCCATTGGGTAATATATTTTGGCTGAAGTAAATTTTCATTGGTTTTCCTTCACCTCATTCAACATTTCATACCATTTTTTTAAAGTGCCAATTATTTAATTCAGTTAATTAAATAATTAATCTTCCATTTCTCCATTACCTCTGGCATATTCCCAAACATTCTGCAGGGACTCACAGTTTGTCATATTCATGTCGTATTCAAATGAGCATTAATTTTTGTTTTCTTTTTCTGCTTTTTTAATCTAAGGGTTCAGAACTGGGGGGCTGGTCTTTAGGACGATGGACTCAAGATGGCATTGACATCAACAATAACTTCCCTGACTTAAACTCTCTGCTCTGGGAGTCAGAAGATCAGAAGAAGAGTAAAAGAAAAGTTCCTAACCATCACATCCCAATCCCTGACTGGTACCTGTCTGAAAATGCCACTGTGAGTAAGGCCAGGAAAAGGGACATAAAGGCTGGGATGTCCTGAGAGAGTGAGATTTGCATTTCTCAAGAAATCAATAACCTGGGAGTGAAGTTCCACACCTGATCTAAGTCAATAATTCCCTTTATGTCAGTGGAAATAAAGATGCACCACAAAAGGACCATTCCCTCCCCCAGAATTTGGAGGCAGGTCTTAAGGAAGAAATTGTTTCCTAGAGGATTTTCTTTTCCCTCAGCTATTGCAAGAACCTGGAGGACTCAATACCCAACTTTTAGGCAGCAAACTAGACAAGGAGAAGCACAGAACGAGCTCAGACATGTGGATCAGGCTTCTCCCGAGTTCTGTGCCATAGATGAGCTCTTTGGAAACTCACTCACAGATTTGTCCTGGGATTTTCTTGCTTGCTCTTACTTGAAATATATTCTTATCTCTAAAAACACAGCAGCAGATCAGGCAAATGCAAACCCAGTGCTGTGGCTTATGTTAAAGTCATTTATTGGATTGTAGTGCCAGAAATTTAACTTATTTTGGCCTGACCTTTTAAATATAATGGCAGCTATTAATAGCAGCCTCACTGTGGCAGATTTAGTAATTCAAAATCACACAATCATGGAATAGTTACAGTTTAAAGAGGCCTCTGGAGATCAGCCCAACCCCCTGCCAAGGCAGGGTCACCTGCATTAGCTGCACAGGAACACATCCAGGTGGGTTTGGAATGTTTCCAGAGAGTGAGACTCCATTACCTCCGTGTGCAGCTGTCCTGGTGTTCTGCCACCCTCATGGAAAAGTTTTTCCTCATGTTGAGGTGAAACTTCCTGTGTTTTAATTTATGGCCATTATTTCTATGTTTAAAATCCCTTATTTTGGAAACAAAAAAAGGAGGAGCAGTGTCACCATCTGACACCTCTGTTAGTTCCTGCTTTTGGCCTCACTCAACATAGATGTTCCTATTCCATAAATTACTGACATGAAGCTTTTGTTAATTCTTGAGGGATGCCTCTGACCTCTCAAGGATGGCTGACAAGCACCATAATTTAAAAAAGGCCTTCTTCTTACCTGCATCCCTTCTGCTGGCTCCTCATGCTCAGGAACTCCTGAGCCTGGTCTCCCTTTGAAACAGAGAAATAAAGCTATGTATGTATTGTAGTAGGATCCACAAGGGATAATTTTAGTTGTTTGTCTTTAAGGCATTTTCAGCATATGTGGCAAAAGCTGATAGGCTAAGAAATGCTTATAATGTATTATAATTAGGAAATACTTGGCTTCTAATTGTGATGGTGTGAATTGTAACATCTGTATTGTCTCACCCTTCACACGAGACTGAAAATGGAATAAAAGTTCTTAAAACGCCTCTCAGTTGCCCCATCTCTGGGTCAGAAAAGGGCATAATCCAACACAGATTGAACCAGACCTGTCGTTTGTGGGCCTGATATTTTCTGAGTCTGTAAGGTTTTTAGCCTGCCAGTGGCTGATTCTCTTTCCCAAGAGAAAGATTTCTTAAGAGAATTTTCATTCAAGGACGATTCATGTAAATAATCTTTCTCTAACCATAACATTTCTAAGTTCTCATAATAACCTCTCTCCCAGGGGCTGTTTCTGTTACTTAACCAATGGAGAGAGGTGTCAATTTTATGTCAATGATATGCCTTTTTAGCACAGCATGTTATAAAAAGCCTGGATGAACTGTAAATAAAGCCTTCTGAGATAAAGATACCTTTGGAACCGGGCATCTTTATTTCGTGTCCAACAGCGACAGCCGTTACGTTTTTCTCCCAGGTGGCGGTGGAGACGCGGGCAATCATCGCCTGGATGGAGAAAATCCCTTTTGTGCTGGGTGGCAACTTGCAGGGGGGAGAGCTGGTGGTGGCCTATCCCTATGACATGGTGAGATCCATGTGGAAAACCCAGGACTACACGCCCACCCCGGACGACCACGTTTTCCGCTGGCTGGCCTATTCCTACGCCTCCACGCACCGGCTGATGACGGACGCCAGGAGGAGAGCCTGCCACACTGAGGACTTCCAGAAGGAGGATGGCACCGTGAACGGAGCCTCCTGGCACACCGTGGCTGGAAGTGAGTGGTAGAAACGATGCCTGAAGATTTAGCTTTTGTGTTTTTCACGTTCTGTACTGTGTATAGTTTGTGCAGGCCCTGGTGGGGGTCGGCCTGACTGAGAAGTAGGGTTGGCAGGACTTCAGCCCTGGTAAGACAGGCCTTGGCTTCAAGCCCTGAGAAACATTTATCTAACACAGGCTGAGCCTGAGATCTCCTCCCAAGATCCTTTGGAGTTATTATGTTAAATAGCCCCAGTTCTTCTCCTCTATTGGTTACTTGTGTTTCATGTATGCTATTGTTTCTAGAATGATCCATCCCTGAGATTATATATTGTTACTTCTCCCTTGTTTCTGGTCTTTGGAGTTTGTGCCTATACTGTATTCAGCTTCTGGGCTTAATCCCTAGTTTTATCTCTCATTAAATTAATTTTTTTTGGGGGGGGCACATCGTTCCTGCTCGTTTTTCTTACTTCACAGCGTATTCACCCTGAAGTCAGGAGACTCAAAGATTTGTTGCAGCCACTCTCACTGCAACAATAACTCTGAACATCATAAAAAGTGTTACCAAGTTTTCTTCAGAGTCCCTCAGGCAAAACAATCCTTTTCCAGCCCAAGAACCAAGGGTACCTTTGCAGCTTCAGGCCCAAAAAGTGCAAGCAACAGTGAATTGAGGAGAGCAATCTGGGAGGATGGGACTTCATTACCTGAAGCTGTAATTGGGCAATTAACCCCAATATGGAAATGGACCAAAACTTTAAAAAGTGTGAAAACTCATGACTTGCTGTCTATCTTGGGTGGAGCCACAGCCAGGCTCTTGTACTGCCCAAGGTGTGTCCTTTGAAGTCCTTTTGACAAATACCTACTTTATTCCTTTAATACTGTCTAGCCTCTGTTCTAGGTAGCTTTTTCAAGGCATGAGAAACTCCAATTATTGTTACCTTGCTAATTAGGGTAAAGCCATCACTACCTGGTATATGTTGCAGCAGCAGTGGTGGTAAAATGTGAATTCTAAGAGGAATATTTCAAGATGTCATTATTGTCATTAATATGTGGTAACTGCTTCTTTTACAACCAAGTTTTCCAAAAATGCACGTGCAGAGCAATAGCTTTAAGAACTGTGCACTCAAGACAGTTTGCCAGGAAGAAACCAGCCCAGTCCAAACTCCCCCCACAAGGTGACAAGAAGAAAACTGCTGCCAAGCACCACAGCCAGTGTCACAGCTGAAGCAGTGGCTCCAGGGAGAGATTCCAGTGCCTCTCAGACAAGGAAATCCTGATTTCAGCCTCCTGCTGGCTGAACTCAGCCTCAGAGCAGCCCCCATTCACATTCACTCAGGGTTGTAATGAAATGCCATAAAAAGCTACTGTTTGCCTCCTACCCTCCTATTTCTGAAACACCTGGACTTCCTTACACTTAAATTTTGCATGGGCTCCACAGGCATTCCTGCTGCCAGGATAAATCACAGCCTGGATCAATCTCCACACACCCAAGCCTGTCAAGGAGCACAGAGGGGAAGCCATGGCCTGTGGTGTGCCCAAAATCTGGATTTCCAGGAAAGCCCAATTAAAAGCCCATTTTTAACAGCATTAGGCATGTTTGCCTCTCTGGATGTGCTCTTGGAACGAGCTGGGAATCAGACACTCTGCTGATTCATCACAGTTCTGCACAAAATCCTTGTGTTTTTCTAAGTGCATCAGTCAAACCATGTATTCCCTAGAATTAGGAAATGAGACAGGCATCTGCCACCAGTGGGCTGACAACAGGAGCAGCACTGATGGCAAACAGATGCAGGCCAGTGTCTCTGAAACCTGGGTTTGGCTGAATCTGGCTCATATTTGGACTTGCAGGTACTTCCACTGCATAAACATTTCAGGATTTCGGACATGGCTTTTAAGGCTTTTATTTTGGCCCATGTGGAGCTAGTGCTGGCCAGCCTTTAAAGGCTGCAATTGGGAATAAGCTTTTCAAGTATTTTTTCAGGAGGTTAAAAAATTTGGGGTGAATTTGGGGGAAACCTTGAACTCTTAGGTCTGACAGTACATTTCTACAAATTCTAAAGCATTCTCTGAGAGCTAACTTGACCCCTTAATTATCTAATTTATGAATTTAATTTTCCTAAGTGCTACAAGAAACATCATTATGAATCGATCCAGAAAAGATGACATTGGTCTTGTCACTAACAGCTGTCACACTGTTAATTAAAGATGGACAATATAGATGCTGAATATTACCCTGATTTCTTAGGACCAATTACATTTTGTATTTGTTTAATCTGATTTATTTCTTAATGATGTTTTAATTATGCTTTATATCCTGCTCTGTTACATTATGGTAAGACCTTGCAGAAGCTCTCCCACCCATAATTTTGTTTGGGTGGCATCTCCTCTTTGTACCATGCTAGAAACTTCCCATCCTCTCTCTCCTCATCCATCTGCTTCCTTGCAGTGGTCCTGCACAGAAACTTCTCACTGCTCACGCCATGGGAAAATTTAGATGGGGTTTTTCTAATTTCATTTCAGTCCCTAGAGAAGCATGTGCACCACAGACACTCAACACCTCCTCAAGCTTTTAAAACCCAGCCATGATATTTCCTGCTCATTATTTTGACTGCAGTGAATGCAAGTTCTTCAGCAATATTACAAATAAAGTTTCTGTACTGGGTGAACTGCACAGAGGCAAAAAAAAAGATATTGATTTAATTTTATTTCTTATGTTTTTGAGGCTGGATTTGCATGTTCAGGCAGTAGGAAAGAGTTGCTCTTGGCAACATAAAGCCATTTTCTTAAATACATGTATTAAAACTGAGCAATTACTGTGTATGGCAAAACATTTCACAGCAGATTAATCAGGATGTTATACAGTATGTGAAGGGAAAATAATTGTGACTGTTTCTCAAGTGGAGGGGAAGCACATTTATGCAGAGTAGCATATGTCACTGGTTGATGTTTAGGTTTTCCCCATCAACAAAAGTGAAAAGTTTAACATCTGTATTATATAATCCTCCTGCTCTGCTTCCAGAAGGTACTGAGGGCTCATTAAATACTTGACTACTGCTCTGTGGTAATTGGGCAGGAACAGGGGTTTTGGTTTAACTCTTCTTGGTCAGAGCACTCGCTGATTGCAACTCCTGCTAATCTTTGCCATTTAAAATAGGTAAATAATGGTCATTAACAAACATCTTTTAAAATATTTTCTTATTAGAAATGCAGGTGGAACAAGAAATGAAGCTCACAGAATTCCTTCCTCTAGTGTTCATGTTCTGTAGCTCATTATCTGTGTGAGAGTGGAGAACTAATAAGCAGAGAAAATAATGGTGAGAAACAGGAGAGAAACCTGGAGGATGGAAATACTGGAATTCTGTATGTAAAGACAGTCATCCTCAGTGCTCCAGACCTTTGCAAAGGTTACAGTGATCTCTGTAATGCAGAATTAAACTGCAGCTCCTCAGAGACTGGAGGCACTGAGCTTGATTAAGACATATTTCTGAGGGAAATCCCTATTGCCGAGCAGCAGTGCAGCTCCCAATCTCCTGCAACACAGTGAGAGGGGGAAAAGAGGCCCTTTCATTCCTTACAAACTACAGACACCATATGTAACATAAAATAATTATTGCTACCTGGATTTCTCTGGCTTTTCCATCAGTTAGATTACTCAGGGATGAGAGCAGACTGAGGAACTCTTTTACCAAGTGCTCTGATAAATCACTTTTACATAACAGCCCCTGTGAGCACATTGCTCTGTGCCCTGGCATTCAGGGTTCTGTCAGGTGGGTAAAGAGCTGCACCTCCCTGCCACCCAGCACAGACAATTCCATTTCTACCCAGGGCACTCACAAGGGAGAGCTGCTCTGTGGGCAATGCCCAGGATTAGGGATGCTTAGGGCTTTCTTAAAAACCCAAATTTTTGTCGTAGAGACCTTTCTCCTGATTGTGTCCCCCTCTTCTCCATCAACAGAATCCCAGAATGGTTTGGGTCGGAGGGGACCTTAAAGCTCGAGTTCCACCCCTGCTTGGAGGAACTTTCCTCTATCCCAGGTTGCTCCAAGCCCTGTCCAACCTGGCCTTGAGGACTCTGGTGCTTTGTTACAGAACATTTGGCATTTCTAAAAGCTCTTTGCCCTTCCAATTCTGCAGGCTAAGCCAGCTGGATGAATACCCAACTTGCGTTCATAGAAATCACATTCATTTGCATAAAAACTCAGATCTGACCAACAGATTAAAAAGAACATGAACTTGTTGCCTTTTCCCCAAATATTGACAGGCATCAACGACTTCAGCTACCTGCACACGAACTGCTTTGAGCTCTCCATCTATGTTGGCTGTGACAAATATCCCCACGAGAGCGAGCTGCCAGAGGAGTGGGAGAACAACCGCGAGTCCCTGATCGTTTTTATGGAGCAGGTACTCACCACAAGTGTGGCTCTTTTCAGACTTGAGGGATTGGGGATCCTGCTGTTTTTTCTGGCATGAACTAATTATGTGGTCATTTTGATAGACATATCACTTCAGCCAGGCCGGCTTGACTTCAGGGAATAAAATAATGAAGCTTCTGAAAATTTGATGTGGGTGCTGAGTTCGTGCTGGAATGGGCTGCTAGAAAAAGACCCCAGTGTTGTGTGTGTTGCTTCATCTGTTCTTTTTATTTGTATCTTGAATTTGATGCCTCGGGAATCCTAATAAAATTCACAAACTGATTCACAAGTTAATTCCTGACAGGCTGCTATAGGGTTAATAGTCATGTTCCACAATGTTGTGAGCCATAAAGTAAGAATATAAAAATATAATTCACTTATGGAATTAATGATTCATTGTAAGTTCCTGGGAATACTACTGTTCATTGCTGTGCAAAATTTACTTGCTTTTTTTTATTCTCTTCACAGGTCCATCGTGGTATCAAAGGTATTGTGAAGGATGTGCATGGAAAAGGAATCCCAAATGCTGTTATTTCAGTGGAAGGTGTTAACCATGACATTCGTACAGGTAATAAAAAACCCCAATTAAAAAATACAAAACATCACTGCAAAAGAACAAATTTGTGGTTTAAAAACAAACCTACTAAACCATGTTCCTGAATACCACATCCACATGGTTTTTGAATGCTAATTTTATGTATTTTTACCTCTTTACTGGCATTCTGTGTTCTTCATTTGCTGCCACTTCCCTGTGCTTTGCCACTGAGGTACAGAGTGACAGATTTGGACACATAAACTGATTTCAGGCTATGGAATATCACAGAGCTTTGTGATTTCCAAATCTTTAATGCTTGCCAAAAGAGGTGATCTGAGCCAGTAATGAATCTTGGAATATCTAACTTAGTTTATGATTAATTTCAGTGCTACTGTGTCTCCATTGTAAAAGAAAGCATTGAATGACAGATAGTTCATTAGGCAATAATGGTTCTGCCTTAAATATTTCAAAATGGGACCACTGGGAAATGACAGAGGGAACCAAAGTAATCAGCTGTTTTTTCTTGTCTTGGAAGCCTTGGCAGTGCTGAAAGTCTGCCATAAAGTGTGGGTTGTATTACTCTGTTAACAAAATTAATGTATTGCTCTGAGTTAATGCAATATGTGATTAATCTCCAGCTCTCTGTACTCTGGATTGTCATGTGGAAGAAAAAATAAAGTGCAATAAATGTGCAAGATCCCAAAATCCACCTTGTAACACTCGGGGAACCTCGCAGCTATTTACATCTTGACTTATTGCTGAGCCTCTATGGCTCAAGGCCATCTGCAGTTGTTAGTAAAAATAAAAGTACTTATTTCATTCCCTTTAATTTTTCTTTTTAATGAGACGTTTAGGCTCACACTCTGGAATCACTGTGGAGATGGGAACATAAAAGTTCTATCTTGTTTCATATTATCTAGGTAACAATACACGTCTCATTAGTCCCTGAAACTAGAGGATTTATGCCAGAGCCAAAAAGCTAAAATGACATGTATAACTCCAGAGAAAGAAGGCAAATTGTCAGGAGTCTTCTTTCATTTATACCTTTTAAAATGAAAAATGTGTCCATTTAAACCTCTGAGTTGCCTTGATGTAAAAATAGGCCAAGCAGGAGAAGAATTATGGCCACTATCTCTATTCACATAAGTTTTGTTTCAAGTGAGCTGAGCTCTGCTGTTTCACTGATACATTAACGTGGTCAGCTGCCCCATGGAGCCAGACAAAAGTTGCCTGTAAAAGCCCTCTAATAACATTTAAAGGTTTGAGAAAATTCCTTTGCTTCTTCCTGTGGACTGAAATAAAAGCACACTGGTTTGGCTTTCTCCTGGATACAATATCCCTGATGGAATGAGAGAGATGCTGACATTCAGCTAACACCATTAATGGGCTAACTGGAGGCATTGATTCCAGGAGCAAGAACTTGGTGGGAAATTATTCCATTTTCCCTCGATGCAGATGGAGCTATTGATTAAGTCTGAGTGATTCCATGTTGTTGTAGTCAGATATGGGCTGGACACTATGAGGAAACCTCTGGAAAAAAAGTTCACTTGGGTTGAACAAATGCACCTTTTCCCCCCCATGATGCCAAGGCAGCTTTGGGGGTTGCTTCCTGCACTTTGGGAGATGACAAAGTAAATATTGATGGAGAAATGTGCACTTTCTTCCTGGTGAAACCCTTCTGTGTCACAGCCAGACTTCAAAGGCAGACATTTCTGTGTGGTTTTTGAACCAAAATGTAATTAATTTCATTTTATAAAGCATCCAGGGAAATTTTTATTAATGTTTTCATAATTTTGCTGTGCTTTCAGTGTACTTTATGTACCAAACCCCGAGGATTTTGAAGAGGCATTTAGTAATATTTATTGCATTAAATATATTTATATATCAAATATTTATTTAATTAGTCTAAGCATAATTCTGGTATTAACAACTCTCCTGCCTCACTCCTGGCTGCCTGGTCCATACAGAAAAGTTGAGTTTAAGTTGTTACATGCTTTGGTTGTTCAGCACTATGGCCAAGTTTCCTGGAGAGTCTTTTGTTGGTAAAAAAAGCAATAGAAAGATTTTTATAATGAATTTAAATCAGTTCAGTTTGGTACATTTAAATGTGAAAATTTCTTTTGCACTTTTTACAATTACTTAATTGTAACTAAGGTCCGTCCTATCAAGCCCAAAGGACATTTCTCTTAATTGCAGAACTTAGGGAGTAATCTGACATATTAAATTCATAGCAGTGCTATCTTTGTCCTTTAATGCATTGTTATTTTATCTAAGCAGACATGGCAATCCTTTCCCAGCCCCAGTAGGTGGATATGGATGCAGTCTGCCTCCAGCCTGCTCCCACTGGAACCTATTATTTCAGCAAACCTATTATTTACTAAATTTATCTGTGTTTTTAATTGTGGGGGGTTTTTTTGCCATCTGTTATGAATATATTTTTTTTAACCTACTGGATTTAATCTGATTTTCAAAAAACCCCAACCTTTTAGCCTGGTATTAAATTCTGGGCACTGACAGCTGACAGAAATACTCCTGTCTGCTTGCTTCTAAATGGAAAAGAGGGAAAGTGCATCCTGCTGAAGGCTTAATACCCAGCTTTGCCATAAATTCCCAGTGGGGTGTGAATGTGTAGGTTTATTCCTGGCCCTGTGTGGGGTTGTGATGAACTGACTGTTAAATGTGTCAGAAAAATGTGGGTCAGGTTTTGCAGTCCTGGGGCTAAAGCCAGGCTGGGAGCAGGGATGTGATCACAGCCACACACGGGGGGATCCAGAGCCCTTTGCCTGCCCTGTGGTGTTGCCAGAGCATTTACAGCTGAAAATGAGCCCTTGGGGATAAATACAAGGAGTTTGGGCAGATTTATGGTTTGGCCTTTTGTTCAGCTTCCAGCAGAGCCAGGCGTGAGGGAGAGCTGAATAAAGAGCCTCTCTCAGAGCCTTTCCTAAAAACGCCCAAGTCATGAGAAACACAAAATTTGGACCTTATTATCACCCCAAATGTGATCAAATTGACTTAAAAAAACCCCTGATCATGTTGGGATGTAAGGATGCAGCTGATCAGGTACAGTTGTGGCACACTCAGAGGCTTCACTATCAGAGTAGAGTCAATATTTGTTAACACTTGCTGTTTGCAAACACATTTTTTATTTTGCTAAACCCTAAATTAAAACACTCTTTCTTTAAACAGAGTCTGACCAGCCTGATCCTTCCCCAAGTATAATATTTTTATGCAAATCATCTCCAATTTTTGCTGCACTATGTGCTGCCAGTGAGCTGAGGTTGGTGTTAGTAAGGCTGTCAGGTCTCATCAGTGCTAAAAAATCCCAACCCCTCCTCATGCAGGAGATGTTCCTTTTCTATTTTTACATGGAATTGCATATTTGAATATGTACTTTCATTCACAGGGAGTTTCTCCAGGACAGAGTGCAAAACTAATTTTGGATAATAGTTTTTCCTCTTTTTCAATTCCCAGCTAAGAATACACGGTGGTTAAAATCATATTTAAAAGAAGCCTAAAATGATCCTGATGCACATATGGGTACATAAAATGGGTATATTTGAGATCATGCATGGGGAAAAGGAAGAAACCAAAAACTCCTGATTCAATGAGGTGTTAAAATACATTTTTATGAGTAGTTTAGTTGATTACAGGAGCTTGGTTTGTGCATTTACATTTAACCAGGTGGTTTAAATGTCCTGGTGAATTTACTTTGTAGGAAAATCAGTGTAATAAACCCCAGTGTAAGGCTTTATAGAAGGGAATATTTATTTACACCTCAAAGTGAGTGAATATTATGTATTCACACACTTTTCCTAATAAGTAGCACCAAAATCTATGTCCTGGCAGTCTGGTCAGGGTGGTGTGATGTGGATATTTCACTGGAGCTCCTCTGGATCCCTCAGTTGGTTTGGGAAAGGTCGTTTCTACCTCACTGGAATCACCAGACTTTGTCTCAGGCCCTTTCCAACTGCCAAAAATCTCCACCTGGATTGGAGCCTTTTTTCATCCTTTGGAAAATATGATTGAGGTGTGTTTTTCTCTAGGGTTGGCAGGATGAAGAGGGATACTTGTGGTGGGGGCAGCCCCTTGGACACCCTCCTGGTGTGAGGATGGAGGGTTTCACCTGTGGTGTCATCTTACCCATGGCCAAGGACTTCTCCTGGGGATGGGAATTGGGCTCGATGGTCCTTGGGGTCCCTTCCAAATCAGCTTATCCCTTCTCTGTCCTCATTTAATGGACTCAGGTTGCCCCAGGAAAGGTTTAGATGCAATGTTAGGATAAAATTCTTCATGGAAAAGGTTTTCAAGAACTGGAGCAGGCTGCCCAGGAATGTGGTGGAGTCCCCATCTTTAGAAGTGTTCAAAAAATCTGTGGATATTGCACATCAGGACATGGTTTAGTGGTGAGCAATTGGTTGGATGGTTGGACTAAAGATCACAGAGATGTTCCCCAACCTCAGCAATCCTGTGACCTTATAAACACCACTCTCCTCAAGGAGAAAGGACCAAAGTCCTGAAAACCAAGATACCTTTTTTTTATTATTGATGTCCTAATGAAGGGATGGGACCACTGTTGGCTAAAGATGATTTATTACTCAGATAAACATTAGCCTCAAAGGATGTGATATGTTAGAGGAGCAAGAAGTCAGCCATAGCTCTAAGTAGTCACAAGTTTCTTTGTTACAAGGCAATATATAACATTCTGATCCAATGGAAAGCTGACACAGAGTTTATTTTGTTTTTCTGACCTATCACCTTTGCTTAATTTTGCTGCACTGCATATACTTTTACCCAATGGGCTACTACTACATGTCCACACATATTATTCTTTTATAACATCTAACTCTTAGCTTTCTCCATACAATTACATTACTGCACTATAAAACCCTTCACTGTCTCACCTAATACAGTTTCTTACTTACTTAAGGCATATTCTTACTTACAACTATAGAAACGTAGTTTGTGATTTCTCTGCTTAACGCCCGCGCGCTTTTATTTTTACATCAACCCAAGCTCCCTCCAAGGCTGCAAATCAAACCCTTCAGCACCTGTGGGAGTTTCCATCATTTCTACCATTCCATTTCCCACATTTTTGTTCCCCACCCAGGAGCTGACGGCGATTACTGGCGTCTCCTCAACCCGGGCGAGTACGTGGTGGGCGTCAAGGCCGAGGGCTACACGGCCGCCACCAAGACCTGCGAGGTGGGCTACGACATGGGGGCCACCCGCTGCGACTTCACCATCTCCAAGACCAACCTGGCCAGGATCAAGGAGATCATGAGGAAGTTTGGGAAGCAGCCCCTCAGCCTGTCGGCGCGCCGGCTGCGGCAGCGGGCGCGGCGGTGGCAGCGGCGGTAGAGCTTGGCCCCCGCGGCTCTGCTTCTCCCAGCCTGGCTGTAGTCGTAGTGAGAGTTACATAGCCCATCTTCTTCATGCCTTTTTCCCTGCACGAGGCCTTTCTGTTTGTGGAGCTGGATGGATGCTGGGGGTGGGGGAGGTTTCTCATTTTTTTGGTGGGGGGAAAAGAATAAAAACAATCGGAGATGAAGTTCGAGTGGAACCAAAAGGAGCCCCCGGTTGAGGGTAGAGACAGGGAAGGTGGAGGAAGGTGTTTTGAGTTGAATGTTTTTGCTTGTTGGGTTGTTTAATCCTTTGTCAATCTGCTTTCTTTAAAAATGGAAAAGAAAGGATAAAAAGCAACGGCGGCAAAAAAGAGATGCTTGTAAAGGAGGAGTGTTCTGAATGAATACTGAAAAATGGATCTAAAGTGTAAAATTGGTATATTTTTGCAACTCAGAAAAGTTTTGACACTCTTTATGCTTTATTCTTATATGGGAGGAAAAGCTGAGTGGTCACAACTCCTGTTTAATGTGATTAAAACTTGTGTCAAAATTCCTCTCTTTCTCTGAAAGTTCCCCTTTTGATAAGCACTATATTTCAGGAAAAAAAGCCTGCAGTGGATAACCCACCTTTGCTTTCCTGCTTGAGTTGTTTAGATTTAAGGATGCTTTGTGCTGCCAGAGTTTAATGCCAGGAGTGTTTTCTCTTCTGGCCTTTTAAGGCTGCAATTTTACTCCATGAGCTAAACCTGGTTAAAAGGTGTAATAAAATAAAAAGGTTTTGGGATCAGGACCACTCCAGCACTGTGGCGTGGCAGTTCTTCCCTGATGTAGGAGAAGGACCTGAACAAAGCTTTTCCTGAGGATACAGCCAGTTGTGTCATCTATGAGAGGAGAGGCTTAGTCTCTGAGAGGTGCTTAATTCACAAATCCACTGATAACCATATTTTTTTCTTAATTTTTGGCCTGACTTGAAGTGCCTTTTGTGCTCCTGCACATCTCACGCCGCTGTCTTCTGTGACAGGCAAGGGGTTCTGTGTTCCTCTGCAGGCCTGCTCATCTTGCTGCTGCTTTTCTGGCCTTATGCTTCTTTGGGAGCAGGATTTGTGCTTTATTGTTGGCTTTTGAGTAATGCAATTGTACTGCAGGACAGGATTGAGGTTCAGGAAAGATGCAGAGCTCGTCTAGGAAAGAATCAGCATTGTGGCAAAGTGCCAGCTGATGAAAATACAACTCTGCTCCATTAGCTTCAATGTTATGACCTAAATTATACCTAAAAAACAGAGTCAGCTGCACAATTTTAGCCAGTCTGTGGCTAAATAAACATCTCTCAACACGTTTGGTAGCAGACTGCAGCATACTCTTCCAAATACAATTCTGTTTTAAACATTTTGATTGCTATTTACAGTTTTTGCCAGTTTGGTAGGATTCTTGGAAAAGATGTTCAGCAAAATATCATTGAAACTGAGGAAAAAATAAAGCATGAGCAGAAAAGTTATTGTAAAAATACCATGTGCCATCTGTATTAATTATTTTTTATTGTCAAGGAATGTAGGGAACACATAAAAGATTGCAGAATGAAAAACATAATCATGAGCCCTTGCATAGTAAATAATCATATTCTTAAATTTCCTTAGGCAATTTCAGCCCATGCTTGTTCTGCAGACACCATTAAATAACAGCAAAAGCTCCAATAAAACAGAAGAGTGCACTTTTAGTTCTCTGTGACTGAAATTATGGAACACCTCCAAGTCAGTATCACTTCAATTAGGTAATAGAAGGGAACAACTCATCCGACCATTCCATCATGTGGAATTACATTTTTACTAATTTCACCCTCTTTACCACCCTGACAGCATTCTGTATGCCATATATATTTTTGTATAGCAAATGTTACTGCAGTTTGTCAAGAAGGGATATTTTTTTTTTCCTCGAGAGGTGAGAAGGGGTTAATGATGTCTTTGTGCAGGTAACAAAGCAAAATAATTGTGGAATGTGGAGTAATGACAGCAGACAATTTGTTTGCAGTTGAATTGGATTTGCATATGTAGATTTTATGACCATCATGAGGGATCAAGAGCACTTGATATTTTTTGGGTTATGGATGGAGTTTTTTTGGGTGGATTCTCTCTGGAGTCCTACAAAGGCATCTGGCAAAAGTGGAGCAAAGGGTGGTTGGAATGCACTGGCAAAAGTGGAGCAAAATAGCCAAATTTAACTGGGGTTGAAGGTGGAAACCACTGTTTTAGTGTTGGCAGGTGGGTCCTTGCTACCTTGAGATAATGGTGTGAGAGTTTAACTTTACAAACCTTGAGGTTCCTGTGCTTTGTTCTCAGAACTGCGATTCTTTCTATGAGAAATTATTTTTTCATTTGATAACCAGAAATGGATCTGATGGGGAATTCTTGGACATCTGCTAGCTAAGGATGGACTGTGATTGCTGAAGGCCTCAGGTGCTGGGGACAGTGGCTTTGGTGTTCTTTCCTGACTGTCACTAGTGCTTACACGAGTTTGGGCACAGCAGAACTGGGACTAATGCAGGTGACCTTACTCCATTTTAGTCCAGGCATTCCTAAATAAATGGCCTAATAGCTGTCAAGTGGACTTGTCTGTGCAGTTATTTTCTTATTGTCCAGCACTGGAAAACACTCCAGGCTCCAAGGAATTTTACCAGGAATATCAGATGTATGAATATCTGGTGGTGAGATGTTTATGCCTGCCCTGGATGTAATGATACCAAACTGATGTGTGCCCTATTTACTGCTGTAGTTATGCACTTGGGAGTTGAAATGTTCCTTTCCTTTGAAATACACAACACCATTATTTAACCTTCAGACACATCCAAACCACAAACTAGTAAATCTGGATACCAATGTTTTCTATTTATCTGCCTTTTCCACCTCTTTAGAACAGGTAAATTTTTTTCTAAAGTCTGTGCTTTAAATCGCTTTTCCTTTCAGTGTTGTAGAACAGACAACCCTGCAGAGATGCCAAGGAATAAAACTTGAGGGTGGATTCAGCCCTTTTGTAATTACAGATCCATTTGAACAGTTGTAGCAGCTCTTTTATGTGAGAACTTTGCTAAATCTTGATCATCCCTGATATGAAAGAGGAAAATACAATCCCTTCCAAGTAATAAGAAATTCAGCTGCACAACCTCACCCACACAGGAAAGGTTAAACAAATGAAAGGTTAAAACAGGAGGTACTCCACTCTGCTTGATAATACCAACCATCAGTCATCTGTTCCCATGCAGAGCCCTAACAATCATAAAACACAGTGGGAGCTGCCTGGCTTCTCCTTAACTGTCCCTGTCAGGTTATCCAGCTGTTCATTTTTATTGGTTTAATTATCATCTGGGTTTTTCTCCTCCAGCCTGATAACTACAAGTGCAGTAACCTCTCAAAGACAGCTCTCAGTACCTGCAAATCCCAGACTGGGTTGGGTTGGAAGGATCTTAAAATTCACCTCATTCCAGTCCTGCCATGGGCAGGGACACCTTCCACTGTCCCAGGGTGATCCAAGCCCTGTCCAACCTGGCCTTGGACACTGCCAGGGATGGGTGAATGAGGTTGGGAATCTACAGACACAATATCTGCTTACCCACATTAGTATAAATGCAATGTCATTTGGTAATCTCTTATCCAAGTTTAATTTGCTGGGAGCAGAAGAGTTTTAGGAATATCCGAGTGTGGCTTTTGCCAGGAGTTTGAGCTCTGGGTGGGCAAAAGACTGATGAAAATGAATGTGAATGAAATCATTGTATATGCCAGTTAGGAAATGCATTTTTTTTCATTGGATATTTTAAACCTGTCACATATTTTCAACTGCTGTCACCATCTACCTTCCCTTCTCTTGTCCATGTACAGTTGTGGGTTTCTTCCTCTAACTTCAGCTCATTATTTTCACGGAATTTGGGTCATCTCCCCAAAGTGTGGATTTCAGCAGTGAGTGGCAGTGATCCAGCCAGATTTCCTTGTCTCTTTTATCACACTGTGACAGGTGCTTCACCTTTATGAGAAACACCAAAACAGAGATGAACTTGAAACAGAACACAAGTGGATTCACACCAGTGCCTTCCACTTCATGCTCTACTCCTTGGGCAAATAAAGGATATTTTTACACATTTCACGAATTTCAGAGGGAACGTATTGACTCAACAATTTTTGGTGCAATATTTCAACTTAGTATGCAAGGGTATTTTCATCAGTTAAAAATGACAATAAATGGATTTTTTTGACAGCTTGTGAACAAACTCCAGGCAGTGAACACAAAGGTGCTTTACAGGTGCATGTTTTTGATACTTAAATCTGCCTTTTCAGGCGTTTGAGTGCCTTTGTTCACCTGCTGAGGTGTCGCACTCAGAGATGTTAAATCCACCTTCCCCTTGCTGGTCTTTGGTGATTTCCACAGGCTGGATTAACCAATATCCCACAGTTTTCTGCTCTTTACTGAACTGATCTTCAGACCAGACCCCTTTCAAGCACTTGCCTCTCCCAGGGGAAGGTCCCTGCAGCATGGCTGGAGTGCCAGCATCCCACCTGGAGAGAACACCTGGATTTTCACATCACAGCAGCACTTTTGAAACTGTTTTTGTCCCACCAAAACATTACAAAAGAGCATTTCCCTGTGTATTCTGAAATACTGGTGGTGTTTAGAGAAAACAGTAACAATTCCCACCTATTATGATGCTAAGTAATCTCAACCACCTGATAGTTTAATTATTCTGGTCATTAACGCTCTCCCTTAATTTGCAGCAGCTGCTTTCTAAAATTCAATACATCACTTATGTCAACAGCACAGTCATTCTTATTAACTCTGCTGTTCCAAAAGCAACAAAAAAGAACATTCAGGGTAAACTGTCATTTAACGATTAAATATTCATCCAGCCTTATTGTCAGCAAGCAAAAATATGAAAAATGGAATTACTTTTTGTGGTTTAGATGGGACAGAAATTCAATACCTGGCTTAATAAGGAGCAATGGCAGCACAATCTCACTTAACCCAACCAAGGGGATTTAAATCTGAGGTTTTACCACAAGGATCTGGGTCTGGTTCCATGGCCTCATGTAAGAAATGTTAAAATCATATTGCTATTTATTACAGTTTTGTGAGCCCTGGAACTCACATGGGAATGGACACATTAATTTGGGTTGGCCAAGCTCTGGTTCAGCTCAGGGAGCAGCTCCTGACTCCAAGGCTGTCCTCAAGCAGAACAGGTGAATTTACAGAATAACTGGGAGAGGAGTGGGAAGTGAAGGGAAGAACAGATTCTGTTTCTATGATCTACCCTGTTATTATTTTTCTATATTTGGTTAATGAAGGGCAGCTGGAGCCACTGTAATGAACATAATGATTTCTGGGAACATTCAAACCCCAATGATTGCACTGAAGGACCAAGACCATCCATCAACAGCTCCACCAGAGAGACAGAAGCTGTTAAATCTCCTTATTCAGTTCAATTCTAAATGGCTTTGCTACTGTTGGCTGCTATATGACCATTTTTAAATAGTAAAACAAATTCTTTGAGTATTAGAACTTTGAGAGTTGTTCTTCAGAGATATTTATCTGCTTTTACTTGCACACTTTCTGTGACTTTTGCCCTGAAAAGGTCATCAAGGACCAGTTTGATGAGTCTGTAAATTTGGCTACTGATGGTCCTGATACCAACAGCACCCTCAGTCAATGCACCCCCAGAACTGTGTGCAGAATGTGCCTGATTTGGAGAAAATCCAGCATTTTAAAATTGGTTTCTCACTAATGAAAGTGCCCATAGAAATTAATTGCTGATTTCCATCTCAGCTTCAGAAGTAATGTATCCTTCCTAAAGCAGCACGAGTCTCCAGAGGGTGCTTTTCAGATTATCACAGTCTTTAGATGTATTATTAAGACCTTGACTGCTGCATGATTGATTTAATAGAAATGTAAGTCAATACAGATCTCATCCTTGTCTTCTGCAGGGAACTTGGTAGATTTTTGGGAAATGAGACCAGAAAAAGTGTGAGATTGGGGTGGGAGAAACAGAACCTCTATTACAGAGGGGAAACTGAAGGATGGAAAAGAACATTTCAGTTGAAATCTTCTACTCCCATATTTTTCCTGAATAAATTTGCTTTTTCCTGAATTTTCAAAAAGTCCTTGTTCCTGAAGCAGCCACTGAGGTGACAACAAAGGACATCACGAGTGGTGGCAGCTCAAGATTGCCAGCCCAAGCCAGAGACTGCAGAAGCAGATGGTGGCAAATTATATTTCAGCAAACACTGATAATGAGTTTATCATAGAACAGAAAATTACTCTGAAATTTGGGATCTGGCAGAAAGCTGAGTGGGTATTTTTCACACCAAAGGACCTGGAAGCTGATAAAAGCCCAGGGTAGGAAATGGGATGGTCAGAGCAGCATTCCTTCTGAGTTTGTAATTTGACAATCAACTGTTGATTGAAATGTTGAGGATGTTGAAATCACCCATTTCCAATTTAAAATAAAATAAATGCCTGTTATTAGGAAGAGAAATATAAATGATGGAGGGGGAGGAAGGAGCAAATCAGGGTGTTAAAAATGAAGTAGAAATGAATCTCTGTGACCCACAGCAGCAGTGGGGTGTGTGTTTGTGTGGGCACACAAGAAATGAGGAGGGCAGGCAGCCCTCAGGGGGCACCAGCACTGCAGAGCTGCCAATTGTTCCACATTAGAAACCCCAAATTGTACAAATGCAGCCTTAATATAGTAACAATCAGAGCAGAGTGTGGGAGTCCCCAGTGTTTATCAGCTTCCCTGAGTGCATCTCCTCGAATTTCAGTGAGCCTAAGAATTCAGGGTGTGAAATAGTGCTTATAACATCCCTCCCAGCATCCAAAAAGAAAAGCAAAAGAAGGAAAAAGAAAACAAGCAAAACAAAAGCCCCACCCTGCTGATGAATCCCCAGAGTCTCCTGTGACTTGTGTATCTCAAAATGCTACCTTGAGATATTTGGGAATTTGGCCACAGTTCATTGTGAAGAGACTTTAGATAAAAAACAACAGATTCTCATCTGCTGAAACCACCCAAAACCTGCTGATGCCACGATAAAACTGCCCAGCCCCTTTGTTACTGCATTTGAGAGACTTCCTTCTCAGTATCACAAAGCTTCCAAGAGTTAATCTTTATCTGATTCCCACTGGGAAAGTAGGAGGATTTTCTGCATCAAAGTTCATCACCCATCCATCCACACCTGGATGTTTGTAAAGGTCCAGCACATCGTGGGTGCTACTGAAAACAAACTACTAATAAAAATGTAATTTGAGCTACTTTCTTAAATTTATAGAGCCTTTCATGTAATAGAATTGTTCAGGCTGGAAAAGCCCTCTAAGATCTCTGAGTCCAACCATTCCTCCTGCCAAGGCCACATCCCCAGGTGCCACATCCACAGGGCTTTTAAACCCCTCCAGGGATGGGGACTCCACCACTGCCCTGAGCAGACAACCCTTTCTAGAAAGAAATTTTCCCAAATATCCACCCTGAGCCTCCCCTGGGCCAGCCTGAGGCCGTTCCCTCTCCTCCTGTCCCTGTTCCCTGGGAGCAGATCCCAAATCCCCCCTGGCTGTCCCCTCCTGGCAGGAGCTGTGCAGAGCCACAAGGGCCCCCCTGAGCCTCCTTTGCTCCAGGCTCAGCCCTTTCCCAGCTCTCTCAGCCTCTCCTGGGGATCCAGCCCCTTCCCAGCTCCCTCAGCCTCTCCTGGGCCTCCAGACCCTTCCCAGCTCCGTTCCCTGCCCTGGACACGCTCCAGCCCCTCCACATCCCTCTTGTCATGAAGGACTCAGAACTGGACACAGGATTTGAGGTCCCTCAGCAGTGCCAGGCATTTCCCTGATCCTGTGGCCACAGCAGGGACAATAAATACATTTTTTAATGGCTTAACCCCTCAGTGCTCTGTGCAGAGAGCCACTGGTGAGCACTGAGGCTGCTCCTGGGGCTCTGCTGCTGAAGGAGGCTCTGTGCACACATGAATTAATGATGATAACAACTCTGATAACCTCCTGAAGATCAGGCATTGCCACCAGCCAAGGTGCTCCCTGCAAAGTGCCCCGTGGCATTTCAGCCACCATTTGTCACACCAGCTCCCTCTAAACCTGTGCCCCTCTGCCCAAAACACCTGAAATACCTTCAGTGACTCAGCAGCTCTGTAACCCTTCAGACAGGCAGGGGGGGAATTTGTAAGCAAACAGACCTAAATTCAATCAGCTGCTCACAACAAATGATTTCAACATCTCTGTGTGTGCAGTTAAAGCAGATCATCTTAATGTGAAAATGATGGCAAGCATGGAATCACTTTAATGGGATGATTAAGAGCTGTGGGCTCCTGGGGAAAGCAGTGCAGCAGCGTGTGCACCTGCATCCATTAAAAGGAGCAAAATATAGGGAATAACAAGCTGGAACTTGCCAGCCCATCTGTGGGGCATGGGAAGAGCTGGTGGGACCTGTGGTGGAGAGGGAAAAGAGAAAATACAGTGTAAGACAGCCTGGGGTGGGGTAATGAAACCCACATGGGGCCACGCTGGGTGTTTGATTCCCTCCTGAAAACTGATGGAGATTTTGGAACGCACATGGAATCTGGGTTATGGAGGAAGAAAAAGTAAAATTATAAAGGCACAGGTAGTATCTGTGTCACCTAATCAATTCAATCTACTCTGCTCATTTTTAGCATAACAAGAATATGCCTCAGTCCCTGGAAGAAGTCTGTGCTGGCCAAAAAGTAGAGAAGAAAATATCCAAAGTAACTACAAGTTATTCTGAGATGATCTCATTGCCTATGTATATTCATTGTTTGCAGAAATATTCTTTCAGTCCTCTTGACGTGGAAGAAGTGGAAATTATAATTACAAAATAGTAATATCTTCTATAAAATTAATTGACCAATATTTAACAGGTAATAGATTTTATTGCCTTTGTAGTATTCCTTCAGATGAATATGTTTGTAAAGCCCTTGCATATTTATAGGTGCCACAAATATAGAAGTATATAAATATGAAAAAATGCATACATATATATCCCCTTCCTCTTCTTTCTTTTGCATTGCAAAGAAGGGACAAAGTATGAGGAAAAAAATATCTGTAACAAAGCAACCCAGGCTGCAATGGCTGTGTTAAGGCTGCCAAGGTCAGAGGAGAAGATGATGTTTTATGTGACAAATATCAACACTAATGTGAGTTTATTGACGAGCACAATGGCAGAGATGGTCAGGAAAGTGAGGTACAGGCCCTGCAGCACACAGAAACTGATAAAGTGATTTCTCAGCTGATAAAGGATGCTGGGATGTCCCCCCTGGACTGGGTGTATGTCCTTGAATTATCAGGCAGCACTTCTTTACATGGAACATCTACCTGCTGCTAAACACACCATTATTTAGGGAATGGTGTGAGTTCATCATCATTTACATTTTTCTTTAGATTCAGATACCATCTGCTGCTCTGTTTGCTTTTGCCTAATGTCACAGTCATAAGCATGTAATTACCATACTCCTACTCATTTTTTTTCATGTTCTTATTCATTTCAAGCTTAATTTCAGTCAGTTTTTGTCCTTAGCTTTCTTAAACCCTGCAATTATTAGAAGACAGTTAATGGGATCAACAGCAACGTTTCATGCTGCAAGGATAAATTTTGAAATGGATTAAATGAGGACAGATGACAAAACACTGAAAGCAATCTTTAGATCAGAAAGAAAACAGAAGGAAAAAGTAGCCTTGCAAAAATGAACAAATGATGGCTTTTTATGTATTAAAAGCTCTAAATCTCAGGGAATAGTGGTAAAACAAGAATTTGCAACCCTGAGAAAGTGTGCAGGCCTTCGTAAAAATTAATGGAGGAAAGTGCAACCCTGGCTCTACACTTCTGTCCAAGTTCAGAAAAAACTCAACATGGATCAACTCTGGCCCTCAGTCCTGCCAGCTTTGCTGTTTGTTTCTGGGTTATTCTGTAGCTGAGGGGGGGTTACAAAAGAGAGGGAGAGGGACATTGCACATGGGCAGCTGGTGACAGGACAAGGGGCAATGGTTTTTCACTGACACCACCCTCCCAGGGAACAATTCCTGCCCAAGATCCCATCCATCCCTGCCCTCTGGCACTGGGAGCCATTCCCTGTGTCCTGTCCCTCCATCCCTTGTCCCCAGCCCTCTCCAGCTCTCCCGGAGCCCCTTTAGACCCTGGCAGGGGTTCTGAGCTCTCCCTGGAGCCTTCTCCTCTCCAGGTGAGCATCCCCAGGTATCCCAGCCTGTCCCAGGGCAGAGGGGCTCCATCCCTCTGATCAAAACATTTCCATGATGTTTGCACAGCATATTCCAGCACACCCATTGGAAAAGGATCTGTGCAACCACACAAGGGGATGGAATATCAGTTTAGTTCATCTGCTTGTCATCAAATGTCCCAGAAGCCACCAAATTGCTCTCAGCCTTTTCCTCTCAGAGGCCTCTTGGCCTCTGGAGGTGCTCCCTGCAAAGTGCCCCGTGGCATTTCAGCCACCATTTGTCACACCAGCTCCCTCTAAACCTGTGCCCCTCTGCCCAAAACACCTGAAATATCTTCAGTGACTCAGCAGCTCTGTAACCCTTCAGACAGGCAGGGGGGAATTTGTAAGCAAACAGACCTAAATTCAGATTTGCTAAGATTTGCTGTGCTCCTCCAGGGACCCGTTCTTCATTTTGTCCTGGGGCTCCTGCAGCTCTGGCTGGGCTCCTTTTCTACACTGAAGGTGCTATTAAATACAAAGGATTCAGGTAAATATTTTCATTGTTTGAGGTGCCTTGTCATACTGGGAATGTGCCCACTCTCTTGCTGGCATTGCAGCTGCTTTCCCCCCAAAGCCAAGCCAGCAGAAGGCTTTTAACTTGGTTCTAGTGTGATAGTGGCAAAAGAAAAAAGTTATGCAATGATATGGATGGCAAGTCCTTTGAAACTACACTTCCTTGCATTTTCCAGGGTAATTATGCTGTCTTTGCTAAATCTCCAGGCGAAACTTTCCAGGAATTAATATTCCTTTGCATTTGCCTTTGTACTGTGGAAGACAATATTTAGGGATGGAAAAAAAAAAAAAAAAAAAAAAAAAAAAAAAAAAAGCTGTAATGGAGACCAGAGCAAAATAAAGCCTCCCACAGATTCAGAGAGAGAGAACAGCATCCCAGAATCTCTCACGTGGTGTTAGCAGCTTCCCTTTGTTTGTTTGAGCCTGGAGCCCAGGATGGAGCTGGGATCCTGGGAAATGCCTTTCCCCCCCACCCCCGGTGTGAGAACACGATTGTTGTGCTGAGGTTTGGCACAGCCAGCTTCTCCTTTCAAAGATAACAGTGAAATATTTTCATCTGGAGCCCGATTTTGTGCCTTGCTCTCGGTACAAATTAAAGGTGGCTGCAGGCTGAATGTGAATAAATGATTTACCTCACCCAGCCCTGCCAGCCTTTGTGAGAGCAGGGTGTTAAATGTGGGGAGACTCCTGCTAATGTGTGCCTGGCAGGGAGGTGGGGCATGCACAGAGAAAGGTGGGGAGAATAGTTATTTAAAATAATGGAGGGAAGTGGGAATAAAAGATGCAGAGCAGAGTAATGGTGTTGGTTAAATCAGAAATTATTTGATGTCTGAGAATTTTCAGCTCTTCTGGGATCTCTTCTGCTTTTCTGCAGTGGAGATTTAACACCTGTATGGGAAGCAAAAGAGCCCTTAAGAGGCCTAATGTGTGCACTGCAGTAGAATTTAGTCTTCAGCTCAAATCTCTGTCTGGAGATCACAGGGAGAAGACTGGGAATGCTGCTGATTCCCATGGCAGGGGTGTGGAATGAAAAAAACCTTTAAGGTCTACTCCAATCCAAACTGTTCTGTGATTCTATGCTGTTAATAAAATTCATTATTAATTATTCAAGTATTAGTGATTAATCCCTGTAAATCAGGCAAACCCATTTGGGGGCCAAGAATTTGGACTTTGCATGGGCAATGAAAGACTCTGCTCTGTGAGGACCTGAAGTTCTGCCCCGTGCAGGGTTTGCCACTTGGGTGGTGTTGAGGAAGAGTCTTTGACTCCCAGACTTTTCTGTGGGAACTCTGAATGGGAGAGGATGTTCAGGGAGAAGGAAAAGGGAACCCCTCGGCCTTGGTTTCACACCAACCCTGAAACCTGCCCAAGATGTCAGGGAATAACTAAACTTAGGTAGAATCACCTGTACTAAGGCTAAACACATTCAAGACTGGATATAAGCATCCTGTATTCAGATTCTCCAGTTATTCCACTTGTGTTGCTCATATTGGGATGAAGTAACATTCCATTGCAATGGACTTTGTAGCTGTTTTCCAAAAAAATGGGAGGGACTGACCAGGTCACATCATTGCAATGACACCACAGGCTCGACTTTTGCAACAATGAAGTGAAACAGACTTTTTAAAACATTAATTTTATATGAAAAAATAGCTCATGCCATGTCATTTCTCATAATCACATTTCATTAACAGTAAAGTTAACAAAATCACAATATACAGATTTAGTATGTATATATTTATATATGTCACTCTGTATTTACCATTAACTCTATGTAATAAAAATATATTACAACATTTGATATGTATCCACAAAGCACAAGCCATTGTAAACAGAACAGACAGCACAGGCCCCATTATTCAAGATCTGAACTCAGGAAAAATATTTATTTTGTTGTCTTCCTTTAAACTGTAGACACAGAGGATTTTACATGTCTGCCTTTGCATTAAAGGATTTGTTTCCCTGGAATATCTCTTAGGAGGCTCTCAGTGTTTAGCTTACCTGGGATCCTAAAATCCAAGTTAACTCATGGCACTCTTAAGGGTGTTGTCATTACAAAGAGGTCTGTGCATCCCTTTATCCATGCAATTTAGAAAGGTTTCATTTATATTCCCATTTTTCCCCAAAATAAATAGCCCCTGCACTTACACCCCATTGTTATACAAAAAAGTTAAATGCAATAAATTATAGTGGAATATTTATAATAATATAATTGAACATGCCCTATCTACAGCAGCTATTAATGTTATTTCATAACTATCTTCCTTCAGAGTGGCTCTAGGTGCTTTTAGAAATAGGAAACCATCTAGTTTCAATATTTGCAAAACAAAATAAATACTTTAAACACACAGACTGAACTTTTTATACCTCTCCTGGTCCTTACCCAAGCAACCCTACTGTCCTTGCAGCAAGGAGTTGTAAAACCTAACAACTTCTTAAAAAATCAGATTACCTTCTAATAGTCTAATCTAGGGACAAATGTTTATATCCAACTGTATCTGGAGGGATTGGTAATAGGTTACATTCCTGCAAGAATTCAGAAGGGAACGATTAATGATTGCCAAATACATGGAAATTTTAATACTAAAATAATCTTGCAAAAATAAAAACGCTGTGAAAAAAAAAATTCTAAGGATTAGAAAAATGCCCTGTGTATAAATAAAGTTAATCAAGGCACCTCTTAGTTACCTATTTCTATTTTCCAAGGCAATATGTGATAATAGTTTTCAAATGTCTTAGCTGGGAAGCCCTATGGTTTCTGCTATAAAAAGACCCATTCTTCAGGCTGGCTGATGCAGGTAGCTTTATTTTGAATAAATTGAATGAGGCTGGGCACAGAGCACACAGAACTTGTCCCCAGCCTTGTCCTGTGTTTGCTGTGTGACCCTGAGGGCACCCAGCATTTCACTGACTTTTTTCCTCACAAAAGCCACTCAATTAATGAGATTTCTCCCTTTGTGTTTTTCCCCCTCTGTTGGTCATTGATCCCATCAGGAAAATTTACCTGTCTGTGCACAAGGGTTTAGTGGTCAGGAGGTAAATTAAAACACTTTGGCATCTGAAAGGGCTTTTTGACGTTTTTGTTGATGAGCTCAGTGTGACAGGAGTGCCACACACAGCAGGACAGTGGCATGGGCAGAAGGGGAAAGGCTGCAGCCACTTCTGCACCATGGACCTGCTGCATTCCCACTGATATCTCACTGGGATGCTCTGGCATTTCATTAAAAAGCACTGGATCCAAATCCCAAGGGAATGGGAACTTGTGATTTTTTTTTTTTTTTTCTCTTTGCATGACTCTTAAAAAAGGTTTAGTTTTAAAGCTCTAATTTGTAGAACTACAGTGACTAGAAAAGTTTTCTAATGCCAGAAAGATGGAGAGGAACTTTGGACAAAAGCAGGGGTGACAGGACAAGGGGAAATGGATCAAAACTGACAGAGATTTAGATTAGATCTTGGGCAGGAATTGTTCCCTGTGAGGGTGGGCAGGCCCTGGCACAGGGTGCCCAGAGCAGCTGTGGCTGCCCCTGGATCCCTGGCAGTGCCCAAGGCCAGGTTGGACATTGGGGACAGCCTGGGACAGTGGGAGGTGTCCCTGCCCATGGCACTGGATGGGATTTAAGGTCCCTTCCAAGCCCAAACCCCTCTATGATTCCATGACTCAGTAATAATTCCAAATGGAAATCCTTTTCCTAACATGACTTTGTGTGTAAATAATCAGCCATATGGGCTCATGCCTTTGGGTGTATTGAAACCATGTGAAACAGCATTTCTTCAACAACAAAAAAATGTTATTTTACTCCACAATTGCCATCCCTGCTGTCACACCCCTGATGCTTTTGCTTCTTGGCACACACATTTCTGAAGGGCACTTAGAGTCTGTAGGGCTAATCCTCCTCCCTAGAAATATAGATATATATGACAAACTACAGCAACTTCTCCAAGATCAGCAATATTTGCTTAACAATTGACAATCCTGAACACATATTTACACCAAACACAGCAGGAGTACAGGTAAGAAGCTGACATTTTACAAAGACTTTCAGCAGCTCTTTTCTCCATGTCAACTTTTATACCCTCCCAACAGGGACAGCTGCCTTTTGGAGCAGGATGGCTTTCCTAAAAAAAAAAACCAAACAGCTTCACCCATCGAAAATTTTCACTCTATTGAATGCTGAAAGCATAAAAAGCAAATTAAAAATAAATAAATTTAAGGCTATGACGTCATTGTTCTCACTTATTCAGGTCTGGGGAGGTTACAAAGACAAAATCCATGATTGTGCAGACACAAAAGCCTGTGCTCAGCCCTCACAATCCAGCAAAGCAAACACACAGTGACTCTGGGGTCAGGATCTAACTGAGCTTTCTGTGCTGATCAGTGATTTTTAAAGTCAAGGAACAACCAGCTGACAGAAGTGTGAAGGCTCTCTTTGCTTTTAAGCTTTGTTTAATCAGAAAAAAACACTAAGTGTGGGGAGAAGGCAGATCTAACATCAGTGAAAAGCAATTTCCAAAGGGTTTTTCCAGAGAAATTTACTGTACAAGTAAAAATGTATAGGACAGGATATTCAGAGCCTACTTCATCTAGGATTAAAAAAGATGAAGGACCTGTGAAAACTTAGGGGTGTAGGTCCAGAAAAATTCATATTCTGCAAGTGACCTAAACCACTTGGACTTTAAGAATTAGACCCTCTGATCATTCAAACAACTTGAGTAGCTTCCATATAAACCATCTGAAAACCCAAAGAGTCTTCCCAAACACAAAAAGGATCCTTCTATTGCAGCTCTTGCAGCCTCAGCCCAATCTGTGGCACAGCTACAGGGCTTTGACAGGATTTTCACCTTTTTCTTTGGAATGAGTGAATGCCTGAGAGACTTGGAGAGCTCTTGGGGTGGAAACAGGGCACTGGGAAAAGCTCAGTGCAGCCAAGGAATCCCAAATCATCACAGAAAATCCAGTTTGTACTTCCCAGCCTTCCTGACCCTCAGCCTCCCATTCACATCCATTCCTGCCTCACTTTTGGAACCTTTTCAAGATGTTCTGATGCAGCTGTTTCTTGAGGTTTAGTCTAAAATATCTTCTCAAAGTTATTTAAAAATTGACAGAAGATTTTACTGTTGACCTGAAGCAGACCAAGATAATTTCCTAGATGCACTGGCAAAACTGAGAGGGTAAATCACTGCCAGAGGCAGGGATGGGGCTTTTGGGGGCTTTTGGGGGCTTCTAGAGGTTCTTTCCAACCTCAGCTGGTCTGGGATGCTGTGATATGTGTGGCTACAGCTGCAGCAGTCATCAGGCTCCATAAGGATTTGTCTGGAGCATTTTTTATCTCTAGGGGTTTGTTTGTTTTGGTTTTCTTTCAGACATAAGGGAAGCTCTAAAAAGTCTGATTTAGGGCTACTGAAAAGAGGTTTTTAGGGTCATCTACTCAAAGTGTAAGAACAGGAATACAACTTAATTAGTTACGTGGTTGCCTGACATTGGAATTGAGCATTTGCATATCAGAGGATACTACCTAAATCCTGTTTACATCCTTCCCTTTGTAAATAACATAAAAACAGGGCCCTACACATAGAGAAGAAATCTATAAACCCTGGATAAAGTCATCTGATGGACCCAACCCTCAGGTGAAACCACCATTATTTTGATTTATACCAAGAGAGGGCTTGGTACTTAATAATTGTTCAACAAACCCCAGCTGCAGTTACTCAGATCTTCACATTCAAACAGGCTCAGGAGCATAAGAGAAACCAGGACCACAGCTCACAGCCAGGGCTCTGAAAGGATGTAAAAAACTGCTAAAATGAACAAAGGGAAAAGCTCAGAATCCACAAAACAACATCATGGACTACATTCTCTTCATCATCTGCCAGTGCTCTGCCTGCCAAATTTACAAGATATGAAGGAAATGTTAATTGAACATGCGTGTGAGGAGTAGATACTGCATATGGGTCACAGATACAACAAACAGAAAACTGCATCTTGCCTAAGCAGCTGCCCAGATTTTGCACATGCAGCTCCAGATTTTTGGGCACAGGTTGCAGCCAAACTCCACAAACTTTTTCAAAAATATTTAAGTAACGAATGGAAATTCCCCCACCCCCTCTTGCACACACGTGTGTTGGACAAAAGAACAGTTCTGCTTCGTGAGCAGACATGATAAATACTGTGCATTACAATTACCAGCATTATTTGAACTCACTTGAGTTGGAGTGTTGGGTAGTACATATAATACTCACACAGACAGATAGTTACTCATATCTACATTCATCACTGAGACACACATTTGAGAAAATTTTGCCAGTTGCCTATAAGGATTCAGCTGAAAATCTAGCACTTAACAAGCCACAGTATCATATTTTGAGTATCCTATAAAATGTCATCAGGAAATGTTGGGGTGGTATTTTTATTTTGTGTACTGAGGCAGTTTGTCAAGCACCAGCATTTACAACTCCTGCTTGCTTCAGATGGTCAAAACATGACAGAGAGCTGATGCAAGGAAGGGGAAATTATATCTATTCTCTGTTACAAGATTAATTATAGAAGAAAGGCACCATGAAAGAGAGACAAATTTTTAAACACATACAAGGGGAGAGATTTATTGCTCATGGTGGGATATAAATCAACCAGTGACTGACTGTGATACACAAGCATAATGAGACAAGTCCAGTGCTGTATTCTCCATCTTTTACTAGGCATCCTAAATGGATTATGTTTTGTTGGGTTTTTTTTCCTGGGAAATTAGCTTACTCTCTTTGAATTTGAAGGTTTAAGTGTTTCTGGAGCTGCCCTTATTGACATACAAACCTCCCATTGACTTTGGCATCAGCTCCATGTGTAAGGTTACAACAGCCATGGACTTTCCTGATGCAATTTAGTAAAAGTGGTCTTAGTCAAATATGCTCCATGTAGAGCTTTTTATCTTTTTAAACTCAGCAATAATCAACTTTCTAACATCCTTTATCCTAATACAATCCAATCATCAATATGTCTTGAATTTCTTAAGAAACAAGTATTGAACTGGGTATTTTTATCTATTGCACCTGAGAAAATTATGTTAAGCCAAAGGAGCAAAATGATTAAGATGAGGTAGACTATTTAATCTGGCTAAGGGCTCATTTGAATGCAGGGTTTTAAAAGCTTTCTTAAATTCTGTGGCTGTAATTATGCGTGGATTTTATTGTAATTATGGTAATTTTTATAACTGAAATTAAGAATTAAGCTGAACATTTTTGTTTAGATGGTATCTGATAATGTTCAGATAACAACTGAAGTGTTACCCCACATTCACTGACTTTGGGGTGAAGCCCCTGAGTCCCCCAGTCTGGGCTTTGAATCAGAAGCCAGAAAACTCAAAAGTGGCCTTTTTTTTCAATACACCAAGCCCTTTTCTTGCATGAGAGAAGGTGGCAACGAAAAAGTAATCCCCCATTTTTTTTACAGCTTGAGGCCTTGTTCCCTCAGAATGGCATTGACAGCTGGAATATGAGCAGGGATAGATGGCAGAACAGGCAGTTGTGTCAGCTGTTATTGAAGCTGCCATTGCATTCATGAAGCCTAATTCACCAAGCCTATTTTAAAATCTGGGCAGGCATCTGAGTGCATGGTAAATGTTAATAATAATGTTCCTGTGCAGAACTGCAGTCCAGAGCTATAAAGATTTGTACTGACACCTCCAGAGATTTGCACATTCAGATGTGGATTCAGAATATTGGCTCCACTCTCCTGGTGGAGAGGGAGGCCTATTATTTGTGCTCCACTTGCTTTGGAAATTACACTAGAAACTCAGATTTGGGCTCATCTTTCCTTTAAGTAGGGAAAAAAAACCCATGATTAATAACTCCTCAGAAAAAGAGATTTGTTATTTTTCCTCCTGGGCACAGAGCCCAGATCTGCAGCTTTGGGCAAAATCCAGCTATTAAGAGCTCAGATACATGGAAGGTAGGCAGGAGGCATCCTGACCTTTCCACTCTGTCTACAATTTGTATTTTCCTGAAATTTAATGGGGAGAATATTAGAGAGTGGGACTCTATGTAAATAACTTTAAAAATTTAGAGAAGACATGGCTGAACCCAGCACACTCCAAAAGTGTTTTTTCTTTTCTTTCAATTCTACAGGATTCTTCCTAAAATATGTATCAGAGCAGGCTGAACTGCCTCGGGCACTGGGATGAATATTTAGATTTTTTTTTAAGCTTTTTCCATTAAGCTGTTTTCTACACACAACCTTCTCAAGCCACTGGGGTGGGGTGGGTTTTGTAAAGCCACTTTGGCAGCTACATCAGAGGGAGCTTCACCTGCAGCCAGTGACAAACACAGCACAAACATCCCTGGGCAGCTTTTTGGAACAATCTCACTCCAGCAGCGGTTTGCTCCCATCACTTTCACGAATCCCTCTGCTGAGGACTTAGGGTTTTTTTTTAATCTATGGATGCAGCTGCTGATGGAAATCAATGGGAGATTTGTATTTGTGGAGCCTGCAGGACCACGGATCAATAGCTCTCTTCCATCAGAGGGAGGAGTTCCAGAGCAGCCTGGATGTGACCCGGGCTGCTGGAGGGGCACGGTCTGGGCTTCACCCTGCCCACAGCTGCCTCCCAAAACATGGACAGCTGAGGAGAGCTGCTGGGGATGGGCCAGTCCCTGTTGTTGGACAAATAGAGAGCACTTTGTAGGTCCCATACCCGGCTCCTCACTCGTTCAGCTGAGGAAGGTTCCGGCTCTGCGCCTCTCCCGCCAGCGCCGAGGAGTTGATGGAGCTCCTCTTGAGCACCTTGTTTATCATGTCCTTCCACGTCTTCTTGTACTGGTGCCGGAGCAAAGAGTACACAAAAGGGTCTGAGACTGCCTTGCTGTAGGCCAAGCACTTGGAAATGATCCCCCAGTGGGCGTTGATGTGGACCACAGAGGATAATTCGACAAGTCTGGGGAAAGAGGGAGGGAGAAAGGGTGAACGTTAAAAATCGCATTGGCCCACCCCAAACCCTCAAATTATTGCAACAAAACTAAAGAAAGGAAAGCCCTACTCATGAAGATGTGTGTGTGTTGTCCCCCCTCTTATAAATTTTAAAGACTGTAAATGTAAACTTGAGGCCTGTTTGCCAAAGTGCCATTGCTTGGTCCCATGGGAGTCAAATTCCTGAACTATGAGCAACCTAAAAACCCAGCATCAGTCTGAACTCGTGGTTCTAGGGCCTCTCTTGAGCATCTGAGTCACCTCACCAGGGCTACCCAGCTCTCTTGGCCAGTCCAGCTCCTAGAAAAAGTTTGATGACTTGAGTAGTTTGTCTGAATCACAGAAGCACACAAGGAAAATTCATCACTCAGAGATGGCATATTGCACCTTGAATTAAAAAAACTGGCCAGTTCAAAGGGCAAGAATCCACAATTGCAATGAATTTAGCAAGATAAAACTCTTAAATCTTTAGAGGAGGGGGAGAGGGAAGAGCTTCATATACTCCTTCATATATTCCTTCATATGTTCCTCATACCTACACTAGCCCAGAGTGTTCACTATGTACTGAGAGAGCATTTTTTGACAGGGGGATATTGATAACTCTCCATGTCTTTGAGCAACATCAAAGGGCAGCTCTGCTCAATATGCCTCTATAGCTGTTAGAAACTATTGATTTTTGTAGAGGTCAAACAGCCACGTGTGCTGTTACAGAGCCCCACATGGCAGATCAGACCTTTGCTGGACCTGTCTGCCTGAGTTGAGCTTCTTAAATCTGCCTGGGAAATACTTCAGTGCTCACATTTCTCCACTTCCAAGGAGCATTCTGAAGGGTGGCTCCTGCAGCAGCAATGACAATAATGTTGGTACTTCAAGGAGTTTTGAGATGAGGATTTTTATTCCTCAGTCATTTTATTCCCATTCCATAACTTTTCACTACAATACATTATTTAAAATAATGCTGGCAGACATCACAGTCCAGTCAATTTGAGGGACATTTCAGGTGACCAGGAAATGTCACTTGAAAATACTTGGGAATTGTTTGTGCCACTCCACTGGTGCTGCTTGGCTCAGCAGCTCTGAGGTCCCAAAGAGCCCTCATCAGGTCCCATTTCTCTCTCATCTCAACTAAACAAATGTTCTTTCAACCTCTCCTTGTAATTCATGGTTGTTATCTTTCCTACAAAGATCAGATCTGAGACATCATTTTCAGCTGAGTTTCCAGGTGGTCCCATCTGGTGCATTCTCTCTTGTATAATAAAATGCAACTTATGGCATCCACATTAACATGTACTAAAACAAGAATTGAACATTTGGAAATTAACCATCTACTGAGTCATATTTGCTTTGTAATCTACCATGAGCCATCCTTGCTGTCCTCCACTTCATTTATTCCGTGTCTACTTCACGTTTTGAATTTCAACATGTTGAACTTCCTCTGGATGATTTATTTTCGCTGAGTGCTTTACAGATGTGAATTTGGTTACATTTAATTAAATCCAGAGGATGCCTTGAATAACCAAAATATGACAAATTTGTGTCTGAGGCTCTGTCAGTCAGTTCTGTAAGACATTAACAATCTCCATTTAAAGCACATCAAACAGACACTTCTGGGTTGCAAGCCTAGACTTGCTAATTTTACCTTCATTGACTGATCAAATGAAAAGCCTACACTTCTGTTAACAAAATCTTAAATATTTTCCTTTCATTCTGTAAGCTTCTTTGGCATTTACGCATTTTTCAATTCCCATGTATTATTTTTTATAGTAAATTACATTTGCTGTTATCAAGCAGCAAACACAGAAATGTACCCAAACCCTGAGCTATGCATTTCCATTTCATGTACAAACAATTAAATGTCAGCCTTTCAAGGCATATCACAGGCTTTATTGTCTTTGAAAGGTTTTGTTTCTCATTTGTGAGGGAAATTATATGCACAGCTTCCATTTTCATGAAACGTTTCAGCCTAAAAGAAGACATTTTCAATGAAGGAACATTAATATTTCAGTGCTACCTGTAAATTAAATTTTACAGTATCAACTACATAATTCCCTGGCTTGCTTTCATAAGTCTCTCTTCTACTGTCTGGTGTTCAAACCCTTTTTATTTCAAAGCTGCAAGCTCTTTTTCTATGAAATTTTGTTCCTATTTTAGAAACTTACAACTCTGTAGAGTGTGTTGTTGCACATGGCTATCCAATTATTTTATTTCCCCTTCAGTAAACAAAGGAGAATGCCATGTTGAAGAGTGTGACCTTGATCTCTACACACATAATGCACACTGGAAATCCTTTATTTACGTGTGCAGTTTAATCACTACACTAAAACATTTTGCTGAACGTGTGCCCACCCAGCTGGGATGCTGAAGAACACAAATTTCAGAAGAATTCTGAGCTTTTTGTGTGCCCAAGAAGGATCTGCACATGCAGAGGGCAAACAGCAGTTTAAAACCATGGTTTGCTTACCCCCTATCCCCCAGAGATGATACAACAGATTTTTAATCATCTTCTGCCTGTTCCACCATCCTGCTCTGTAATAACCTGAGGGCTTGGGACTATGAACTTCTGCCTGCTGTTACTTCAGGATTTTTAATTTAAGGCCAATTTCCTCACACATTGACAGCACATATTAACTTACATGAGCAAAGTTCTGTATTTCATTATGAAATGCCCGGAGTTGGAAATGAATATTAGAACCTTGTATGACTTACCTTCATCTTTCTTATGAAAAAGCTGCTTGGAGAAAAGAGGTTTGGAACAAGTATATTTAATTGCACAATGATAAATATAGCAAGGGAAGGGATGTGTACCTGCAGATTATTTTACAAAGCAAGACACAAGCTATGCCTGGAAATATATAATGTGGGGAATTATACCTGTGATGTTGGTAAAGTGGAAACACTGGATCAAAGACAATCAGATTCTGATATACTACTTAAGGTTATCCACTGAACTAATTAGAAGGGTGTTTTCTTGATAAATGAAGTGCCTGATCTGATTTCTACCTCAATGTGATCTGAAAAACTCTGGTTTACCCTGAGAAGCATTTATCTGTCTGGGGTCATGAGCACAACCCCCTCACTCATCCATGGAATATTTTTAGTGTGGAAACAGGAAGATGTTATAGTAAAACCTTGTGATTTGCTGCTGTCAGCCCTCAGTTCATGGAGTACTTAAAAGCATGTTTAATTGAAATATATTGCTGATTAGGAGAGGCTGAGCAAGGCACTCCCTCTCCTGACTCCTGTCCACAGCTTGAACTGGGATTGATTGCATCTCTCCTGAGAACACAAAGCACTGGATATAGTCCAGAAATTACTACTTGCTCACACAATTAAAATAAAATTCTCCCAGTCCCCTCAGTGTCCACACACTCAGCTGTGTGTGTGAGGCCTGGGGAAGGTAGGGATGAGTGCCTGGAACACCCAGCCCTGCAGGTGTCCAGCAAAGTCTCTCAGGGAGCTCAGGAGGGAATTCCCTTTAGCCTGATGTGCAGTGATCCTTTCCCACATGCCAGAATTTAAAAAGGCCAGGAATGTGGGAGACTTCACCCCTCCTGACAAGTCTGATAGCTCCCACCCTACCCCAAAAATCCTTATTTTTCCCTGCATTTTTCCTCTCCTCAGCATCACCCTCCCCGGAGAAGCTGCTCCTCAGCAGGAGAACATTAAAGTGATCCTTGTACAGACTAAAGGAAGGAGGCTCAGGGTTTTTCTACCCCCTCTTCTGTATCTTAAGGCCACTGGGACACAAAAAGGAGTGAAGAGGAGCTGGGGAGGTGCTGCCTGAGTGCTGAGATGCTTTGGAGGAGCACAGAAATATTCCTGACAGCTCTGGTTAGAGAACTCGGTGTCACTCAGGAGGAGCCTCCAGCTATTCCCTGACTGGGAGGATTTTCATTAAGTTCAGAGACACAACATGAAATGGAAATTAACTATTTGCAAAAAGACAAATACCTCAATACCTTACAGCTTGAGAATTAAGGCTGAATGTCCCTAATTACAGGTCCTTTCATATCTCTTGAATGTGTGGTTTGCAGTGGTGTCTTCTGGCCACTAAGTGAAAATGAAGGTAATTCTGGTAAATTACTTTAATTTTCTAATTCTGGAAATCCAAGGTATTACAATGAATTGGAAAAGCTCAAGGTTGGTCCAATGTTCAGTTATATTGACTCTTAATCCAGATTTTTCAATTATTTTTTTCAAGGTGGATCTGAGTTTGATGGAGGTCAGCCCCACTAATTTCTACTTAACAGTATTGGAATAGGAGATCTCTTAATTTTTTTTTCCTGTTGTGCATAGCAGCATCTCAGTTTCTCCAAAATCTTATAATAAGGAATGCAAGCTGTAAATTTCCTTCAACAGCTAGACAACTTTTTTTTTTTTTTTCTGGATGTACTCACTTTCTAACACTTTTTATTTCATAAAAGTAATTTAATGTTTCCCACAGGAGCCATTTCCAAAGATAAGCTGGTGGAGACACATCTACCACAAATCACCAGAAGATTTTTCATTTATGAGCCAGCACAGCTTCGATATTTGATATTTATGACTAATAAACCCTCCCCAATCAGACAAAACTGTTGTTTATGTCTGTGGACCATGTTCTCACCTTGGTTGAATCTTGTGGACCAAATTTTTACAGTCTGAGCTATTCAGAAGAGCGTTTCCCTGGAGATCAACTCCTGGGCTGGGAAGTCAATCAGAGCAGTAGGTGACAACTACCAAAAAACAAGTCTGCACAGCCTTATGGACCAGCTTCCATGCAAGCAGCCACTGACTGGGCTGAGTGAGCAGAGTCTGACCCTCAGACTGCAGCAGGGCTCAGTGGAGGAGCACTGTGACATTTTACACCATTTGTTAGCTCAGCAATGCCAACCTCAGCCACAGGAGCATAAGTCAAACTTTCACAGGAGCCTGGAATCCTGTTCTGGCTCAGAGCATCCAACTTCCCCAAGTCAGGGGCACACCTCAGCAGCCTTTAACCAGGATGCAGGCTCACACTTACCTTGTGATTACATAAGGTGCAAAGCAAAGTATGAAAGTGCCAATGAAGGTACTTATTTTCTTGGTTGCCCGCTGCCTCCGCCTCCTTTGCTCCTCCAGACAACGCTCCCGCACGCTGTGTGACATTCAACACAAACAAGAACACCCATCAGAACACCAGGCAGCAATCTGCAGTGGCTTCACCATGGGATGATGGAGAACAATCTGTTTTGATTACATAAACCAGCAGCAAATGCATTTAAATGGGACAATACCGAATATTAGTGCATTGTCTTGCTCATCTTACCCTCCACAAAGTTGTGGTTGCACATTTATGTGCACACACCCCCATTGTATCAACTGATCTGTAGTAAAATTGGTGGAATTCATGCTTTAATTCAGTTTGCAGCTCCTTTTTGAACTACTGTAAGCTGTATTTGTGGGCAAGGTGATACTCAGAGATTTGGAAAATATCCAGAGTGGGATAGGGCAGCGTGCTTCCTCCCTAAAAACAGCAATTCCAATGCCACTGCCTTGGAGAGGAGAAACTTCCCAGCAAGAAAACCAATGAAACAACAAAATCATAATGGGAAAAAGAACACTGTGAACCTTCAGCCCACCATGGGAACTATCACTGTATCCCATATCTGTGGGCTGTGTGGCCATAAACATCCCATCAGATCTGCAGGGCTGCCGTGCTGAACACTCCACAAAACTGGAATCGTTCAATAAATCCACAGTCCTGGGATATCCCCATTCCTCACCTCAAACCAGCCCTGTTTCTAACTAAACAGGTGCAAATTAGTCACACCCTGGGGTTTTTTTTCCTACTTATGGTATTTTAGGACAAGAACTTTTCCTTTGAGTTTTCTCTTGGTGTTCTCAGCCACCAGAGAGCTCTGAATCGCCTTGGTGTGCCAGCCAGGAGACCAGGGCTGAGACTTTGCTTTCAGTGAAAAAACCCTGAAATCAACATATTTGCTTGTGAAAACAGTGATTAATGTGAAAGCCCATCCTCTTCCTCTGTCTGTGTGAGTGACTCCTGTGCTCCCTGTGATTCCTGAGGGAAGTGGATGAGTTCCTGGCTACTCCAGGCAGGTGGATTGGGCAGCACTGGTATCTCCCACAGTGCCAGGATTGTCTGGGCCTCAATAAATCCCTTTGGAAAGGGCACAGCAAAGCCAGACTGCCTGAACCCCTGAACCCATCCTGAACCCCTCTCTTCCACATGTTGACTCCTTGCAAAGACCTCAAAGTGNTTGTAAATTTTTAATTGATGACTCACTCTCAGGCTCCACAGTCTCACAGCTCTGAGGCTCATGGCCATACCCTTACATTATTTACTTCACATGTAAATGTTTTATCAACATCCAAACACAGGTTGTGTCCTGAGGATCTCAGTGTGCTTCAGTGATCTCCGTGGCAATGAGTCCCTTTGGTTGTGTCAAATAAAATTTTTCTAAACTTTTCTAAATTTGGTCTTACATGGCCAGGCTCCAGAGCAGCTATCACAATGTGATGAAATAAATACTGGAGGAAAAGTTTGTTCTTTTAACAATTTGTCTTTCTGTTAAAGAATATGACACATTTAAAGGTGTTACAAGTTCTATATGTGAGTTATTTGCAGCTAGAAATGACTGAGAAGGGGGGGAAAATCCAGCTATGTGCTTCCAATTCTGCAAGATCTGGGCAATTTGGAGTATTTTTATGTGCAGAAAAATGATCTGAGAGTTTAATAAGCTTCTTTTAAGACCTGTGTTCTTAAATTCAGAATATCTCAAGCTCATGGCAATATAGGAAGCTGAATCTCCAGCACAGGTTCAATTAAGGTGTTGTTAGGAAGGAGAGGGTGCTGGATTTTTGGTCTCTGTTTCCCCAGTTACATCTTTTCCTTTCTGGCACATGCAAAGCTGTCTCTCACTCCTGGAGCTCACCCACGACTGTCCTGGTAGACTCAAACCCATTTCTTTTGTTCAGACTTTTCAGATGTATCCAACAAATACCACATCAGAGAAGAAGGCATTTTATCTCATTCCTTCCTGTAGACAATGTACACAGGTGAATATTTTTGTTTCTGCACACACTTTCATGCACTAAGAGAAGGCACATGTGAGTTCTATCAGTGACAACAGTAACAGAATAGGATTATTGACTAAGCTTTCATTTAAGATTTTAATATCCTGGGAAATCAGAGCTATATCCCTTTGAAGGTTTAGTATTTTAAACAAAGTTTATGGGATATTGGACCTTAAGATGTGTAGAGCTGGATAAACACCAAAAAGACAGTATAGATAATTTGAATTAAGAAATACATGTGTTAAGCACTTAAAGTGAAGTTTTGCCCAAATCTCCCACAATACCTAAGATATTTTGGTCTTAAGAACAGAGAAAAAGCAGGACCCACTAAAAAAGCCTCAGCTCACTTGAAATGCCACATGCCCTAAACATTCACACAAATTTGTAGGGTACTTGGAGGTTTCCTTTGTCCTGAAGGATCTTCAGGAGATCACTGGTGTCTTTCTAAGTCACAGGTAATAAAGCCATCTGTCACAACGCTGTCACTAGACCCCCCTGAGGGTGGATTCTGAGTCATAGGAAGCAGAAAATTGTCTGTACTCATTTCCCAGCGCTGAAACTGGACCCTGCAAAGAGCCAGAGGAGTCAGGGTAGTCCAAAGTGGGATTGCAAACTTTGTTCCCTCGTTTGGACTCTCCCAGCACCCACAGCTGTGCTGCCAGGTACCAGAGTGCACCCTGAAATTGCCTGTTACACAATGCAAACCATGCCTTCGTTATGTCAGACATCTCTGAGCATCCCTGACTCCTCCAGAAGAGCTGCAGCCCCTGTGCAGCTCCCACGGGAGGGAAGGTGACCTGAGGTCTGCCCCTCTCAGCAGCAGGAGCTGGGGAAAGCAGCCCCTCCACCAGTTCTGTAGGGTAGAAAAGAACCCAAAACTCTCCTTTCTTAGAGAGAAGCATCAGAATAACCTGATGCCAAAGGTAAAGGCAGTGGTGCAGGTTGCTCACAGCAAAGTTCCTGCACAGCCCTGTCTCCCCTGAAGAGAGGAGGCATCATTCCCACAGCCCTGCTGAATCCATCCCTCAGAGAGAGGATCACAAAATGCACAAACACCCTCAAATCGACCTCAACCAGGAAAAATGCAGAGGAGGAGAAGCAACACTGAGATTTTTGCCCTTTTACTAAACTTTGCTGTGCAGTCCAGGCATACTTTCAGCATTAGGCAAAACGAATGGGGTTTCAAGCAGAGCTGGTGGGTTTTATGGCACTTTGGTGGGAGTAACCACCACATCTCCTCATGCTGCAGGAACTGAGGCAGTCGAGGCACAGGTCATGAACCAGACAGCACGTAGGGCAGGAGGGTGTTTTTTCCTCAGTGTGACTTGGTGAATAAGGGAAGATTTATACCTGTGTTTCTCAAGAACGGCAACAAGATTTGCCCAAAGTTCTGCTCTGCATTCTTGGTCGAGAGACAGCTCAAACAGCTTAACAGGAGAGTTCTGAGCAAATGTTTCTGTTCCTCTAAAATGACTTATTTGTCTTAGCCTCAGGCATCCCCAAACCATGACCCGTGTTTGAGGACAGCCACATGTGCTCTGAGCCCTGCAGCTCTGCTCCTGGCTGGCTGCAAATGGACAGGCTGGTGGAGCAGAGGGGAGCAGGGATGGTCAGATGGGATCTGTGCTATGGGACTGCCCTCTCTGCCTGCTCTCTGCCCTCCTCTCTTCCAGGCAGATTTCTTCCTTGTATCACACACCCAGCCTGAATCCCTTCCAGATCTATACATGGATTATTCATGCAAGATTTCTGGCTTGTGCATAATCCCTGGTGTGACTTTTGCAAACATTCCTCTCCCTGTTTGGTTCTCCCTGTTTGGTTCTTGCCCTCCAACCCACAATCCTGCCAGTCCCTGGGGACTTTTCTCCTCTTGTCTGGAGGCACAAGGGACTTGCCTAAGATCTCTCATTTGAAATGAGCTTTATACATCCCTTGTTTGTCACATTAACATTACTACTGAATTCTCTCTCGCTTAGGGTTTAAGTACAGGCATTCGAGCACATGAATTTCCCAAATGTATTTCCCTTAAGGATTCTGCCTTCAGGAGTGATAAAGTTACAAAGAGCACAGCAACGGGGAAACTGCTGGGAAAAGGAGCAGCAGGCAGCGCTCAGCATCCCTTCCAAACTCCCAGTGACATGTGCAGCCTCCTCCCTCTCAGGGATCCAGCAACGAGTTTGGGGCTGACGGTGCCCAAAAGATGAAAATCTATCGACCCCTAAATGCACCTTCCCAGACAAAGGGAAGGGAACTGCCTGCTCATTTGCCCTCCCTTCCCAAACAAGTCCTTAAGGCTAACAAAAAATTAATCCGGCCATCAGAGAACTAAACGCAAGTGAAAAGAAACATGCAGAATAGAAACCAGCTGAAAGGATGTTTGTTTCCCCCCCCCTCCCCATCCCCTGCTGTGAGACAGCTCAGTCTCTATTTACCGGGACACTGAGCCCCCTGCCCGGCTGTGCCGTGAGCATTTGCCGGGATGGGGGGAGCTCACCTGGGGTGGATGTCCACAAGCAGCACCAGGGTCTGCATGGTGATCACGTCGATCCGCTTGCAGTGGAACCGTGCCACCTTCAGCACTTTGAGATACGTGAAACACAGGACCACGAGCGAGAGGAGGAAGCTGAGGGCGTGAAAGACCCCAGTGAAAATCACAAACTGTGTCCTATCCTCCGGTCTCTTGTTGTACAGCGTGCAGGAGGCGTAGAGGTGATGGAAACCCACCCAGGAGAGAGAAGCCGCCACTGTGGGGAAGGACGCCGAGTGCAGCCACGTGTAGCTGAGGATGAGAGCGGCGTCTCGGAACCTCATCTTGGAGTGGTAACTCAGGGGGAAGACCACGGCGATCCACCTGTCAATGCTCAAAGCTGCCATGCTCAGCATGGAGTTGGTGGTGAGGAAAGTCTCCAGGAAGCCCACGGCGTGGCAGAGCTGATCTCCCGCCGGCTGACTTTTGTAAATGATCCCGGCCAAGGTCAGGGGCATGCTGGACACGGCCATCAACAGGTTGCAGAAGGTGAGGTTGAGGATGAACAATCCCGGGACCTGCTTGCGGATGTCGGCGCTGTAGAGGAAACACATCAGCACCAGCACGTTGGCCAGCAGGGCCACGAGCATCAGCACCACCACCACGAAAGCCAGCAGCAGCTCCCAGATGCTCATGGTGTGTCCGGTCACAGCAGGGACATCTCCGAGACTGCGCCGCGCCGGCACCGGGGGACCATGGCCAGAGGTGCCCCCGCCTCGCCCTCCTCCCCAGCCCGCTCGCTCCCCTGCATGCCCTCCGTGTTTTTTAGAGCTGCAGTTTTCTCCTCTCAACCTCCCCCTCCTCGCTGCTCCTTTCCACGTCAACGCTTCCCGAGACGTGCACAAAAAAGCACTGGGGATGCCCGTCAAACTGCGAGGAGGGCTTAAAAAAATATCAGCAGGGGCTGAAGCGCTGCCTGCCTGCCGTCGGTCCGTTCCGAGGAGAGCGCCTTGTTCGGAGATGCTGCTCTCCTGAGATCCCTAATTGTCAGCCCCAAGCTTGCAAGCAATCCACCCAGTGAATCCTGCTCTCTTTCTCCCTTGCTTTCCTGCCTCTCTCTCTCCCTCTCTGCCTTTCTCTCCCCTCCCCTCTCCTCCAACCCTCGCTCCCTTCCAGGCTGAATGTAACCTGCTTTTTATGATCACAGATAAAAACCCCATTAATGGATTAAGGCATGCACACTGCTGGTGATTCGCAAACGTGATTATGTCATCCCTGCTCCACAACCCCTCCCCTTCTCCTTGCGACCGTGACTAGACTTTCCTCAAGAGAAATCCCATGCTTTCATTTAATTGATTTAGCCATTAATTTGCAAACAAGCCCTGTAACAGAATTCCTGCACTCCAGCGTGTTCCCTACATTTCGGTGCATCCCTCGCAGTGCTGCTGCTTGCTCTCAGCCAGGGCAGGGAGCTTTCTTATCTCTTCATTAGCTGTGCTTAAAGAGATGGGGGAAAATGGATATATTCTGCTACTTCTCTGGAGCTGTCCTTAGGCTACGGGAGTGGTTTTGCTGCACGGGTTCAGCACTTTGCAGTTCGTTGTCTCCAAACTGATTGCTTCCCCTCTTGCCTTAAAAGCAGGGGAATCAAAGCCCAGATGCCAGAGCCACATGCCAAGGTCACGGAGCAGGTGAGGGGCAGGGGCAGCATCGTGCTGCAGGTGCCTTTATCCACTCAGCCTTTTCTCGTCTCCAAGAGTTTCTCCTTCCTCCTAATCAAAGCCTCCCTCCCCGTGAGATCAAAACTAAAAAGCAGCTTGGCAAAGGAAATAGGAATGAATCTGACTTGCACATAATTAGGTGTCAAAATTAAGTTTGTTTTAAAGGACGGAGTGGGAGCTGTTTTCTCACTGTTTTCCCTGTCTCTTTAAATCAGTTTTAAGTGGGGATGCTGCGAGTTTGTGAACAATCAGGACAGCTTTCTGGTCAAGGCAGCCAAGCTTTAATCCCTGCACAATAAGAAGGCAAAAGATTCCCTGCAGCACAGTTCTTGGGGCTCAGTAAGTGCCTCTGCACGTGTAGGAGAGCTCGATGCTCGGGCAGTTTTCCCTCGGAGCCCTCTGGAGCTGCGCATCTCCACGAACAGCAGCTGTTCCCTGCAGCTCAGGAGCAGAGCTGGCACCCTGCATGCTGCCAGAGCTTGGCATGTTGGAGAAAAAGCCTCTTTCACTTCAGTTTTGGTTTGTTTTGTTTTCAAAAGGCAGGCTTGAAAGGGCTGATGGAGTTGTCCAAGGAGCAGCTCAGGGTGCAGAGGCCAGGTCTGTCCCTCAGCCCTGGGAGCTCCCAGTTTCCAGAACACAATTCCTCGTGCTGAGGGGATGAGGAGATAACCACAGTGCCTGCCTCTTTTCCAAAGTCAGTGAAGTGGTGGAGTGGCCATCCCTGGAAGTGTTCCAAAAATGTGTGCATGTGGCATTTGAGGACGTGGCTCAGTGGAGAACGTGGTGGTGGTGTTGGGTTGATGGCTGAGCTTGACTATCCCAGAGGGATTTTCCAGCCTTAGTGATTTTATGAGAAAAACCTAAAGCCTAATACGAGGGGCTGTTACCCTCTTAGAGGAGGTGGACTAAGGAAATGAGGGAGAAGATGAAGGATTTGCTGCTGCTTCACAGGAGAACCTCAGCAAATTTCCTCCTTGGGTAGGAAGCAACAGCTCTGCTGGCAGGGGTCTCCTGGCACCAACAAGGGACAGTCAGGGACAGCCTAAAGCCTTAAAGCTCAGCAGGCAAAGGCAGCTGCAGGACCACAGGAAGGTGCTGTGTGAGCTGGGAGCCACTGTGAAGAAAAATGTGGAAAAACTTGCTAGGAAGAACAGGGGGAAAGAGTGGGGAGTCCTGGTGGTACATGTATGAGAGGCAGGAACTCTGTGACAGTGGTGAAGGGGAAACTCACCCCCACCTGGCATCAAGGTGATTCCTGACCCTTCTTCCCACACTCAGCCTCTTCCTAGGCTCAAATGAACCCTGCAATTCCCCAGCAGCACAAGGATTGGGGAATTCAGGCTTTTCCCCTGCCTTCAGTGCACGAGGCCGTGGGTTTATCAGGGTGGTTTCCTGACACAGCATGCTGTTATCTCTTCAGTGAGCTGTGGTGCCTCCAGGATTGAAAAGCTCTGCTCCTGAGTAATTCCCTGCTGTGATGGGGGTCTGGCATCAGTGACAAGCCTGGGTGAACAGTGGGGGAGGGAATTCATGCCCGGAGAAAAAGGATTAGGAATGACAGTCGGGAAAAGAGGATTCTCCCTAAGCCATAGATGCGAAATAATGGGAGGCAGAATGAGGGAGTTCAGTGAAGCTGTGATGGAATATGGAAGGTCAAATTTGGGGGAAAATCTACCATCAAGGGGAAAAGCTTTGTAGATATCAGGAGGAAGCTGAGTAATTTGACTCTGGCTGTGTATTTTGTGCTCTGAAGGCCCAAGTGATTTACATAATTAATTCTCCCTTGCTAATCCCTACAGCAGAGGGGGTTTGCTGAAAACTTCTGGGTTTATTTATAGTGTAAGGGAGCGTGATGGACCCATGAAATGACTTCATTTTATACATCAGGAGGAAAGAATCTGCTGGGCATCTGTTGAGGGCTAACCCCAGCTTGCAGCTGAGCACTGCTCAGTCACTGCCCCTTCCCCAGGGGGTGGAATCCTGGGATGAAATCCTGGGATAGCATCACAGAGTCATTTGGGTTAGAACAGACTCCAAGACCATCGGGTCCAAGGAAGACAAGGAAGTTCTTTAACACTCATGTGGGTTAAGTTTGGTCTCTGTTCAGCCAGCACTGTGCAAACCCTTGGCAGGGTTGCTTGATGGAGACCTAAGCCACAGGTCTGTCCCTCTTTGGGGTGTCAGAGGTGACCTTTACACCTGTCACCTTCACTGACCACAAAACAATTTGCTTCATCCCCTACTCTCCCTAGCCCCAGATAAAGAGCATCACCCAGTCTGGCTCCTTCCTCTACTCTGGGACTAACTGGGAATTCCTGGCCAGCCAGATGATTTCTCAAGGGCCACAGCTTTGGGGACATGGGGAGAAAAACCTTCCACTGCTTCACCTCAGAGCCCTCAAGCTTAGAGTGCCAGGACAGCTCCACAGCTGCTCCCCAGAGCCCTCCTGGTGAATTATTCACACTTGGGCTGTCACTGCTCCTTTGCTTCAAGGAATTACGGGAACATTGGCTCTGCAGGCACGTGGCTGGTGCTCCTGGCACTGCTGGGTGGGTTTTTAAGGACTCTTAGGGCAGCTGAGGGAATCAAATCAAGCCAGGAAGAGCAGAAAGGCGTGGGAAGCTTTGAGTCAGGGAGGTTTGTGGGTGGATGTGTGTGTAGGTGGATGGCAGAACTCTCTCCTTCCCTGAGCTCCTTTGGAGCCAGGTGAGAGCTTCCTTCCTGGGCACCAATTAGGGGATGAGCAAGCCCAGTGACTTGGTCCCCCTCTGTTATTCTGGCAAATGCAGGATGTTAAATGACGTATTCCAGCACGTTCACAATTCACATTTTAGAATCACTCCCTATCAGCACCATCAGTGATGCAGATATTGAGTCACATTTCATCTTCATATGGAGCTCTGTTAGAGCAGCATTCTTTTAAAGGAGACAGTGCGTGGATGCACCTGCTTTATTTGGTTTAACTCAAAGACAAAAAGGGGGGGGGCCTCAAAACAGGGCTTGGGCTTTAGATTTTAATTGCTCTGCCATTTCTTAGCACAGGAAATATTTATTAACAAAAATAATTAGCATTTTAATGTTTTAAAGATGTAACAGGCTTCTAGTTTGTTTGTTTTTTTTTTTTTTTTTTTTTTTTTTTTTT
>WEIU01014255.1:475980-490255 GCA_013389925.1 Aegithalos caudatus
TTTTTTTTTTTGTTTTTGTTTTTTTTTTTTGTTCTCAACCTATTTTTACTCCTCACTTCTTGCTTAATGCTAATGAATAAAAGAGTAACTAATGGGAAAATTAGCATCTTTGAGGGATGTTGAAAAACTCCAATTAGACAAACAAAATTCCATCATATTTAAATGGAATTAAATTAGTATATACATAATATAGCAGCCTGTAGAATTATTCAGCATGCACCAACACCCTTCCTGTTTCAAACTTTTCTAGAAAGAATGATGTCCAGCCTCCAGGGACTGTTGAAATGTTATTATAGAATCTTAGAGAGGTTTGGGTTGGAAGGGAGCTTAAAGCTCACCCAGCCCCAGCCCCTGCCATGGCAGGGACAGCTTCCACTATCCCAGGCTGCTCCAAGCCCCATCCAACCTGGCCTTGGACAATTCCAGGGATCCAGGGGCAGCCACAGCTGCTCTGGGCACCCTGGGCCAGTTTCCCATTTCCCTCTCTCTCTAGGATGCTTTTTGCAGCAGCTGAAAGAGAGTTGTCCTTGCAGTCAGAGCTGTCTCGTGAATTGATGTAGCAGCCTGAGCTTTGCTTTGCCTTGGGAAGTTTGTTCTTGTTCAGGGGATCTGGAAAGGGCTTGAAGAGATTTAGGGACCTGCATCCAAGTGGGAAGGTGATGGAATTGGAAGGACTTTGTTCAGGGAAAGGAATTAAGCTCAGGGTGATCTCTCATAATGTCACCTATGATGTGCTGTCACCCTGAGATTTAAACTGTCCTGGGCAAGGCATTGGATATTTGAAATGCAGAGGAAGAAGGAAGACAGTTGCTAATTTAAAGACCCCAAATATTTTTGGCTGTCTGAAGACAGGTAAAGCAAATTAATTGCCAGTTTTTTTAGGAGGAAAGGCAGGGCTGAATTTGCTAGATGTTACATTTTATATTGGCCCTATATGTGGTATAAGTGACACCTGTCACATCCACACTGCTCTAGATAGATCTTGTTCTCTTTACCCTGTACTCCTTCAAAATGTCAGAGCAGAAATCACTTTTGTCACACTTGCTCTTTTTAGATGTGTGGTATTTCAATTTCCTCTTGTTTTAAACTGGGCTGGCTCCTTCTCACTCAGCAAAGATGAAAATAGAGGCTTGAACAGAAGGCTTTCAAAATGATACGTAGATGTCAGTGCCTGCTTCTATATAAAAAGTCATACACGAGCATGCACCCTTGTAAACTTCCATTTAGCAATTAGCTAAGTATTTTATTTTTCCTAATTTCCTCTACTACATAAATTTTAGGTGGGTATTCTTATCTATCCACTTCTTTGCATGACATGTCCATTATTAATCTCATTATCTTGTGATTGCAATATTTGATTTTTGAATCTTGGTTGTTTGGGGTTTGGTTTGTTCGTTTTTGTTGGGTTTTTTTTTAACTGAACAGAATAGCATTTCTGCTCTTTCTAATAAGTTCTGCAGGGGAGGAGGTTATGATACATATGGGGATGATCTAACCAAATATGTCTGTTTTATTAACGAAGGATATTTGGATCTTTGCCGCAGGCTGGGCAGAAGAGTTTGGGTTCAAAAATACATTCAATTTCCATCAGCATTTTTTGCAGAGCTTGGTTTTGCTTCTCCTCCCTTACTCTGCTGGGATTTTGGACTTCAGGGCTGAGCTCCTTGTGTGTCACCTGCAAATTCTGCACAACTAATTTAAATGTACTGGAGAGGTTATTAATGTTATTCTAGCTTAGGAAGAGAGAAATGCAATTCACTCTCTCAGAGACTAAAAGACTCATTGCAAAGCAGTCTATTAAAGGCTTAAGTTATGTCCCTGTAACAGCTCTTTTGGGGCTGTGATTCCCTTGGATCTGTGATATATTGACAAGGTTTTATAAGGCTTTTTTCACTGGCAGCTTTTCTACCAGTCCAGTAGGTTTAAGGACTTTGAAATTCTAATTTTAATTATTGATTCAACTGGCTTACTGTGGTAATGAAGGAATTATGCAATCTCTTCAATAAACTCAGCAGCCTTTTAAAAATACATAAGTTATTTCCAGGCCAGAGAATGGAAAGCACTATTAATGAGGTGTGGCCTGCCCTTGCCATCAGTTCGGCTTTTTTCATTTTAAAATGTTGTTAGTGTAAAAGGGTTTTGGTTAGAACCTGTAAATCTCAGTCAATATTTTACAAGCAAAATAAAATCATGGAATGCTTTGGGCTGGAAGAGACCTTAAAGGTCATCTCATTCCACGCCCTGCCATGGGCAGGAACACCTCCCACTGTCCCAGCCTGCTCCAAGCTCTTTCCAACCTGGCTTTGGACACTTCCAGGGACCCAGGGGCAGCCACAGCTTCTGTGAGTAGATGGAGGGAAAAAGGAGGTTCATCACCACTCTTGGTTTCTGTGTTAATGCAAAGCAATCCTGTGTCCATCAACCATAAACAGTAGGTTCTGAGAGTGACACTGGAAATCACCAGAAATGCTGTTCTGGCATTTCCTTGTAATCCAGGGAGATGGATGAGTGGCTGCTCTTTGGAAACATCTTATCTTCTTGTATCAGATTATTAAGATCCCAATAAACTGGAAGAGCAAATCCTGAGATCCTTTATTGACACCAAACAGGGCTTTAGCTCTGAGCTATCCCATTTGTAACCCCACCAGTTGCTTTCTGCAGCAAACATGACATTCATTTTGTGGCAGGTCGTGTGTGATGGCTCTCCTTGGGCCTGGAGCAGAGCACATTCTGTAAGAAATCAAATGCAAAATTGCTGAGTAATGTTAAATTCCACTGGAGTTATTTACCTTTTTTTTTTTTTTTTATTTAGTACCTCAACCCAAAGAGTTCTGAGGTCTGGTTTTGGGAGTTTTATCCTCTGCCAAGGTGCACCTGCTGCAGTGTTTGTGTTCCAGAGCTCAGCAATGGCCCTGAACTCTCCACTGGTGTAGAACACAGGGATAGAACTCCTCTAAAACAGTCACAGCCTTTCACTCAGATCTAACCCTGCCTTGTCATCTCCTTTATTTTATTTTTTTTTTTCAAATGCAGTAAATGTTTAAAATAACCCAAACAACGAAATAGGAAATATTTTTTACTTCCTATGGTTCCTCTCAGTCATTGGTCCATGTAGGTTACCTGGAATGAAGGAAAACTCAGACAGAGGCAGAACCAGCCTGGTGTCCAAGCTCAGCCAGCTCCTGATGGAAAAATCTGGAAAACTACCCAGTCCATAGCAACACTGTGCATTTATGAGCTGTAAGGGAACAGGGATACCTCCAGTTTATTTTTACCAAGGACTCCTGACCTGTCTAGGGTGAGTTCTTCCCATGGAAAAAGTTGATTGAATCCACATTCATGTGGACTGTTTCCATGTCTACTGGTTAATCCATTTGTCTTTTTAAAATATTCTCCTGATAATGGTTCAGAGAAATCATGAGAAAAGAAAAAAAAGCAAACACACAGGAAGATATAAGATTTGTGGAAGGAGCAAGTGAGGACAGAGGCTTTGAATTGAGCTGTTATATCCTTTATATCATAATATTCTAGATTTTTTTTTCTTTCTTTATATTAAATTTCACCTGATAACTGAGATTCTAGCCACAAAACCTAATTATAAGGCAGAAAAGAAGAAAGTGGTGAAATTTTGTCTATGTTCTTAATCACTCTTTGATTTTTATCAAGCCAAGGCATAATAAACATCACCTGCAATTATCTCCCACACAGAAAGATGACTTCCTTTTGTCAGGAATGCCTTTCAGCCAGACCCAGGAGCCCTGGGTTTTTATTACTGGGGGCTCCAGGAACACCTGCATTTTCTTGGCAAGCCCTGGAGATGAAAATGCTTTAACAGTGTTCATGTTAAGAATTTCCTCTGCAGTCCTGAGTGCCTCGTTTATCTGGTAGCTGTAAAGAGGGAAAAATTAAAGGAGTTGCTGACTGGTTTTTTTTTTTCCCAGTGTTGAGGATCTCCTGCTCTTCATCACAAGTTTTAGCTTTATTAAATTAACCCTAAGTCCTCACTTTTGTCATTTTTGTGAAAGCCAAACCCCCTAAAGATTTGGACAGAAAGCTACGAATGGGGATTTTCTTTCCTTACAAAATGCTGGTCTTTTTCTCTCGTGTAAAAGAAAAGAAGTTAATTATCACTAACAAAATGAGTTTTTTAATTTCCATTTGAAATCAGTATAATTCAGTTAGCTTAAAGGAGATATTCCTCTGCATCCTCTGGGCCTGGGAGGGGAGGAAACTGCAGGAGGAGCATCCCTACATTTGGGGACACAGGAGATGTCCCTCAGCCCCACAGACAGATGAGGCTGGAGCTTCTTTTTACTTCCAGTTACCCCCTTTGAAATGGAAACAATGGCTTCAAAAATGGCTTTAAGTGCAGAGAAATTGAGGTTGTTTTAATTCAAATCTCTGCAATATTTCCTCATTTGCAAACAGTGCTGTTGCCTTGGATTTCCAGCTACCATCATTCCTCCCCTCTGGACATTTTCTTCTCCCCCTTTTTGATTCCAGATGTGTAGGCTCACACTGAATTTTGAATTTATTTTTCTTCTAATCTTTCTTGCAAACCTTCTGACATTTCTTCCCTGTTAATGAAGAGAAGCAACCAAAACTCAAACCTTTGCTACTTTCCTTCAATTTTTTTTCCCCTCATCAGGGCTCTTTAACATCTGACATCTGCCTTTGGTGCTGACTTAAGGGAAGAGCATTCCAATCAGTGATACTGGAGAGCACACACACACACAGAATAAAAAAGTTCAACCCAATTAGCAGAAACTGCCCCTCAGGAAATCCTCCAACACATGAATGAACCCTTCCAGATGGTGGGATCACAGAATGGTTTGGGTTGGAAGGGACCTTTAAAGGTCATCTCCTTCCCTATGTGTTACGTGGAGGTGGCAACAGGATTGAAAGGGCACAATATCCAAACCTTTGGATTTCAAAAACTGGATTCTGAACTGATTCCTGCCCGTGATATTCATGTAGTCTTTGGAATGATTTCCAGAAAGAAATCTTGTAGGAATTTGCCCATTTTAGGGACAAGTTAAAACTGCTTTAAAAAGATTGGTCGGGTTGTTGCAACTAGAGGAGAATAAAAAGCAATATTGAAACAAATAGGGGGGCTTTATCAACAAACAGCTTGCTTGGTCTAATAAAGTGTAATTTCAGACAGGGCCAATGTCCCTTTGCAACAGGGACACCCAAACTCTGTATTCCCAAGCTTTTCAAAGCAAGATAAAAGCTCATATTTATCCACTGAGCCAAAAATCAGCTAAAATCAATATTTTTATTTCAAAGTATGCTTTGGGATTTTATTTTATTTTTATTTTTCTTTATAAGCTTCACAGGATGAGGCCTGCACTGGCAAACCCCAGCTTTAAGATGATTTTTTCTGACAAGACATGCATCACTGAGGATATTCACCCTTAATGGAAGTGATGGCACAGGTTTGTGGCACTGTGAACACAAACCTGCACTGACAGAGGCTCAGAGAAATGCTCTCTGCTCCACATGTGTGTTCCTCAAAAGCCATTTTGCCTCAGTGACACCCCATGAGGATTTAACCCACCACAAATTGGAGCCAAGCTCTGATTTTTCCAGCATTTAATAGAAGAGTCTGAGCTGTGGTGGCACAGGGGATGAGCAGTGTGTAAAATCCCTGCTGTGGATGGTGATCCTGGATGTGGAAGTGAGTATTTACTGCCTTTCTTTGCTCAGATCCTGTGAGCTGTAGGGGCTGGAAGTGGTGAAATCCTTTTTCCATCCCAGAAAGGACTGAAAGCTCTTTACAGCCTTAACTTGCTCCCAGTTATCCCAGAATGAGGAAGGAAGTGAAAAACCCCTCTCTTGTCCATCCCTGAGCTGATAACAGGAAAACTGGATTTACAATCTTACACCTTCTTACACCTCTCCCCTTCCTGAGCATGAGAATAACCCTGGCTGCTGTAATTGTTCTTGGAAAATTACTACACATAGACAGAAATACAGACAGAAACACAGATAAATCCATGAATATTCCAGACATTACCTTTATCCACCAAAGGACAGGGTTAGTTGCAGTGCAACTTCATTAAGCACTGTGTTGGATTAGTTTCACCAGAGAAAGCTGTATTTTAATGGTCTGAAAAACAGCACAGGACCTGCAATAAAAATTCCAAGAGGCAATACATTATCTAAACAGAACTTTATATATTTTAAGGGATTCTGGTAGCAAAGTGCTTTGTCTCATTTCATTAATTTTTTAATTGTCCCATTGTAGGATGCTATATTTGGCATGCAGAGAGCCAAGCAGGGATTTTCTGGTGATTTTGTTTGGATAATAATATGGAATATATATTTTCACTGCCTAGCTCCTGGGTCAGGAGCATCATATTAGCTCCAAGACAAATTAAGAGAAGGATTTTTCCTGTATGGGTATTAAAGGAGCATGGATCCTGAGAAGGGCTGGGTTCATGTGAACATCTGTAGCTATAGGTGGGTGTGGACTTGGAAAAGTGGGAACTGGGAATAGTGACACCCTTTACAAAAAACAGTGTCCTGCTCAGACTTCCAGCCATCCCAGCTGGGGATATAAATATCTAACTTATATATTATTTAAGTTATAAAGATATAACTTATATATGATATAAAATATAATTTAACTCTCTTCTTGGATGACTTGGGCTCTCTCCTGATTGCAACCACCCTGTCTTTCTGCTGCTGTTTATACCAGAGGAAACTGCTTTAAAATATCAATAAATTCTCCTTTGGTGATTTACTGAATTTATATGGAAAGAGTTTCATTGGATTATTTTTTTAAACAATATCCTTGTTCTGTTTTCTCTAAAACTGCTCCTCCTGAGTTGGCTGCCTCTGTTAGCCCTGAGCATTTCATTCCCAGATGAGTGTGGCAGCATTTGCTTCTTTCCTCAATACAGCAGCACAAAAGGCACAAGCAAAATGTGGTCTTTTCTAATAGGATCTGAAAAGCTGCACTTTCTGGGTTAAGGTTGCTTTTTGTCTAAAGAAAAAATCTCATAGGTAAGAAAGACACGACAAAGAAAAAGCCTTTCTGAGCTGAAGCACTGAAGAAAGTGTTCAGGAACAGTTAATCCTCCAAAAGACATTTCTTGAGCAATTCTGGCAAGAATTGATAGAAAAGGCTATTACTTATGTGTCTTGCTCTTATTTGCAGCATGGGCAGGAATTTTCAAGACACAAGTCTACTGCATTTCAATATTTTAGGTCATTCTTTATGCTGGAATCAGGATTATTTCTCACTCCTGTCGCTTCTATCCCCTGCTCATTATTTGATTTAGACATCCATCCCTATAGCACACAGTATTTAATGCCTGACCCTGAGCTGGCTGGAGCAAAGACTTATGTAAAGGTCAGTGGGAAGAATTTGAGGGCTTTTAATTCACCCTTTTTAAGCTTTTCAGCAAACAGGGGAAAACTTCCCAAAGAGGCAAAAATAATTGGCTTTAGTTGCCTTCCTGTGTTAATTGGGAAAGAGTGAGCACTTCCCAAAGTGGCAGACCACAAATCAAGTTATGAAACTCAAATATTTAATATATTTATATTTAAATATTTATAAATATTTAATATATTTATGCCAAATAAAATTTAAAAAGTTAACCTCAACAGTCAGTTTGCAGTCAATCACTTAGGACATTGAAGTTTGTATGATCTCAGTCACCCTGAATTAGATAAACATGGAGTAAGCCACTATTTCCTCTTGATGGGACTGAAATATGAGTGACAATTCAGCCCTTTAAGTGCCTGATTTAAAGGTTTCACCCTCTCCCAACAGATCTTTGTCAGCAAAGTGTCTGCCAGCCTAAAGGGTTTTCTCCAATCAATATTTACATTAATTGTTGATAATTGAAAATCTTCAGCATGTGTCTGTGGTGATGTCTCCATCTTTTCCTTCTTCAGGTGAAAATGATGAGTTCTTGTCTCAGACTGGGGCCTTGTGTGTGTTCTGTCTGCTCCAAGGAGTCTCCTGTGACCATGGTCAACCCTGTGATAAAACACCTTGATCACCATGGAATTTAATGTGGAAAATGAAATTTTTTTAAGATGTTCTCTGTCTTAGCTGAGAAAATGCATCCAGGGATAGGAAAGTAAGACCAGTCTAAATCTGAAGTCCAGGCTGAGACCCCTTTTAATAGTTTGACCTCTTGTTCCTAAGAAATGTCCCAAGAAAAGCACATTAATCCTTTCTGTGGACTATGACACATTTCAGAATGGGGGCAGTTGTGTTCTCCTACTTACATTTAATTTTATTTATTGCCCCAAAAGGCAGAATTATATGCAGTCAGATTTCTTGGCACTCTATTGTTTTAAAAATTAGTTTCTGCTCATAAACACAAACAAGCTTCCTAAACAGCCATCATTTCTTTAACAGACAGATTTTTACATTTGTATGGCCCTTTTTCTAATAATGACTTTAAGTGAAATAAAAAGACTAGTAAGTAGGTAATATATGTTACCCTCTTTGCAGATAATTTACCTAGTTAATTATGCATATTCAGCTTCTTATCATAAAATTATCAGCCTGGAAATTAATACTCTGTAGCCAAGGTAATCACTTAATATTTAATAAACTGTGTAGGCATCTCCAGCGATTAGAATTCAATGGTAGTGGAATTTCAAAGAGCATTTTGGATAAGGGCTGATACACACCCAAGTGGTTTGTGCAATACAGACATGCAAGGAAAATATCCCAGCTCTGAGGAATAAAACAGGATTAGGAAGCCATGACAAATGATCCAAAATAGGGCAGAAGTCCCAAACATCATCTCCAGTGTAATACAGGCTTAGCCAGCAGACTGGTTTAGAAACCACTCTCTCTGCTCTTATCAACAGCCCAAAGACTTCACCTCCCTCCTGCTGCCCTGCCCTCTCCTTGCAGCTCCCATAACATTAGAAAACTGATTTTCAGTGTGATTTCTCTCCTAGGCTTGAAGAATCACACTGATATCAGCTTGCTGTCCATGAATCATCGTGAATCCAGGGAAACAACACTCAGATGTTGTGGACATCCCATGTCAGACCAGACTGCAATCCAGAGTTTTGATTTCATTTAACAAATCCAAATTACACACTTTGATTTGGGCCCATCCAAATCTTTTGCTTCCATTAAAAAAGTTAAAACCAAATGTTTTGCTGTATCCACGCTGCCTTTCAACTTTCCATTCTGCAAATCATTCAGCTTGCTGACTTCTCAGCTGGACTTGGGCAGAAAAAACATCAGACTTTTCCACTGAGTGGAAAAAGAGCTGGGGAAAAAAAAATTGCTTATGCTAAATCTAATTGACAGCAGGGAATAATATCAGATTTCTGAAGAAATGTTTCTGTATGACGGCCCTTGCTGCTTAACTGGCAGAGAGGCTGAAAAATGCAGCTGGGTGAGTTGTGTCAGACTTTTCACTTTGACAAACTGGGGACAAACATTTTAGTGGGTCCTGCTGCAGTGGGACAAGGGGTGATGGCTTGGAACTGAGCTCAGTTAAGATCAGATTTAAGAAAGATGTTTTTAATAATGAGGGTGGAGAAGCCCTGGCACAGGGTGCCCAGAGCAGCTGTGGATGCCTGGAAGTGTCCAAGGCCAGGTTGGATGGGTTTGGGGCAACCTGGGACAGTGGAAGGTGTCTCTGCCCATGGCAGGGATGGCACTGGATGAGTTTTAAGGTCCCTTCACACCCAAGCCCTTCTATAATTCTTTGTTTTTCTGTGTCCCAAACTCCTGGCTTTCCTGAATGAAGTGGCACTGCTTGGCACAGATGTCAGATCAGCAGCAGGGAAGGGACTGAGGACCCAAATCTTTCCCAGTGCTCCTACAATTCTGCTGAATAACCCAAACCAGGAGCTTTCCATGGGCCAGCTGCTGCTCCCCCACCACAGCTGATGAGCACACACATCCTTGTGTAAAGGCTTCTGCTATTTAAGGAGTGCTCAGCTGTACACAGAAGGATTCCTCTGTGCCACTGCATTTTCCTGCCTCTTCAGTTCATGAGAAGGCTCCAAATGGCAGCAGCTCTATGTTCCGTCAAACCTCACTCTGGTTTTGTTCCATATGGAAGCAGTCCAATGTGTTGAATGCAATTAATTTCATGTTTAAATTAGAAAGAGGAGCAATTGACAGTAAAAATCCGGGAAATATTTCAGACAGAAAAGAAGTGGTGAGCTTTGCTTTCCCATACACTTTCCTAAGAGCTTAAGTAGTATCACTGTGCTCTAGGAGACTTTGGGTAAAATGTTATGTTTGATTCTGAAAAACCAGCATGAAGGTGGTATTTGGAAATGGGGATATTTTTTGTTTTCACAATGAAATCCTCAGCAAACATTACCCTCTCTTCCTTGGATTTGTGTGACAAGTTTCACTGGCTCAAATCAAATGTGTTTATTTCCAGAGAACCCTTTCAAGAAAATTCTTTTGAAATGAGTTGACTTTGGTTGTTATCCTACACTTTTTCATTTTTCATTAACTTGACTTTTAACAGCTGGTGTTTAATGAATAATTACACAGTAATGAAAAATACATCTTGCATTTAAAGAAAGCTTTATGTAGATTTGCTAATCAATTTAGACATTGTATCTTATTTGTTTATAGCACATCTCCCAACTGGAGTGTAATTATCAAACTTTGCATCTATATTTAACTGTCTAAATTGAAGGAAATAAAACAGAGTTGAAGCAACTAATTGTCAGTGTTACCATCCAATTAGTATTCTGAAAGATTATTCTGTTAAAGCTTTTCCATCCAGTATAACTCATCTCAAACACCCCTGGGGTTTGGTGTTCTGTCCATACTCTCCAGGTATTTTTCAGCTCTAGAAGCAAGTTGTAGAAGAAGAGGACTAAGACTAATAGCCCCTTTAGCTATGAACATGAAAATTTTAGGCAAATAAGTGAAATTACAGATTAATTCTCAGTCTCTTACTTCTTCCAACACCTGTGATAGGCTGTGTGCTGGTTTGAAAGTAAAACCAATGAGAGACTCCAAGTCAGAAAACACAATTTTATAGGAGGAATAAAAGTGAAATAAAATAAATGAAGATTATACAACCTGACACCCTGTTAGTTAGGGTGGTGGTAGCAGTCCAGATGAAGTGGTCTTGTTGAAGCAGTGATCTCACAGAAAGCTCTGGTAGCTCTGGTCCTCCAGGAGTCCAGCAGGCCCCTGCCCTCTGTGCTGTCCCAGATTATATCCAGGTGGGAATGCTTGGCTCCTCCCCCTGGGTGGAGCATCTCACAATGGGCTGATACCATTCTATGAGTCATACAATGGGTCCTTGATTGCCAATTAACAGAGATAATTCCCAGAGGGAGTCACCTGTGAGCCATGGGCAAGGCCTTGATGGCCCATGAACAGGAGATAGCCCAGAGGGAGGGGGCAAGGGAAACACTGCCCCAGCTGGTTCCAACAGCTCCTGAGGGTGGGGGTAGAATACATACTTTGGGCACATCTTACATTGTAACCTAGGACAGGCTGGAAGGACTGAACATTGTTATACCTTCTTTCTTTTTTTAAGAAACGGGTATTGTAGTTGATCCAAAGAACTGTTAGAAAAAAAAAATACTGCAAGCATGTTTCATTTTTTGATTCACAAAGTAAGAAAGAAAAGGAACTTGCATTGTTGCTGTTCTAAAATGTGTTGCTGATATTCTACATGACATCAAAATCACTTTTAAAAGGTCATTTAGCACATTAAATAAATGTAACTGGATGAATGTCTGCACCAAGAAATCCAGACAAATTCAGCATCATGTTCTAAAGAGCAATAAGCTCTTGGTCCCTGGTTATAAAATGAATTTAAATAAAAATAATTGAAAGATTGGATTTTCTTCCTGTGGTCTGCTGTACTTGAAAACTACCTTATCTTCCATATTGTGGGAGGTTTTCAGTCCCTTAAAGTGTTCAAAGGAAGAAAGATTAAACATAAAGAAGGAAAAGCTCCTGCTGTAACATCAAATGGGACACAGCAGCTGGGTATAGATATGGAAATCAGTGAATATCTGGAATGACAATTACAGTTAACCTAATGTAATATTACTCCAAATACAAATATGCAGATTAAACAAGCCACAAGTGTGACATATCCCTAAGTCTCCAGGAATGTAGCACTTCCCAGTAAAACCAGAATTTTCTCAGAATACAAATTCAGAAGAATTCAGAATTCCAGGATTCCCTGGAAAGGATGAAGAGATGTGCTCAGGCTGTGCACCAGGCATGGACCTCCCTGATCCATCCCAGACTCAGGGGGGTTTTGCTGCCACCCTGAGCAATAGTGATGCCCAGGAAGGGCAGGATCCAAAGGAAAGCATCAAACTGCCCAAACCCCAGGAATCACTGCTGCTGGGCTCTTCCTCCCTCCCTCCCTCTCCTGGGGTTGTGCTGGGTTTTCCAGGTGGTAAAAATTTGGGCAGCAACCAGCAGGCATTGAAAAAGCATTGGCTGCTCCCCAAAGGCACTGGGTTTGCTGCGCATGGGGAGGATTGCTGCTACACTTCAGCTCCTTCTCTTTGCCATGGCAGGGAGCACAGTGGGATTTTTGGGGTGTCCTGTGCAGGGCCAGCAGCTGGATTTGATCCTTGTGGGTCCCTTCCAGCCCTGGATATCCTGTAACTCCCTGATTCCCCTGGATCCTCCTGCATCACTGCACTCTCAGAAGAGCAAAAGCCAATTTTGACCTCTTACCACAGTGTAAAACATGGAAAGCTCTGACCATGTCACTTTTAAAGCATGTGTGTGAAATAGTCTTGAGGTCAGCAATTTTGGAGCTGCCTGCAGGGTATTTCCAAGAAGTGGGAAGGTGTTAGGGAAACACTGTGCTCCACTCAGCTCCTGCAGCACAAGACAGGTGTTTTGTGCCATCAAATAAAATCACTCCATGCAAGCTAAATAAATCCTGTGCATGCAGTATGAATATAACATGTAGTGGGCAGAAATCCCTTTTCTTACTTATCAGTTACTACTTTTGGCTGAAGAGAAGTGCAGTGCAGTTGGACTGGCTGTTGTGGGACAACTGGGGACAGAGCAACCCAGAGAGATCAGGACTGATCCAGATGGATTTGGATGTAGAATTGAGAGGGGAGATGTGGTAATTGCAAGTGGTGAACCTCTTGGCTGCCTGTTTCCCTGGTTGCTCCCTCAGTGGAAAGTCACTTTGGGGAGGAAATCTAACACTTTGTGGCACTCTGTCTGCAGGGAGCAACTTCTGGAGATGGGAAAATGTCAACCCTTGCAAAGGATTTGTTAACTCTTCTCCAGGAAGGAGGAGTGCTAATTGCTAATGAGAGCAGGGCTGTGAGCAAACCTCACAGTCCATTTTCTTACACCAACTTTTGAAGATTTGCTAAAGGCTCTTCTGCCAGCTCTGCCAGCACAGAGCTGGTCAGGATGGTGAGAAGTGCCAGAACTGTCCCTGTCTGACCCTGGGTGAGGTCAAGCCCAGTCCCCAGGACGCTCCCTGGTCCAAACCTGGCCTCCAGCTCTGCAGAGAACCGAGGGGAGAGGTGCCAGTCCCAGCAGCTGAAATGAGATGCCTACAGGGATATTGGATGGGTACTCTTGGCTTCAGCCAGGCATTTGTTCCCACCCAGACTCATCCCATTTGGTGTCTATTAGCTCCATGTGCTACACCCTGGTTATGGAAAGAGAGCACCAAAATGGAGAAATCTAGTGGGAGGGTGGATGATCCTTGGAACTGGATGGTCCTTAAGGTCCCTTCCAACACAAACCACTCAGTGATTCCGTGGTAGGGTCCGATCCTGTGGAACTGTGTGCCAGGCTCATCTGCCCACACAAAGGATGGAAAAGCCCTTTTTGGCCTCAGAACTCAGAACTTTGTGCCTCACAAAGCCCTCATTTGTTGTTCTTGGTCCTTGAGTGAACTTACAGGGGAATAAAGGAGAGGTAGGCCATGATCTGCTGCTCATATTTGTGGAGAGCCACAGACTTCAGTGTGTAAGATCAACTCTGTCAGGCCTGTTTGATTGTGAAATCCAGATAATATCCTAGCAAGAGCCATGAAAACAACTCTAACTGTGCTGGGATTTGATTGTCCCATGGGGACTACATGAGAGTACAACCCCTGTGCTCGGGGGGCACAACAGCAGGGAGAGACCTGCTCCCCAAACCCAAACCCAAGCCCAAACCCAAACCCACACCTAAACCCAAACCTAAATCCAAACCCAAACCCAAACCCAAACCTAAACCCAAACCCAAACCCAAACCCAAACCCAAGCCCAAACCTAAACCCAAACCTAAATCCAAACCCAAACCCAAACCCAAACC
>WEIU01014255.1:490380-513493 GCA_013389925.1 Aegithalos caudatus
AACCCAGGCCCAAACCCAAACCCAAACCCAAGCCCAAACCCAAATCAAGTTCAGAGGCAGTAAATCAGCCCAGAGTCAAAGGAAGGATAAAATGAGGCATGAACCCCAAAATCTGGTAATTTTCTGTGATCACTCTGGCAAAATCACCCTGCAGGCAGCCAGCCAGCTGAGGTGATGTGGGAGAGATTTTGAGAGGTGTATTAGTAATCTTTAATCAATATTGCTTTAAATCTACCAGGTTAAACATTTCTGCACAAAGCTTATTTTGTTCATACATCCTCCTCACTTAGAAACATATTTTAAGCAGACACACTCCATTTTTAAAGACTTCTATAATAATTTATGTCCCACAAAAGGGAGAGATTGCCAAAGGAGTGAATCATTTTTATCATGTTTGAAAATGTTATAAGGTAAGTGTGAAGTTATGAAGTATTATAACACTCTTATGTGGCACGAGCTTGATGCAGGATGAGATTTAATGAGAAATGGTGCTAATAGTGTGGTAATTGCCAAAATAGATGAAAGGCTTAGAGCTGGCTGCAGCAGGAACAGAGGGGAAGCCTGTCAGAGGGGAATCAGACACACAAATCCCACTGAAATGCAGTGGATTTAGGATGTCTGATTCTGCTGCAGCTCCAATAAAATCCCAGCCTCAGCAGAGAGAGCAGCATCTCCTTGCCTTGATCCTCCCTCACCTCTGTTTTGTTTGGGGAAAATTGTTATTACCACTGAGATTGTTAAGGAAAATACTTGGAGGCCTGAGCTGTCAGGGGAAAAGCCATAATCATCATGAAATCCCTAAACCAGACCTCTCATCTTTCATCCAGAGCTCCAGAGCAAGGAAAAAGCCTCCTAATAGCAGAGGACACCCCAGTACATTGTCCCTTACCCCAGATTGCTGAAAGCTGGTGACTTCCATGCCCATCCTAAAAAAGGCTGAGTGTTGCTTAGCTTATTTTTCTCTCATGCTTTCACTCAATTTCATCAGGTTCTGTGTTCTGCCAGATGATATTTAATGACTCAAATGCAGGCACCCAGTGCCATTCTCACCCCTGAGGGTGCCTGGGACCTCCTTTGGGGCTGTGGAAGGGTCAGGGGACAGCTCAGGTGGCAGCAGAGACAGCTTGGAAGGACTGAAACAGCACAAGTGCTAAGTTTGGGCACCTAAATTTCTCCCAGAGTTTGAAAATAAAATAAAACATGGTAATTTTTGCAAGGAGAAGACTCTTGCTGAGTTACCAAGGCAATGCCAACCCCCTGGATAACTCTGAAGGAGAAAGTAAAACCCACCAAACTGGGAATGAATCCCATCTAAAAGCACACATGGAGATTTTAATTTTTTTATGTTTGAGGTTTTTTGTTTGTTTGTTTTGGTTTGGCTTGGTTTGGTTTGGTTTTTTATTTATTTGTGGGTGTGTTTTGATTTTTGTCATTTTTTCAGGTTTTTTTTGATTGGTTAGGTTTTTTTTGGGGGGGGGTGCTTTGTTTGGGGGGACTTGGGGGTTTTTTGCTGTTGTTTGGGGGAGATTTGGGGTTTTTTGTTGTTGTTTGTTGTTTTGTTTTGTTTTGTTTTAATCCATTACAACCTTGAAGTTGAATACCCAACAGTGTGGTGATGCTGTCAGGTTTTTAAGAACACATTATGCAAATTCAGGAAAGTATACCAGCACTATTATTATTATTTAATAAGCTCCCTCAGCCAGAGCATTCACAAATAAATAAACCAACAGATTAAGGGCAGAAACAATCCCCCTTAAATGGATGTGCTCCATTTGCTCTGGTCAGGTGTTGCTAAGAATAGAAATATCATGGAGTGATTCAAAGTGCAGCAGGAAGGGTGAGTGCACAGGGCAGAGGATTCCCAGCTGGACAGACACTGGAATCCTCTCCAATTAACTGGGGAAGGGAGGAGGCAGCCCTGGGACAGCCTCCCCAAGCAGCAGGGCTTGAACAGAATTCCAGAGCCTGTCTTTGGGGAAGGGAGCATTCCCTTGGAAGAACTGCCTCTCCAAATGACAGGTGTGACAGTTCTGGCTTCTTTATTTTCCTTGCCAAAGTTGGGATTAATACACAGGAAAGGCAGGTGTCAAGTTTGGACTTGGATGTTTATTATTTCTTATTTATTTACAGACTCACCAGCTGTGAGCTCTAACTAACAAGTTAGAGAAAAGACGTAAAATGGAATGCCACTAACTCTTTCCAAGGTTATTTAAGCTATAATTACCCAATAAGGAGGTGACACCTATATTATCTGTATTTCTGACCCAATAATGACCACCCAAGGCCCACAGTGCACGCCCCATTTCACCCGATTACAGGAAACCACCCAAACCCATGGAGAAGAAGGAAGGAGAAGGTGAAGAAGAAGGACTTAGACAATACCCCAAATCCTCCATCTTGACTGACACATATTTCTATATACTAAATTCTTAAATCTAAGCTTTTCACCCTGTGAGATCACACAATGTTATCCAAACTCCACACCCACACCCCCTGGGCTATCCCTCAATCCCAGGAGCCTGTCCCAAGGCCTCGAGTCAAAACCTGATGCTTGCTTGAGGGTCAGCACCTTTTAACCCCTGAAATCTTCAGCCTCCAGGGTTCCAACAGACAGGCACAATATTTACCCATCAGCAAAAGTGCATTTTACAAGCTCAGCTGGCTGCCCTGTGCTCGGGCAGCTGCAGGAAAGCCTCCCTGGCAGGGCACTCTGCTTGCCGGGGATGCCAGCCGCTCCTGCCCGCTGCTGGCTCTTTTCCACGGATTTGCTCGCTCGTTTCCATCCCAGTTAGCTCTGCCTAGCCTGGAGGAAGTGAACTAGATTCTCTTTCTGGGGCATCATCAAAAGAAATGTTTACAGGACGGCAGACAATCACATCTGTGTGGATCTGGTGGCAGCGCATGTGCGCCGCTGTGGGTGGAGGGGATTTGGTTTTCCCTGGGAGCACGGGGGGGATAAAGAAGCATCCAGTGCCCCCCACCCCACACCCAGGACCACTGCACAAGCCCTGCCCAGGCATCAGCACTTCCTGTCTGCTTGGAAACAAAAGCATTTGGACTGGGACTAATTAAAGTTTACAAATCCCAGGGTACCATTTAAATCATGTTTCGAAACAATCTTCCTCTGAAATATTCTTCATCGGTCTTCCTCCATCAGCTGCCAGATTATCAACTGCCTTATGAAAGAGAAGTTTGTATCTCCTTGGAACAGATGTGTCAGCCAGAATATTAAAATATTCAAAGTAATATCCAGTTAACATGCGTATTTCCTGAGGCAGAAAAATATTTTTCCTGTTTCATAAAGCACCAAATTGACTCTCAGCAATCAAACTTCACTGACAGTAATAAAACTTCATTTCCCATTGATTTCCAAATATAGTTTTCCAAACCATCTCTCTTTTAGAGTAGATAATGATGCCTAACAACAGCTCAGTCCAATGCTGTGCCAGGTAAAGCCAGGCTGGCTCAGTGCTGGAACATTCACTTGGAAACAGCTGAAACTTCCTGAAATTCCAACCCAAAGTGGCCAAAGAAATAGGCACAGGCCAAAGCTGAAACATTCACTCACATTCATAGGTTTGAATCCCATCAAAGTTGTATTTTTCCTTATGTACCCCCTGGGTTTAATAATAATTTTAACGAGTTTATCTTTCACAATATTTGAATTTTTATCAGTGAGACTTTGGTTGGAGCTGGGGGACATGCTCAGCTCCCAGGTGGTGCCAGCCAACTCTTCCCTCCTGTGGGGTAAAGCAATGACCAGGGATTCACAGACACACACATCCCAGGGAGGCTGGACATTGCATTTCCACATTTAAAAAGGAAATCACCAATCAAGGGCAGTAAGTTTATGGCCTCTGGAGATCTCCACCCAAGCCTGGTGACACAGAGGGGCTCACAGGACACACCACCAGCACAGCCTTTCCACGTGGGCTGTGTGAGACACCTGGGAACTGAGCAGCCACGTCCTCTGGGGATAAACAGGGAGAAACATGGGAAGCAATCTGCTGGAAAAGGAGGCAGGTGAATATGTCATATACAAGGGGCAGTGAAATTACTAGGTGGGGGGAAAGTCACTTTAGCAGACAAACTTTAGGCTTTGCTAGGATGCAGCATTCCCACCTTTCTACTGGTAATACTCAGCTCTGACTTTCCTTCCACCAAGAAATCCACTGGTCTTTGGCTGCCCATGAAGGTTTATTTCACTTCTAACTCAGCTGGAGTGGAAGCATTCCAAAAGGGTTTATTTCCATGTGCTCAGTTTTAGAAAGCAATTCCTCTCACCAGGATTTTTACAACACTGTTTGCTTTGTGTTTTGTTTTATTTATTAAAATTATGTGTGGTTTATTCCACCTTTATTGGAAGAGCAGCGCTGCTAACTGAGAGCCTGTTTCCACTTTTACTGGAAAGGCTTTTCTGAATATTACCTTTGGATTGGCAAATTTTCAGTAATTTGCACTCTCAGCAACACATTGCTATGAAAATTGGATTTGGGCAATGGGCACTCCCTGAGCTCCTTTGCTTTCAGTGTAATGGCTTTAGCTGGAAGTTGAGCATACATCACCCTCCCAGCCACTGATTTCTGCTCAGCACCAGCTGCAGATTTGGGGTCCCAATCTTTTAACCCTTAGTCATGGGAAAATCCCATCACTTTGACTGACCTGCAAAGCTTAAAAGTTTAAGCCTCCTTTAAGAGACTGCTGTGAAAATTAGGGAATAATTTTATTCTGCTTAGGTCACAATATGACCCCTATTTTTATTTTTTTTTCAAATTACTGCTCCATGGTACAAACCACTCAATCATTTTCAGGGGGGCTTTTCTTTTGGTCCTTGAGCCCCTGATTTGTATGTCTTAAAAGTGTCCAGATATGTGAAAGATGGTTTCAGATGAAAAAACAAAAAGATAAAAAAGGAATGGTGGATGTTGATTTCAAATCCTAAAAGGAGGTATAAGGGTAAAACACTTTCTCCATTCCCACACCACCAAATACGCAGGAATAAAGCTGCTCATGGATCCCATACTGTCTCTAAAGGAAAGATCAGAGAGGTGTGCCTGTCTCACCTGAACTCACTTAAAAGTGGAATTTATCTCTTTAGGCAGCTGAAAGAAAAAAAAAAATGTTGCAAATGACATTTTTTCAGCTGTCCCCTGCCTTTGGATGGGGTGATATTATTGATGCTCCAAGTCATGGAGCCTGAGGATCCAGGACAACTAGTTCAGCTTTTCAAGTCCCTCACAGCAGTGAGATGTTTTCTGCCTTAGATTTAATAAGATTAATTAATCTTGGTAGTCATCCCTCAGGAAATATTTGTTAGGAAAAACAAAGAAAAATAACTATGTCCACTTCTTTGGGGAAAGTTCTTCCTGTAAACAAACACACTTGCAAGTAACAGAACTTAATTACTTCTCCCAAAGCCTCTGAAATCCTTGCTTTATCCTTCTGCATAAAGACTCACTGCTTACAGTAATTTGCCAGAGCTCTGAAGACCTAATTCTGCACACTCCAATTAATAATATTCTAGAGAGACAGAAGATATAAACAGTTTTTCTAAATTAATACTCATGCTTCTCTTCAAGCTTTTAATCAAAGAAGACAGCATGACACCTCCTGAGGCTTGTATGCCATTGTGTTGCCAGTAACATTATATTGTTCTAGTCAAAATGTATTTTATTCCCCTATTCTCATGGTGTTTTCAGCTCCTTATAAATTGCTTCTAGTTATTAGTTTTGTCTGTGGTTGGTCTTCAACTGGGGAGGATGATTTGGCTTTGGAGTGGAGTTTTATCCTATGTATTTTTTCATCGCTGCTGTAAATTATTTTATATCAAGGATCTATTTGGTGTGCATTTCCAGGGTAAAATGCCTGCTTTATTTATATCCCTATGGATATTGTAGTACCCACATGTCTTGGTTTGGAAAGACAGGTGTCTGCTAAGGAAAGCAGGAGCCTCCCTTGAAGATGTGAATCCCCTCTCTCTGAATTATTGTAATTTTGAAATTAAGGGGCTCTCAGGCAAATATATGGGAATAGAAATAACAGTTCTTTGCTAGGAAAATTAAAATAAAAGTGTAGTAGTACAAAAAATAAACCCCTGACAGAGTCAGAACACAGCCTGAACCCCTGTTGGCCAGGGTGTTGGGAGCAGCCCAATCCAGCCCTCCTGCAGTGCCAGGTGTGGTTCTGTTGGAGCAATGATCCTGGAGCAGGGTGCAGTTTTCCTCTGAAGGTCCAGTGCTGCTGAGATGGGTCTGGTCTCCTCTGGGAATGCACACAGGCTGTGCTGCTGTTCTGAATCCCAGCTTTTATCCAGCTGGGAATGCTGGGCTCCTCCCCCTGGGTGCAGCATCTCCCCCTGGGATATGGAATTGTCTCAGGCCTGCAGCGAGCCTGGATGGCCCCTGAATAGCAGGTATCCCATCAGGGAGGGTGGAAGAGATAAAGCACACTGCCACACCTGGTTTAACAGAATACACACTGCTGGTTACATCTTGAATTCCAACCTAAGGCACCATGGAGTCCCCAGGAAGCTGGAAGTCCTCCAGGACTTTGCACATGGCTTTTGACATAGGTGTGAGTTCAGGACACCCTCAGTGCCAGCAGGGTCTGTGGGATGTATCAGAGGGGGCTCCCACAGACTCACCCAGGAGGTGTTATTAACACTTTCCCAGGTTTTCTCCATATTGCTGTGGCAAATCTCACATCCCTGGGGTGCATGTGCTGGCAGACAGCGGCTGCAGTTCAGTCACTTCACTCCTCAGCAGGACAAAACTTTGCCATCAACATGCTCACTGCAGCAGAAGCCAATGCTGGATACACCATTCCTTAGGGCTTCAGGCCAGCAGGCTTCCCAAAGGGTGAAATATCTCCCCCTGGCTTCCCAGAAATCTCAGAAATGTAGGGCAGTGTCTCAGCAGGTACTGATTTTAGCAAAGGGCTGAAACCAGGTCTTAACCACAGCAGGTACTGCCAGTTTCTAGAGATTCCTGGCTCACTAGGGTTTGCAAACTATTCAGAGGCACAGATGAAGATTTTTGAGGAAACCCTGTCCAAAAAAAACCCCAAAAACCCCCAGTGCTTTGCCATATCAGTGACCATAAACAGGAACTCTTGGTTCTGTAGTCAGGTGTTCAGGAGTTTCACCAAGTGGGGTTGCTCTTGCCTTGCTTTCCCTTCCCTTTCATGAGGACATTTTGGACACAGAGATCCTCAGTGGGCTTGAGGGTTGACATTGGCATGTTTTATTTTGTTTCTCTATAGTTATACACAAGTATGTATATATATAAATACTGACACAAGCATATATATGCATATATTATCTCTCTTTATATATATATTTATATATGTATATAAATTCACACACAAGCACAATGCCAGCTGTGTGCACCTTCTAAAAACATAAATTATCTGCTTACCTGAATAAAACCAACATTTTCCTCTGGGCTACCTTTGCCTCATACACAGTCTTCATGAATATCTCTGCAAGTGGCCTTTTTTATTTATGACAATATTTTTAGGGAAAAAAAAAAAAAGAAGCTGATAAACTCTTGGATCACTATGGATTTTCACAACTATTTCCCCAGAAAGAGTTTCTAGGGGTTCATTGAGAGCTCAAGTGGCAGGGAAGTAAAAATATGTGTAGTTTGGCTTCTCAGTAAGGAATTATTGACAGGAATCCCCAGCAGACACTGAAGTTGAAAGCAGAAAAACCCTCTAAAAAAATTACAAGGGACACATAAAGGATGGGCCAAAAAGATTGTCCTGGTTCTTCTGCTTCATCTCACAGAGTCAAACACACAAGGAGTCTGTCTCAGGAATATGAAGATCCTACAGTCCTGATATTTGTGCTCTGAAGCTTAAATATCTTTCTTACCCAAGAAAAATGTCAGGGGCACAGAGAAATAAATTATTTCCTTCATGTTTTAGGCAGCTGCATGTGCAGCTATGGATTGCTCTTCTGGAATTTTTCGTCTTGCAAAGTTATAAAAAGCTTTGGAAAAAATAAACAGTGAGCTGGTGATTTGTATTTTCCTGAGGTAGATTAATTAATTTGGTTTAAATTAGCCTGTGCTGATTCCCTGGTTATTGTTTTCCCTTAAATACACAATATACAATATATTTTGACAAGTGTAGTGGGTGATGCACAAGGAAACTGCTTTTTTTTGGGGGGGAGGGGGGTTGCTGCTTTTTTGGCCTAAGCAGAAGAATATTTGGCTCATAGGGATGGAAACCTTCTCCCAGTCCCACCAGTTCTTTGTCCCAGAAGGAATGGGTTTGTTTTCATGCCTTTTATGCAGTATGGTATATAGGAAATCTTCCCTACACATGGAAGTATTATGGTTTGCCATTGACAAAAGAACAACATGAATTAAAGGTGGTATCAACACTGTCCTTTTACCAAGGGAATAAATATTTTCCAGTAGAACTGCACCAGTTTGTTTATTTTTTAAAAAAGATAAATAAACTGAGTACATTTAAATGAATATAATTATTCTAAGTACACTGAAAATTGAGCATTTAAAAAGATTTTTGTGATTTTAAGCATGTGACCTGGCTTTATTCCTGTTTTTAAGAAGACAAATAATAAGATTAATTCAGGTTAGAAAAGGAGATGTCTGCTCTTATAGAAAAGACCACAGGAAATATAAACTTTCAAATGGTCGGTGAAAAGTTAAAATGTGGAATAACAAACATTTTAGCCCACAGTGTTCCTTGTTGAGTGATATTCAGTGTACTCTTACCTGGCTCTGTTTGAACTCAATCTCTGCACTGTGGTCTCTGTTTTTGACAACATCCTCTTGCATTGGCAAGTACTACATGACCCAAGCAGGCTGAATTGCTTTGCTTCTAGAAGATAAAACTGTTTTATTCACCAACAAAACAAAACTCTTCCCCCTTAAGTTATTGATTTCCACTCACTAGATTCAAAGCTATCATGTTATTCAAGTGGATTCTTTGAGATTTTGCTCCCAGGAGCAATTAAAAATAAAAAAAACCTTGTGACACTCGCCAGCAAAACTCAGATCAAAAGCAGTGGTAGAAATAAAAATCACATATTTTCCACTGGGCTTTGCATTCTTCCGGGTTGCTCAGTGAGAAAGATGATGCTTTGACAGATGAAATTAATTTTCTCCCAATTTTTTTTGAAGTCCACAGCCTGCCCTAATTTTGATAGCACAAGAAGAGTTTCATTGCCTGTTTCTGTGGAAGAGGGTGAGGAGCAGAGAGGCCCACAAGGAAACTCTGGTGTCACAGGCTGTGCCACTCTTGGATCATTCTGTTCAAGGGCATTTCCTTTCCAGCACAGAGAGAGATGAAAGAACATTAATTCTTTGCTCTCCAACCTGAAGTTTTGCTCTCTCTCTCTCCCCCTGCTCTGGCTGTAGCTGTGCCAGGTTGATTTCTGGCTGCCTTTGGGTTTGAAGTGTAAGGAGAGTTCAAATCTATACAAACACTTTCATCCTGCCCTGCTCCTGCCTTTCCCAACATGGAGATAAAAATCAAAAATGAGGACTTAGAGGAAAAAGATTAAATATGAAAAGGATAAAGAAATCTCCAAGCAAACTGTGAAGCCTCCCTTGGCCTAGAGGTGCCACAGGAGAGCTGGAGAGAGGCTTGGGACAAGGACAGGGGGTGACAGGACACAGGGAATGGATTCAGACTGGAAAAGGGCAGGTTTAGATTTGATTTTAGGAAGGAATTGTTCCCTGTGAGGGTGGGCAGGCCCTGGCACAGGGTGCCCAGAGCAGCTGTGGCTGCCCCTGGATCCCTGGCAGTGCCCAAGGCCAGCTTGGAGCACCTTGGGATAATGGGAGCTGTCCCTGCCCATGGCAGGGGATGGGACTGGATGGGTTTTAAAGTCCCTTCCAGCCCAAACCAGTCTATAATTCTATGATTCTGTGATCCCATTTATTTTAAAATAACTTACCAATCACTTAATATTGACTGGGTTCTTGAGGAATGTACGTATCTTCACTGACACAAACAAAATTTTAAAAATCTGTAATAACACATACTTGAGAGTTTAAAAAAAAGTGAACAGAAATTGTTTTCTGGATGGGGGAATAATTTGTCTTTAATTTATAATAATGATGGATGGATGCTTTTCCTGAAGAAAATGAAGCCATTGGGACAAAAATAGAAGCTAACAGCATACTTGAATTCAGTATAATGCAGAGGGAGGCTAAACCATTGCTAATAATATCTAACTTCTGCACAACAATTAAATCATCATTACTATTGAGTGCAGGGATGAGTAAGAAATAAGAAATATCTGAAAGGATCAGTATATTTAAGGTTGCTTGCTTTAGATCCCCCTGCACAAGGAAATCACTCCATGGGCAGAGTTACCTGAGGCATGGTTATGGCTGTGCCTTCAAAGTAAACACCAGAAAAAGCTCCTACATATTTATCTTTTTTCCTTTGCATTGCACCTCTGCAAAATTTTAAGGGAAGAAACTGATACTCTTTTTCTGTTTTTAAAAAAGGAGCTGTGGTTCAAACTTCTCTTCACCAATTAAGTTTTTAATGAAATACACGAAAAAGTGACAGAAAAACTATGGACATCCTTAATAATTGGTTTGAGGGGGATTTTTTAAAGAATCCAACAGATGAAGTTGGATTAACCAAAGGCAAGCTTTCCTCTCCCAGAGCAGGAGCTGGGGGTGTGGATGCTGTTGGGACACTGGTGTGGCTCTCCTGGGATGGGTGACATTCCTCCAGGGATGGCAGGAGCTGCAGAGGAGCCATCCCAGCACTGCCACAGCCTCTCTGGGCCTCCAGCACAAAGCCAAAACACATCCCTGCAAAGATTTCCAGGAAAGAAACCCAGCAAATAAACTGAAACACCTCTAAACAGTCACTGACTGGGGCAAATTGTTTTATTTCATTTTTTCCCAGTACAAAGCTGGTGTGTGAAAGCCACCAACACCTCTGCTGCAGCTGGCCTGGCCCATGCCCAGCCCATGGAACTCAGAGATCACAACTCCATGGAATTGTTTTGATTGTAGCATTTTCAGAGAGCTGGGGTGCTTCCTCATGAAGTCTGCATGCAGAAGTTTATAATTAAGCAGCTATTATTCTCTACTGCTTGATAATTGCCATATGCTCCTAAATGGTGTTTCTTTCCCCATCTATTGCAAATCTGGCTATGTTGGATTTTTCCACACAGGCTGAAGTCCCCTGTGATTAACCCACTTCTCTCTAAAGATAATCTTTAAGCCTCTGAGGGACCCCAAGTGCCTGAGGGACACGGCTATCTTCAATAAGGTTTAATTTCATTTAATTTCATTTTTAAAGCATCTCTGACCTTTTTCAACACACAGACCATAAAAATACTTTCCCACATGGATATCTCAAATGACATGTCCACCTAGGTTTGCTAATAAAGCTGCACTGCTCTGTTCCTGCTGGCCCCTGGCTATATTAGCTGTCTGCTTGCCTTATTTGTGAGTTATAAATAGCCAAGGACTGCATACTCACTGTCTGGTTACATTGAACAAACTGTGATTTTAATTCTCTCCAACAAGGCCTGTCTCCTGACACAGGTCTGTCCTGAATGCTCAGTCTTACCTGTTTTCCTTTATTTTTACAGTTCTTACATAGCTGGGAGATTCTTAAGCAAAATTCTCCCTCTGTAAAACATCCCAACAGTTAGCAGAGCCACTGAGGGGCATTTTCCCAATGTTAACAAGCTGTTTTCTTCAAAGAATTCCTCCACATCATTTGTCATTTTCTGATTTGGTGACATTTTATATGCTCAAAGAGCACAAATGAAACTCATCAATTTGTGAGCTGCTCTTCCTGAGTGAGCAAGTACCAAGAAATTGTGAAATCCTCTCCAGGCCCTGCTGGACAAATCTGCTGCAAACCAAAGGCAACAGGCAGTCAATTCCAAAAGCCTCCCAGCCTTGGGCCAGAAATGCTTTACAGGTGAACCTGATGCCTAAAGTTTTATCTTTCATGTATTTCAGGTTTTGTGCTGCCCAGGGTGCAGCTCTGAGCTCACAGTCAGGGTCACTCAGCTCTGCACACAGCAGGGACACAAAACAAATCCTTGTCCTGATGAAGACCAAGGAAAAATTTCAGGCCTAAAGGCACAAACAAGGGTGGTTGGAGGGAGGAACAAGAAGGATGGGACCTCACAGCCTGGAGCTGGAATGGGACAATTAAACCCCACCTGTGCATCCCTGGGAGCGCTGTCCAAACATTCCTGGAGCTCAGGTCCATTCCCATTCCTTGGGGAGCCTGGGCAATGCCCAGCACTCTCTGGGGAAGAACCTTTCCCTGATTTGCAACCTAAACCTGCCCTGTCCCAGCTCCAGTTGTTCCCTGGGTCTGTCACTGTCACCAGAGAGGAGCTGACACCCCCAGGCACTGCCCTGCTCTGTCCTGCTGGCCCTGGGCTGGCCCAGGGACACCTGGTGGGAGATGCCAGCCCAGAGGACTGACAGGACCAGAAACAAACCAGAGAAGGGCAGAAATCTTCAGAACAAATTACAGACATGGTGAGTGTGGGAAATGAGTTCGAATGAGCACATTCCTCGAAGGAATTACAGCCTCTGGGGAAATAATTTAAATGTCCATGATGGGAAAATAATTTAAATGTCCATGATGAGCAATATCTCACTCCCTGGCTCCTCTCACTTCCATCTTCCCTTCCCTACAGTTACAGCAAGGGTGAGATAGATCAGCTCAAAATTTCCATGTGTTTATACTGGCAGGAACTGCTGCCAGTTTTATCACTTTTATTAAGACTTGCTGTAGCATTTGTGTTTTGTTCAGCCACACTTGGAGCAACCTCACCCAGAGGATCTCCATGAAAGCTTTTCCATGTATTTGTGTGCTTGGCTGCAGTCACAACTCACCAATATTTCCAAGGCAGGGCATGTGCTGAGTGCAAGACAGATCTGCTGGACTCCAAAATTGCTTCATACACGAATAAATGAGATTTTTGGCTGTGTAAAGAAGCTATCCACTGGGGTTTTTTTTGGTGTGAAAATTTATGGGGGTTGTGCTGTCTGCAAATGTCTTTCCCTATCCTCGTGTACTGCAACATCCAATGACACAGCAAATTACAGTTCCTACTAATGCAGGCTGCTCCTTCATTTCCAGCATTATGCCTTTATGTTCCATGTTAACATGAAAATAGGATTTTATTTTTATTCCTCAGAGGTGTTAATGGAAAAGTTAAGTTTGGTGCTTCTTCCTGTTTCACAGAATCCCAGGCTGGTTTGGGTTTTATGGGGCTTTAAGGATCACCTTGTCCCACCCCCTGCCATGGACAGGGACACCTTCCACTGGACCAACTTTTTCAGGGCCACATCTTTCCTTACCTTGCTTTATTTATTTTGTCAGTCTGTAATTTGATCCATTCCTCAGAAATGATGGTGTCAGCTGTCATTTCCCATGACCAGCTTCTTTCATTTTGTTTGCTGTCAGTTGCTGCAGACAGTTTGTATTTATGCAGCAGTTTGATGAAGTAATTTCCATTTTCATACCCTCGTTCACTTTATTAATTTATTTTCTTTCTGCAGAGCTTGTTTTCTTTATCTCTGAAAAGAAAGGAAGCAGAACTTCCATTAAGTTTGGGCCTTATGTGGATTATCTCCATGCTCTAAAATATCCTTCCTGCATGATAATCCAGCTTCTTTCCTTTTCATGGTTGCATGCTATAACAAGCTTTTGCTGTTTGTATTAAAATCCTTCCCAAAGCCTTTTAAAAAAATTAACTTTTGTCACTTCTCATTTTATTCCCTTCCTTAATGACATGGGGCATACGGACACTTTTCTGATTATTCTTTTGTTTTTCCCTTCTTTATAAACTCTATTTTCCCCCCAATACTGCTTTCTAACGCAGTTAATCCCCTGGTTAGGCTTGGTGCCTCATCAGGATGTTCTGCCACTTTTTTTTTAATTTATTTTTTTATATTAATTCAGCTGTGGGTATTTGTGTACCTGTAATTGAAAAACTCATTAGAATCACCAGGTTATTGTGTTTAATCTCAGTAACTTGCTTATTGCAGCCTGCCCTTCAGAAAATGAAAGCATTCACTCCCAGGTAAACTTTTTAACATGTGCTTAGAGGCAGTTTTGACCAAAAGCAATTATGCTTTACGTATATATTGTTTTTTTAATGTCTAATCCAGGTTTACCAAAGGAACAAGGAAAGGTTTTGGATATTGCTGGGGGGAAAAAATGTTATCAGCACGTCTGAATCAAGATGAAAATTTTTTAAATTGTGTTGCATCACATCCAGAGGGCTGGAAAGCAGAGATCCATTGTGTGGGGTGTGTTTGTGTGCAGGGATGGTGGGACAGCTGTGAGCTGACACTGCAGCCCTCACCTCTGCCACCACCAGTCCTTTGCCTCTGGGGCTGAATTCCCAAGAAAAACCACTAAATGTAGGATCTGGGTAATTTTACCTGTCGGGCCCTGCTATTTCCCAGCTGTCTGACTCTTTGGATGGGTGTATATTTATGGCCTCAGTCACCCCATCCTAAAATATTTCAATTCCTTTCTCTTCGCTTTCTGCTGGAATTGCCAGCAGAATTCCCTAATGCTGAGAAATCTTCCTCAGTGTGTTACAGACACCACAGGTAATCAAAGGAACATTCATGTGGTTACATCTCACTCAGTTATCCCCTTGTACCAGAGAAATAATTCCATGGAAGCAATAAAAAGCAGCCAGGAGCCGGTGCGAGGCTGCAGCCCCGGGAACGCAGCAGCCACTGGAGGGTGAATTCCCATAAATCACCCAAAAAATGAGAGCAGCCGGCAGGAGCTCTTCACAAAGTCACGGCCAAGTGCAAAAGACATTAAAAACAGCTATAATGCGGGTAAGATTGAAATCCCATTACATTTATGATGAATTTTTAAAGTATCCACAACTCAAACAGTTCTGCAGAGTTTCGTTTTTCCCGGGATACAGGAGGGGCCGGGAGGTGATTCCAGCCCGCTTTTCCCAGAATGGGGATCAGGGACGTGATTCCAGCCCGCTTTTCCCAGGATGGGGATTAGGGAGGTGATTCCAGCCCGCTTTTCCCGGGACAGAGGAGCCGGGAGGTGATTCCAGCCCGCTTTTCCCGGGATGGGGATCAGGGAGATGATTCCAGCCCGTTTTTCCCAGGGTGGAGATGTCGGGAGGTGATTCCAGCCCGCTTTTCCCGGGATGGAGATCAGGGGCGTAATTCCAGCCCGCTTTTCCCGGGATGGAGATGTCGGGAGGTGATTCCAGCCCGTTTTTCCCAGGATGGAGATGTCGGGAGGTGATTCCAGCCCGCTTTTCCCGGGATGGAGATGTCGGGAGGTGATTCCAGCCCGTTTTTCCCGGGATGGAGATGTCGGGAGGTGATTCCAGCCCGTTTTTCCCGGGATGCGAGGCCGCAGCGCAGCCCGAGGTTGCCCTCGCGTGGCGTTGGCCGGGCAGGAGAGGGGGGACACGGAAAATGTGGGAATATTCGGAAGATGCTGGAAGTGGAAAACAGGGGTGAAATATCAACCAACCCTCTAAAAAAGTCCTTGGGAGCTTGGGAACTTCGAGCAAACCCGGCTGTGAGGGGCTGGACGGGCAAATTCTGGGAGATCCCAGCAGTGAGGGCAGAACTCCAGGGATGCCCGAGCAGAACTGGAATCAAAGAGCAAATCCTGCATTTCTCCCAATCCATCCTCCTGCTCCCGGGAGCTCGTGTGTCCATGAGGAGCAGGAGCAGGGCAGGGATTGTCCCCTGTGCTGGCACTGCTGAGGGACCTCCAGTCCTGGGGACAATTTGGGACCCTCATGACAAGGAATGGAGGGGCTGGAGCGTGTCCAGGGCAGGGAATGGAGCTGGGAAGGGTCTGGAGCCCCAGGAGGGGCTGAGGGAGCTGGGAAAGGGCTGAGCCTGGAGCAAAGGAGGCTCAGGGGGGCCCTTGTGGCTCTGCACAGCTCCTGCCAGGAGGGGACAGCCGGGTGACAGGAGATGGCCTCAGATTGTGACCGGAGAGGTTTTGTTTGGATAGCAGGGAGAATTTCTTCACCAAAATATTTATCAAGCATTGGAACAGGCCCAGGGCAGTGGTGGAGTCCCCATCCCTGGAGGGATGTGTAGATCACCTGGGGATGTGGGTCAGTGCTGAAGGAAAGGTTGGAGTCACCTTTTTTTTTTTCCCCTTGGTCTTTTCCAACCTAAATAACTCTATAATAAATAATTCTGTAATTCCCTGTTCAGCACTGCAGCACAGGATTTTCAAAGCCTGTTTCCTAGAGCCTAAAAAGACACCCTCCTTACCAACACACCTCATTAAACATTACCAATTGCTAAGCAAACATTCCTAATTATCAAGTAAACACTGCTGACATATTTCACACGAATAAAGCTATCAAAACCCTGGAAGGAAATTTCTCCTCTGACAGATGTCTGTGGGGTATCCAGGCACTGTCTGTGAAGTCTGGTGCACCTGTTTTACCCCTCGAAAACCATCTGATAAAATGAATTACCAGTCTCCTGTAAGCCTAGCAGCTGCCAGCACAGCAGCAAACATGCTCAAATTAATATTACAGCTACAGGAAATTCATCTTCAGGGCTTCCAAAGCACTGAATCAACCCAGGGCTATGTAAGGTGTCATTAGAGTGCAGAATGAACCTTCCCCATTCCACTTGAATGGAATCTATTTAATATATTTTTTTAATAAGTGTTTATACTGAACCTTGGGCACAGCTCAAACACTTTGGGCTTTGAAGATATATTAGGTCTGAATTTTCTCAACTGTTTTTGTAGCCAGAATTGTATTCATTTGCACATGCATTTTACCTAAAGGGGTGTCTATTCCCTCTATGAGTTTTATCTAGGTAGCAACAATTAATAAAGTAGTTGTCTTTATATAAGAGAATATAATTGCATTTATTTAATCAATTAATAGTAAAATTCTGGCCTCACTGAAGGCAGCATCTCTTCTAAGGCAGGTCAATCATATCTTTCAGCAACTATACTCTCATTAAATCCTGTTACTCATAAACAGACAAGGTTATTCTCATCTTATACAATATGTAACAGAAATTCATATTATTTGCCTTCATCCTGGAAATGTTCCAGGCCAGGGTGGACAGGGTTTGGAGCTTTCTGGTCTGGTGGAAGGTGTCCCTGTTGGAGTTTCACAACCCTGCTTTTATTTGTGCTTAATATCTCATTACCTTCCTGCCTTAAACCCCTCCATCTTCCTGCTGGAACCCTCCAATAAAAGCCCCAACCAAACAAAAAACCTGGAAAACTTTAGAAATTGAATAAATGCAGCTCAGCCTAAAAGGGAGTTGCTGTCTTGTGCAGGGTAAGGCTGATCCCTGCAGCAGCAGCAAGGGAAGACAGAAGACTCCATGGAGCACAGGCAGGGGTGGCAGAACCCATCTCAAAAGGCTTTTCCACCACAAAATCTATCCGAATTATCCCCTCAGCCACTGCACCCTGCCTCATTAGAGACAGGAATATTCCCCCAGAAATTTTACACTTACACTCTATTTCATTTTGTTGTGGCAATCTCCTCATATTCTTAGCATTTGCTTTTCAGAATGTTCATATCTTGAATGAAAAATGAAGCAACAACATAAATCTAACTAAAAATGCCGTGCACTTTCCCTTTTCAGATGCATCTGTCTGTTATGAGCTTAGTGCTACTGATCTGGTAGTTATTTTAACTGCTGCTTGGTTTCAGCCCTGTTGATATATTGGTTATTTTTATATATGGGAGGCCATTTGTGTGACTGATTTTGCAATTCATGCTGCCTGCTGAAGGACATCCCTAAAAACAGACCTCAGAGCTGAATTCTCAAGATGAAAGCAATTGGATAGAAGTACCTTTCTCAAAAGAGGGAACTCTATTAGATTTTTTTTCCCCCTGAATTGCTTGCTCAAACCAATTGGTTGAGTGATTGGAAGAAATGAAACGGGGAAGAATTGATGGGATTCACATGTTAGTGTGCAGCATTAAAGCCATTTCTTATACTCAGCAAATGGGGAGTGTTGGATCAAATTCCAGCATATGGCCCAAATACAGTCCAAGGGAGAAAATGATTATGCTTATCATGCCAGCATGGGGCTGGGGGAGGTGAAAACAAGAGCATCAAGAAAAGCACAACCAAATTGCTCAGGGTTGTTATTTCAGGTTGCCAGTTGCTCAGGCTCCCTGCCCATGGAATAGAGATGCTGCAATAACTATAATTTCACAGATAACTTGCATTTTAGGGGTCAATATTAAATATATATATAGATAGATAGATCAGGAGCCAGGAAAGAAAATATCAAAGGCTCTCAAGAGAAAGAGGCTTTGGTAAAGAGGTTTGTGCAGCTTTGCTGTTTCATACCTTCCTAAGGTATAAAGATGTGACCAAAAGGCATCCTGACTCAGTGAAATCATAGATTTAAATATATATAATCTGCATGGTAAGGACCTACAGTTGCAATTCCTCAAGATGCACCTCCAGGTGTACAAGTGCTTGCCAAAAATCCAGACATGAACACCCCTGGGGCGTGCACACCCCGCTGAACTTGGTCTGTCTGAAGTTCTGGGGATGACAGGAGCTGTTTCTATGTGATGCTGAATATTTCTGGCCTTCTTCTGAACAAATGCATCTGGGCAACATTTATTGGTATTATTACATTCTGGAAGACCAGAACATCTTACCAGTGAAAGGTTTCAGAGCAAGCCCTCATCTGCTGATCAGTAACTTGGAGATTTCTTGAGTGAGATATACAGATTATGTATTTAAATGACAATTTTATTTTTTTAAATATGAATCTGCCCAAACACTTTGGGGTCCTGGTCCCAGTCTGACCACCCACAGGAAAGAGTATCCCCTTTTTCTTAGTTTAATCCTGCCTTTTGTTCTCCTCAGATGCTCCCTGGCTGCTTAGAGAGGTCAGAAATCACAGATTGCTCTGCTATCCCAGGTGACATATAAATACTTTGTTTTAATTTCTGTTCAGCTCAGTGACTGCAATTGTTTCTGTCAGATGAGGACCAAAGTAAACAATCCTGCAACAATTTAGAAATTACTGTTGTTTTCCAAATCATAAAAACAAGAAAAGAGCCTTGTTTATGCCACCCATCTGGATGCACATGGTACAACATCTGCAGCTCTGAGGGAAGGGCATTGGTTCTGAAAGGCACACACAAAATGCCATCCCAAAAAGGCTCTTTTATGTTATTTTTCTTAATTTTCACACAGAGCTGAGTCCATAAAACAAGAGTGGGCTATTCAGACTGAAGGAGGTGTCCAAGGAAGGAGTGGATGTGGCACTCAGTGCACCAAGCTCAGCTTGGACTTGGTGATCTCAGAGGACTTTTCCACCCTAAATGTTTCTGTGATTCTATGAAAATTCCAGTTTGTGTCCATCACTGTGGGTTTGACCCAAAGACCTGGTACTCAGCAGTGCCTTGTATCTTCTTTTGAAAAGAAAAACAGTGGCTGCTGGCATAGAGAAAAAAATATACAAAAATCACATAAAGAAACAACCCATGAATTCAGCCATCAATTATAGAATCCATTTCCTCCATCCCAACTCCCCCTAAAAAAGCTCTGTGAGGTGAATATTCAGTATCAGTTTGTACTAAAATAAAGATTGATGTGATTCTCCAGCAAACTGAATGGTTTATCAAATACTTGGCTTAAGCATCAGGTATTGTATGGGAGTGTATTTTTGACACTGTGCCATTTTTTCTCAGTTATCTAGACTTCTGGAAAAGAAGAAGGCATTTTCCTTCAAAATGCAGCTTTAATAGAACATACAAGTATACAAGACCAAGTCACTTTGCATTTTATTGTAAAATCAAAGAGATACAAGGATTATTCTGCTTTGGGGAAGGGAAGAGAAGCCAGGCTGGCTTGATTCTTACAGGGCATTTCTGACATTTTGCTTGAAAACCCCTGATCACAAAAAAAACCAAGACCTAAGTTCCAGATCTGACATTTGCACATTTTCTCAGTGGAAAACTTGCTTCCTCAGGGTCACACATGACAGCCCCCAGGGCAGGGAGATGTTTGGAGAAGGCTGAGCCAGATGGGGAAATCTCCCGTGGCAGCTGCAGCAGATGGGAACTCAGGAGAGAGATCCCACAGAGACCCTCCATCTCAAACTTCCCTCACTTGCCAGGAGCTCTGGATTTTTGAGGCCTGAGCAGATGGTGTGTAAAGCTTTCAGACACAGCAGCTATAAGGATTTGAGAAAGAGGTGGGCAAGTTAAAGTTGGTGTGATGGGGATCTGTCCATTGCTGGGATACATCCCGGCCCTAAGAGCTCACCAGGGGCCAGCATCCCACAGGAAACTCTTCAAGTGCAAATTTTAATCCAGGTGCAGAATTAAATTGGGTTAAATCTAACCCAAATTGTACTGAAATAATTCGGCATTCTTGTGTGTTTCCATGTGTTCTGGAGAGTTCATTCCAGAGCTGCTGCCCAGTTCTCAGAGCAGCAATTCCCTTCCACCTGCAAATTCACCTCTTTTACAGGTACCAGGTATTTACCAGGACATTCAAAGTGCTGGGAGTGCTATAAAAAAATCAGTAATTGTGGAATAAAAATCTCTCAGAAACATGGAAAGGTTTGGGTTAAAGGGAGCTTAAATCCCATCCAGTGCCACCCCTGCCATGGCAGGGACACCTCCCACTGTCCCAGGCTGTCCCCAATGTCCAACCTGGCCTTGGGCACTGCCAGGGATCCAGGGGCAGCCACAGCTGCTCTGGGCACCCTCCTAGGGAACAATTCCTTCCCAATTTCCCATCCATTCCTGCCCTCCAGCAGTGGGATGCCATTCCCGGTGTCCTGCCGCTACATTTGCGGTAATTCATTTTTAAGTGGAGAAGCCTCGTATTGAAAGAAAACGAAAAAAAAAGAAAAAAATCCACCACGAGCAAACAAACAATAAGAAAAACACATACAGAATAGGGCATAAAAATAGAATAAAAACGAAGACAAACAAAACTGGAGAAGAAAAAATTATTTTTTCTTCCTGAGCTCCGCGCTCCCTCGCATCCCCGGCGCGGTCGCGCTCATTCCCGGCACTGCTCTTTCCTGTCTCTAGAGGGCTGCCTTAAACCACGGAAAAATGTCCGAAAAGCCGCTTTTTTCAGCTCTTTCCTTTCACCTCCCATCCCAATTTCTGCACCGTCATCAGCAGCTCCTCGGCACGAATCCCTGTGCCCGACCCTTCGGAAGGAGACTTCGCCTGCAGCTCCGCTCCTTGGGTTGTCCAGGGCTGCACAAATGATCCCAACGCTGCAAGGTCACAGCAGATCTTGGCAGGGTAAATTTTGCCTGAAATCAGTGCAAAAGTGCAGGTTTATTGTCTGGCTGGGGTTCATTCCACAGGCACCTCGGTGAGAAGGGTTAAATCGTGGACTCGGAGCAGTTTTAGCGACTTAAATGCAGCTCTGAATGTGTTTGTGATACTCAGAAATCAAGGGATGGACGCTCAGGATGAGTTAAAATAAAGAACTCTGCTGTAAGTGTGTCCATCCAAAGTGATGCCCTCCTTTATGCCATTGCATAATAAAACAGAAAGCAAATGGATTGCATAAAAGTGTGTATTCCACTTCCAAATGCCACATTTTAAAACTTGAAATGACAGCTTGTATTTATATTTTCTCCTTAAAAAAAAAAAAAAAATTACAATAGATCTCCCAAGGAATTTAAGTTTCAGGAGTTCAGTGCTTTAAAAAAATGGAGCATAAATGAAACTATGTCATTCAGTAAAGGCATCTCTCACAAACTCCTGAATCAGTTTGTGTTGAAAACAGTCTTGTTTTGTAAATCTGATGATCAAAAAGAACCTGCTCAGTTTTAAAATAAAACAGAGTCAGCACTTTTTCAATTATGGGGAAAGCATAGAGGAAGCTTTGTAATAATTTAAAGTGAACTCCAGTCTCTAAATATCAGATTTAGTACCTGAGCTGATTCAAAGGGAAAGCAAAACAAACTGCTGCACTTGCATGGAAAACAAATAATTAATCCAAACTTTAAAGACATTTGGAGGGTTCTCCTCAGGTAAAAACAGTGTTTAGCAGCAGGGAGGGGCTCAGACCCCCCCTCAGCTTTGGCTGGTTTCCCTCAGGTAGGGTCTGGCTGTGCCCTGCAGCATCCAGCCCCATCCCTATTGACACCAGCACCTCCTGCACTCCAGGGGAGCAGGAAGACACAGATCCCATGGGATCCCAAACACGTGCCCCACACACAAGGAGGTGACACCCACCCCTCTGTGCCACCCACAGAGCCAGAGTGGGCTCAGCTCAAGTGGCCCAAAGACATCCTACAAGCTTTTGAATAAGAAAAACACCCTTGGGAGTCTTTGCCTTGTGGCTGCATTCAGATTCCTCAAGGATAAACCCCTTATTCCTCTTCTTTGCCCTCCTTCTTTTGACCACGCAGAATTTTTGTTTCTACTGAGTCAAGCACTTTCTCTTAGAGTACACTGAATTAATTTTCCTCCTGTGGGTGCTTCCCAGTCCCAGCTGAGCCAAGAGCCTGGGACAGGATTATCCTCAGGGCCTGACTGTCCCCTCATCCCTGTGGGTCAAGGATGGGGTGAATCTCACCCATGTTCCCTCCCCAGGGTCAGGTTTAATCTCAGAGTCGTGAGGCACAAGCAGCACTGTAGAAACCCTTGAAGGACCTTATTTAGCAAGAAGGAAATGCTTGAATAATAATTTTATACATGCCAGATAAATATTTTATACATTAGATATGCAAACAGATTAAATTAATTTACAGTTGTTCCATTTATTACATAGCATTTCACCAGGTACTGTGGATGGGATGGCTTACAAGGGGTAAAGAGGTTGCATTTACTAAGCTGCTGTGAAAATTGTGGAGGGGAATCAAATGCATTTCCTGGCTTAACTGAACATGAGATACAATTTCTCTAAGTACTGTCACCAGTGTTAAAAATATGTGATGGGATATATCAGTAAGAAGCATCTTCAAAGAGGATTAAAGGTTCAGATGGGTTTTTTCCTTTTGTTTGAGGCAATAATATATTGAATTCTTTTGGACTAATTAAATTTGAAACTGATCCAGCTTGCTGTTTTTTGTTGGTTTTTTTTGGTGTTTTTTTTGGTTTTTTTTTTTTTTTTTTTTTTTTTTTTTT